>CM021104.1:332028935-332423571 GCA_007115665.2 Sequoiadendron giganteum | reverse complement strand
ACCCTAAACCCTTAACCATTAAACCCTCTACCCTCTACCATTAACCATCCCTTCCTTATCTCTCTCCCACTCCCCATCTCCCTCTCCTTCAATGACTTCCTCTATCTCTCAAGTCTCTCTCAAGTCTCTCTATCTATCTCTCACTCACTCCCTCTATATCTCTCCCCTCTACCCTAAACCCTAAACCCTTAACCCTTAAACCCTCTACCTTCTACTCTCTCTCTCTCAAGTCTCTCCCTCATACCCCTTCTCCCTCTCTCAGGTCTATCTCTCCCCTCTCCCCTTAAACCCTCTACCCTCTCTCTCTCTCTCCCTCTACCCTTAACCCTGAACCCTAAACCCTAAACCCTAAACCCTTAAACCCTCAAACCTACCCTCTACTCTCTCTCTCAAGTCTCTCCTCTGCATTCCCTCTCCTCTCAGGTCTCTCTCTCTACCTACTCCATCTATCTCTCCCTATACCCTTAAAACCCTAAAACCCTCTACCCTATACCCTAAACCCTTAAACCTAAACCCTAAACCCTTAACTCTAAACCCTAAACCCTAAACCCTTAAACCCTCTACTCTATACCCTAAACCCTTAAACCTAAACCCTAAACCCTTAACCCTTAACCCTAAACCCTAAACCCTTAAGCCTTAACCCTTAACCCTTAACCCTAAACCCTAAACCCTTAACCCTTAAACCCACTACCCTCTACCATTAACCCTTAGGTCTATGTGTGAACAAATCAGATATCTGATTTCTAGCAATAAAATCCTACCGTTAAAAAATATTTTTATTTTTTTCAAATTAGATATCAGATTTTATCGGATATCGGATTTGTGGGCCATAGAAAAACCCCATGTGGGTCGTTTTTGTGCATTCCAGCGGACCCTACATTCTATTTGCAGGATTTGTAGGTGACAAACACATGGTTTCAAATAGGAAGAGACAAAGATCAAATTTTTGGAGCATCTTCTACTCAAATCAGTCATAAGCAATGATATTTTAGCATCTTTTATGAGGTATAATGGGGAGCAATAGTCGTCAGAAGAAAAAATGTAAGAGAAAGCTTATAAAAGAACAAATTGAAGAATATAGACAAAGAGATAGAGAAGGTCATAGGAAGAGAAGATAAGGTATGTTAAATATTGGTGAACTTTAGCCCTATGGTCTTTCAAGTGAAGAGGAAATTGAATATGT
The DNA here is from genome assembly GCA_007115665.2 of Sequoiadendron giganteum. Classification (NCBI taxonomy): domain Eukaryota; kingdom Viridiplantae; phylum Streptophyta; class Pinopsida; order Cupressales; family Cupressaceae; genus Sequoiadendron; species Sequoiadendron giganteum. Next base: position 332,422,388 of record CM021104.1, on the reverse strand, counting down.
TCAAGGTGAAAATGATGAACATGATATTAAAATTGGGAATGAAAATGTTCAAATTGATATTGAAAATGTTCAAGTTGAAAATGTTGGAATTAAAGATGATGAACATGATATTCAAATTGGGAATGAAAATATTGAAATTGATAATGAAAATTTTCAAGGTCAAAATGTTGGAATTGAAGATGTTGAACATGATATTGAAATTGGGAATGAAATTATTCAAATTGATATTGAAAATGTTCAAGGTGAAAATGTTGGAATTGAATATGTTGAACATAATATTGAACCAAGTGTAAATTATGTTTCACCGGATTACATGAGAAATGAAGAACCTTGTGTGGAAGAAAGACATTCCAAATTCAAGACCTTCAAGAACCCTTAAATGGTTACTTGAAATTAATGAGAACATTATAAACAATTTTGAAGGAAAGAGGTCAACACAAATTGTTCGGTTGTGGGCTACAAGACTTTTCAACCAATGCTTTAGCCATAAGACATTGACCGAGCAATACCAAATTTTTGTACAATTGCTAAAGATGCAAAATATGAGACCTTTGCTAGCCAAATTGAAGATTCGTGTGAACAAGAAGATCAAATTTTTTTTTATTATTGTCAATAATATTTTTAATGCTCTCAAGTCTATTGGAAAAAAATAATAATCAAAAAGATAAGAGAGTTGCTCGAAGAGTCATTACAATCACCCTAGTAAGCCATCAATTGAAAAAGGCTTGCTTTATGAGACAAACTTGTATTTATTTTGACATAGATCATAAAAATTTGGATAGAGAACTTGCAAGAAGAAAAATAATAGATGATCCTCTTCAAAATGATACATGGGATTTTTCCGGGAGGCTTCCACGTGTTGATAAGAAGCTAACTGATAATGTAAAGTAGGTAATTCAGCAATTTTGGCATGATAACTCTAGAGTATCACCCAATGCAAAGGATGTTTTAAAGTTAATAATTGGCAATCGAGACCGTACACCGCATCCTAAACATTTCTTGGAATCAAGCCAAAAAATGCTTTTCAATTTTTTTATTGGAACACATCCAAATATGAAAATCTCGGAAAGGACTTTTGAAGGTTTGAAGCCATTTTATTGTGTGCCTCTTAAGATTCGTAATACTTCTTGTTGCAAATACCATGTGGATTTTTCAATGTACCATGAATTATTATGCTATATTCTTTCTACTTTTCATACTAATGAAATGTTGCAGGAGTGTGGTGCAATGCATCTTCTGAAATCATCAAGGGACTTGCTAGATCTATTTTTATGTTCTAGAGATGATGGTTTCTTTTTCTATATAATAAAAAAATTTAAACGAGTGAGTGTGAAAATATATACTGTGTGCATGTTGAGGCCAAATGAAATGGCCCCAAGGGTGCTATCAATCACCTATGTGAGATCCTCCTCAGACATAAACTATTAAATAGACCATGTAAATAAATATTAGTACTATAACATAGAATAAATAATCTGTAATGATCTGCAACTAGAATAGATGATGTTAATTCTAATCTAAATCAATATTAATCTAAAATCAAACAACAAAAAATGAGTAAAATTGAACAAAACAATAACAACTACAATGAAACAATCTCACCGAATATGCGTCCACTCCTTCGAATTATCTTGATTTCCCAAGTTCTCCATTTTTCCTTTTCAGTATTCTTGCCCTCATATTTTCAGTATTGATGCAAGCATAACCGTGTTGAATTTCTAAGAAAAATATCAAAGATTAAGTTTCTTCTCAAAAGTGTATGATTTCGGGAGGAGGAAAAATGATAATGACATGCCATTTTATAGATTTTGGGTTTTCGAACGATCAGCTCAGATTGAAAAGAGAGATCGACGGATGAGATTGATGAATGCCATGCGATGTAATTTTTGTGTCAATTAGAACATGAGTGAGAACATGATTCAGGAAAGACTACAGGATAAAGATTAAATTAGAATGATAACTTAATCTTGTGTCAAGACTGTTTGAAAATAGAAAGAACAAGATTTTCAGATTAAATAAACAATTTAATCTTCAATTAAGAGTCTTCAAAAATAGAAGAAATAGACTTTGAATGTCAAAGACAAAGTTAGAACTCAAAGAATAATTCATTCAAATGCAAAAATGAGTTAATTAATTAAATAAAGATATTTAATTAATAAACACATTCATGCATGTGAGTTAGAACTAGATAACTGACTAGTTGTGATAGAGAGTCTTCTCGCAGCAACAATCATTGAACCCGGAGATAACTGGTGGATTTAAAATAGATCTCGAGTCATAAGGTGAGTGAATGATTAGATAACTGATTGATAGAAGAATGTGACATAAATAATTAAAATAATGAATTAAATGTTAATTTAATTCAACATTCGAAATATGAGAGATTATAATTAAATAAATAATGTAATTTATTTAATTTGACTGTTGAAAAGGATTAAATGAATAATTAAATAATAAATATTTAATTATAGTTGAAATATGACAAAGGGGGTAATTAAATAATAAATTATTTAATTTAGGAATAAGAATTAATTAGTTAGCGACATAATTAAATAAATATGATTTATTTAATTAATCAAGTTGAATAAAGGTCATTATGAATTAATTAAAAGGGGTATTTAATTAATAGAGGAAATATGTATTATGAAAAAAGGTAATTAAATAATAAACATTATTTAATCATGATCATGGATAATAGAAAATTATGTCGAAAGTGGTACTCGCAGGCCTAGACCAATTTTCGGTGTCTACAGTTTGCCCCTCTTTGATACAATGTTGTTTATTGCGTTGTGTCAAAGAAAATATGCCCCAATCATGCCCCAACATGAAATAGGTTAGGGTATGCCCCCTCGGGAAAATTGACAAATTTTTGAAAATTTCAAAAAGATAAAGAATATTCTCGATAAGTCAATTGGACGGTCAAAAATGCTATGGATTTGACGGAATTGAATTTGGACGTGTTATGGACGTGTACAAGTCATTTGAATTTGGAAGAATAAGCGACCAATATACAAGGTTAGAATATATGCCACTAAAACCTAGGTATAAATAGGAATTAGATTGAAAACCAATTCATTTGCACCTGGAAGACTTGAAGAAGTGAGAAATTTGCTTTGAGTTGTGGACGAAGATGTCTCCAATTCTGTACAATGTGCATTGCGGATATCAGATCCAGACCTATAGATGGCCAGCTGACACAGGACCACCAGTATGTACCCAAAAATGAGCTTTTGAAATTTCGTTTTGCACATAGATTTTGGCATGTAAAAGTTAATTAAGCACATGCGGTCATTCGCGTTCGACGAATATACGTTCGTGTGTGATGCATGTGTCTATGGAATGACGCATCTATAAAAGGTGCCTAGGCTGAGATAGACTAGTTTAGGCATTAAACACAAATGAATAAAAATGCACCGCATTTGTATTTCTGCATCGCATCTGCATTTAGGATAAACGCATGTAGAATAATGCACCACATTTGTAATCTTGAAACACATTTTCATTTTAGAAATGGTATGGAATTTGTGCAATGCATATGTGATATGCGACACAAATTCTTGTCATGCAACGCATTTGTATGAATTCACTGCACGTGGTTCTGTGAACCACATTTGGCTAGTAAATTTTTTGAATTTTTTTCTGAGAAAAACTTGAATTTTTTTGACATGTTGGTTGAAATACAGGTTGTTTTAGATCTGATATATACTCGGGAGACACGTCCCGATACTCTTGAGTTGAGATCTCGATTAGTCAGTGCAAAGACTCATTTATTATGGAGACTCAGACTACAACATGTTCTTACCATGCCCACAATTCGGGCAAATTGAGGCATGTTGACCGCATTATGCGAGCGATGGCACTCTGAGACGTCATCATTTCATCTGCCAACTGGGGAGGCAACTGTTACCTTGGAGGATGTATATAGGATACTCAGACTTCCTATCAGAGGAGACCGAGTGATGTATGATCCCCAGTGGGGATTTAGTGAGCTCACTGGATTCTATGTTGTTGATGACATTAGGAGGCTACGTATAGAGCATTATGAGATTAGATGACAGGTGTTGGCTGACAGGTACGAGATGATAGACTATATCCTATGTACATTGATAGGGGGGATGGTTCTTCCAGACTGATGAGGTCATAGTTTTCCTGTCAGGTGGGGAGAGATGTTGGTGCGGATGCCAGAGAGGGAGACTATGTATGCCTGGGGTCCATGTCTGTTAGGCATGCTATACTTCCATCTACACGATATAGTGTACAAAGATGCACAGTCGATGAGCTGTGGTACCACACTTCTCATGATTTGGGCATGGGAGTGCATTGCGATATTTTGTCCTCTTGTGACTACAGAGCGAGAGGATAGATCTCCTTATGTTTTCTGGTATACGGGAAACATCACTCAGAGTCATGTCGGTGATACAAGTTAATGGAGACATGCACTGGACATTCTGGATCAATTTACTTGGAGGCCATACATGGACTTTGAGAGATGGTCCGATGAGGATGAGCATTTGACTTACTGAAGACAGACACAATACCTGATTGGGAGGACTATTTCAAGCATTCATATCATTGAGAGACAACTGTCAGAGCGGGTTTTGAGACAGTTCAGAGAGGTTCAGGATGAGCCTAGAGGTAGAGCAGAGTTTGCTTGATCATCAAGAGAGGATCCACTCTGGGGACCCATGATTCCAGTAGCTACTGCAGAGGTAGAGATACAGGCTTTACAGCCATTACGGTGGGGATGGAGAGACGGAGTAGCAAATCCAAGGACTACAACTACGTATGATGCATGGTGGGCAGAGCATCGTCCTGTTCCTTACATAGATTCGGATTAGCTGGCACTAGTGGAGAGACAAGGTATAATTTCGAGAGGGCGGCATAGAGGGAGAGGTGGTGTTATAGGTGGTGGTGTTATAGGAAGAGGTGGTGGTAGGCGAGGACAAAGAGGTTGGAGAGGTGGTCGAACAGGTGGACTATCACCTATTCAAGAGGCGGAGGCGGAGGATGTACTGATGTTGGACCTCGGAGGTGGAGCAAAGGGACAAGTTGGAGATGAGCATGTTACCAAGGAGGTAGTAGCAGAGGAGCATGCAAAGGTAGAGATTGGTGAAGAGGATTCTGTAGTGGAGGAGGAGGCTGATGTGTATATTGATCCTCTTGGGATTCTGGCAAGTTATGGGGAGGATGATGTCGAGGAGGAGATACCTATGGAGGAGTAGGAGAGAGAGCTTTGGGATTGGATTGTAGAGGGGAGATGGTATAAGAAGGATCCTAGGGACAGTGATAAGGAGGCATTGGAGGAGAGGTTGAGACTGGTCACAACAAAGTTGGATGTCATGCAGATAGAGAGAGACAATGCTCGTATGGAGAGAGACAATGCATTCATCGAGAGAGACCAAGCCATAGCTTGGAGATAGGAGATAGAGCAGCAGTTCACAGAGGTCAGACACCTATGTAGTGGCACTTCATTTGATGGTATGGTGTGCGAGCTAGTCAGATCAGTTGAGAGAGATACTTATTACAAGGATCTATATAAGGCAGTGGTGCCAGTAGAGAGACGAGCTCCTAGCTTTTCAGAGGTTCGCAAACACAGGTCACAGATCAAGAGTCAAACGAGGACACAAAGTACAGAGGGTGTGGTAGGACCACCGAGGACAGGTTCATATAGCTGGCCTTCCACCTCAAAGAGGGCACCTTTTGAGGATTTTCCCTCCACCTTCACCATGTGACAGTAGTGGCAGTGGGACATGTTGACACTTTGTTATACATGTAGACATTGTATTTTGATCAGAGAGCCTATGAGCTCGTTTTATTTATGGATACATTTTGACATTGTATTGTGACACATTATTTTGAGTGATATATATATGATTTTGGTGGCTTCTATATGATATGCAGTTCTATTTTATGTGTGCATTGTTTCTATATGATTATGTTCCCTAAATTATGTATGTACATGTATTATGAATGGATGTTTCTACATGTTATGAGTTTATACAGTTTATGATGTTATGATGATTCTCCTTAATGATGGATGTAATGTTATTTATATGTGATGGTGATATACATGCAATTTTTACTTTATGTACCTTATGATGATGAAATGCCTATTATGCCATGATTTTGAATGTATGCAATGAAGATGTCAATGTTACCACATGTTTGAAATGCAAATGTAACTATATGAAATGCTTGTAATATGTATGTATGCATATGATCTAATTTTTTTGTTGTGTCACAAGACTCTACCATTATGTCAGAAAAGCAAAATGGTAACATGGATGATTCCAGAATGTTAGTAAGAAATAATGTAAGGTAGTTGATTGAGAATAAACATATGATCTTCGATATTTTTCCATATATGCTATGCTTGCAATTTTTATCATCATTGGGCAAGACTGACACAAATGGATAGTACACACCATGATATGAGATAGACCATAGTGTACAAAGTCATCCATCTGTGAAAAATAGATAGTCGTAGACAAGGAGTGTCTTAAATCATACTAGGGACAAGATTGCCCCAATCGTTTTGTCAAGACAAACCACATACATCAAACAAATAAAAGACGGGTCATGAGACGTCATTGCTCCTCTAAATCCTTGATAGGACATCCTTCAGAAAACTAGTAACATGACTCAAAAAGTCAAAGTTTAAAAAGACAGTTGACAAACAATAGCCAAAGAAAAAGAGTCTTGAGATATCCTTGCTTCTCTAAATCCTTCAAGGGACATCATTGAGAAAGCTAGTAACTAGACTTATTCGCAAATCGATAAAAAGATAAGACAAAATAAGATATAAAGTCATAAATCCAAATAAAAGTATTCACCAAAACTTGATCTTGTGGGATTGTTTGATTGTTTGATGTTTGACATAGCGTAATGTGAGGGATGACACATACCACATAAGACGTTGAGTCTGGTTTTGACTTGGTGACTATCTGTGTAAGTCATGACAAAGCCTGGTTTCAGAAAGACATGTGTCGTATAAGACGTTGGAGTCTGATGATATTGATGTGACAAGCAACATGAGGCTATGACAATTGACGATGTCCGTTTGACAAGAAATAAATATCTTGCATAAGACATAAGTTGATCATTCTAACAATGTGTTTGATATTGACTTGATGACTTTGAGATGTTTTGTCTTGTTGATGCATGACTTGTTTTGATTCCTTGACTGATTGAAAGTGTGTGTGTGGATAGTGTATGACTTGAGATGATACACCCTAAAGGACTGGAGATATTGCTTAAGTTGGTGATATGCAACATGTGTGATAGTGAATGCGATAAACCCTATTGGACTGACCTAGTACGGTCTCGGGGGCTCATCGATTGATTAGCCTTGCCTACGTTGTACACACAGAGACCTCGTAGTTCGACATGACCAATGACTTTTTAGTACAAAGAGTCATGATTTTAATGTGTGTGATACATGAAAAACCTAGACAGACAGACCTAATGCCTCGAGGGCACATTGCTTGATGGCCTTTCCTACATCCCAGTCGTAGAGGCAACGTAGTTCGACTATATCTATGACTGACTTAACATAACTGACTCGACACTGTTTTTTGGTATTTTTTGACATGCTTTGATATTTTTTGTTTGGATTTTTGAAGTTTTCTAATGTTTTTGGGATTTTTCAGTACATTTTTGATGGTGTAATGTTATGTACAAGGTCCTCATGGTACAAAACAAGGATTTGCCCCCAGTTGGGAATAAGACTTGTGAGATGGAGTGGGGAATGTGATGGAATGGACTTTGATGTCAATCATTCCAAGCAATGGATAAGACAACCATTTATTATGAGGGATGGTGAAAACGTCTGATTGGAATGATGGTAGATGAAAGAGCGAGTTTGACTACACATGGCGCCTATTTTCCAGGTTTTCACCAAGGTACTTATCCATAGCACCACCAAAGTGGTTTTCACTATTGGACGAATTATTTCTCTTGACTATTTTGATCAAATTTTTTATTTTTTATTTTTTTGGTGTTACAAAGACTCTTGTTTGCCAGGTTTTCATCAAGGTAACCATTTTTTTTGTATTTTTTTATTTTTAAGATTAAGACAGATTCTCAGAAGCTATGCATATAACCTCTTCAGATGAAGACTGTTGATGGGTGACAAAAAGTGGCTCTCCTTCAGGAGTAGAGAGTTGGTACGCTCCTGATCCAAAAGCTTCTGTGACTATATAAGGCCCCAACCAATTAGGTTCAAACTTACCTAGATTTTCTCGTTCAGCTTGATTCTTAGGATTCTCCATTAAAACCAAGTCACCAATGTCAAATTTTATATTTAGAACTCTCCTATAATAGCTACGAAAAAGACGATTCTGATATGCTTGCAAATGGTCTAGTGCTTTATGTCTTTGTTCATCCAATAGTTCTAGCTCTTGTAATCTGGATACACGGTATTCTTCATCATCAATGTGACCTTTCAAGGCAACCCTCAAGGAAGGAATTTCAACCTCAATAGGTAAGATAGCTTTGGATCTAAATACTAGGGAGTATGGAGTGGCACCAGTGGGAGTACGGATGCTTGTGTGATAAGCCCATAAGGCAGGATTAAGCTATAGGTGTCAGTCATGGCCAATGTCATTAATAGTCTTTTTTAGGATTTTGACAATGGTTTTATTAGATTCCTCAGCTTGGCCATTACCTTGTGGGTAATACGGGGTGGAAAAATGATGTTTGATATGGAACTCTTCACATAGATGGCGTACTTCTTTATTTTTGAATGGGCGCCCATTTTCTGTGCTTATGGATTGGGGTACACCATACTGACAAATGATATGGTTTAGGATAAACCTGGATATTTGTGTGCCAGTGATGTAGGTCATGGGAATAGCTTCAATCCATTTGGTGAAGTATTTGGTGGCGGTTATGATGAATTTATGGCTATTGGATGATGGAGGGTGTATCTTACCTATGAGGTCAAGTCCCCATTGGGCAAAGGGCCACGGTGATGTAATCAGATGAAGCTCCTGTGCTAGTGCTCTTATCAAATCTCCATGTATCTGACACTATCTACATTTCTTTACAAAGATATATGAGTCTTTCTCCATTGTAGGCCAATAATAACCTAGTCTCATAATCTTATGGGCTAAAGTAGGACCACTCGAATGGGATCCACATATACCCTCGTGCACCGCTCGCAAATTTTTTTGTTCTTCTTCAGCATTGAGACATCTCATTAGGGCATTATATAAGGTACGCCTATACAAGGTATCTTTGATGATGGTGTATTTAGCTGACTTACGGATAAAGGTTCTGTGTTGGTTATTTGACAAGTCTAGAGGTAAGGTTTGGTCATTCAGGTAGTTGAATACATCTTTATACCAAGGGGAAGTAGGACCAACAATCATAAACACCATCATAGTATCGGGGACATCATAGGCAAGGACCAACAGTTGTTCAACCAAAAACTCAAACTTAGGCACATTGTTCGGAATATCTAATAAGGAACCCACAGTTTCCATAGCATCTGTAGACTTGTTCTGAATACGTGGTATTTGTTCAAAGCTAATGTCATCAAAGCACTGCTTGAAACTATTAGCCATGCACTTGTAAGGGGAAATTTTTTCATCCTTAGTCTCATAATCATCATTCACTTGCCAGATTACTAGCTGAGAATCGCCAAAAATATGTAGACTTTTAATCTTCCACTGGGCTGCCATTCTTAGTCTTGTCACTAAGGCTTCATACTCTGCTATGTTTTTGGTACAAGAGAAAGCAATCCTGAATGATTTAGGAATAGTATCGCCCTGAGGTGTAACAAATAGGATGCCTACTCCTAAACCACGATTTGTATGTGACTTGTCAAAGTATAATTTCCATTCGGTTCTAATGTCAATGTTGAAGAGAAATTCATCAAGAAAATCTGCCACTAAAGGATGGTGTGCCTTCATAGGTGCATCCGCTAACTGATCTGCAATCACCTGTCCTTTTATATCCTTCCTCTCGACATATTGGATGTCATACTCACTAAGTATCATAACCCATTTAGCCAATTGACCTGTTAATGCTACTTTACTTAGGAGATACTTAAGTGGGTCAATCTTTGCGACCAACATTGTTTGATGATTTAGCATATAGTGCCGAAGTTTTTAAGTAGTGAAGACTACTGCAAGACAGGCACGTTCTATGTTGCTGTAATTTAATTCATATCATACCAAGGTATGAATAATGTAATAGACTACTCTTTCATGACCTTGATCATCATTTTGTGCAAGAAGAGCTCCTAATGCCAACTGAGTTTCTGAAATGTATAGTATCAACAATTTTCCATCTGTAGGTGCATTAAGATAGGTGGAGTGAGCAAATAATCCTTGATTTGTTGGAAAGCTTCCTGAAATTTAGGTGTCCACACAAATGGTACTCCTTTCTTGAGTAGATGTTGAAATGGGTGTATTTTGTCGGCCAGTTGTACAATGAAATTCTTGATAGACTGTAATCATCCTTGTAGTGTTCTTAGTTGACCAATTCTTACTGGAGGAGGCATTTCTACGATAGCTTTTACCTTCTCTGGATCTACTTCAATGCCTCTTCTAGAAATGATATACCCTAGAAGTTTCCCTGATTTCACTCCAAAGACACATTTCTTCGGATTTAGTCTGACGTTGTAATTCTCTAACCTCTGGAATATCTTGTCTAGAACCTTCAAATGATCTGCCCTGGTTTTTGATTTATCTATAATGTCATCTACATAATCTTCCATGAGAGTATTTATAGAGTCATGGAAAATAGTAGTCATGGCCCGTTGATAGGTAGCTCCTACGTTCTTAAGCCCAAAAGGCATAACATTCCAAGAGTATGTTCCCCATGGACACGTAAAATTTGTCTTGTGTTGGTCTTCAACTATGATTTTGATTTGGTTATATCCAGAGAAACCATCCATGAGGGATAGCATCTCGTAGCCTGCTGTAATATCTACTATCATGTCTATGTTCAAAAAAGGGAAGTCATCTTTAGGACATGCCTTGTTAATGTCTCTAAAGTCTATGCAAATTTGAATGCCCCCAGCTAGTTTAGTCACTGGCACAAGATTTGATATCCAGTCTACATAGTCTATGGTTCTTATGAATCCGACATCCAAGAGTTTCTTAAGTTCTGCTTTGACCAGTAGAGCAATCTATAGATACATTTTCCTTAACTTTTGTTTGAATGGCTTAATACCTAGCTGTAATGGTAAATGGTGCAATATTAGGTTTGGATCCAGCCCAAGCATGTCTGCATACGACCATGCAAAGTTTATCTGTCTCTTTGTGAAGAATTCCTTAAACTCTTTTTTTTGTGTCTTTGTCAATGAAGCTGCAAAATATACCATCCGAGGATTTTCTTTTGTACCTATGTTGACTTCAACGAACTCTTCTACTAGCATCAGTGACTTTTCCTATTCAACGGGGAGAATATTTAAACCTCTATCCTTGGGTGCCTCAGAGAGGTTTTCGCCCTTGGATATGTCCTTTATTCTAACTATTTCTTCGTCCAAAGGCATCTTTTGGTTTTCACCTAGGGACTCATCTTTTTTCTCATTTTCATCTTTTTTTCTTTTTATTTTCATTTTTGCGACTAGAGGTGTAAATAGACTCCCCAAAATATGCTTTGTCATCCAAGTCTATGGTAAAACCAGCTTTATGATCCCCTCTTGGTATGCCTTCTCGAAGTCCCATGAACTCAACTAATGCTTTGTCGTTCTCGAATGTGTCTAAGATGGGTGTACCTTGTTGATCCCAATCGATGAGTTCGGGATATATGAGAGGAATTTCATCATCGGAGTTGTCAAAGGTGGTAGTCGACAAGGTGAATATTAAGTGATTGACATGGTCACAAAATTTTTGGACTAATTCCTTCTTGGTCTTTTTCCTAGGGGTAGGTAAATCCTGATGTGGGACTATTGCAATAGTTAGGTTTTCGGAAGATGGTTCGTCAGGTGCCCAAGATTCATGATCAAGGGTTTCCCAATAATAGTGCTTAAGCTATTCTTCTTTGGACAAGGACTTCTTATGATGGGGACTAGATGACTTTGGCAAGGATTTTATCATGAGGTCAAGTTCTCCAAATAGACTATCTAGGTTCATGGTACTGGTAGAGGAAAGGGAATCCCATTCATAATTGCTCGAGTCAAGGGATTCATCGTAAACTGGGGGAAGTGGTTCATGAGATATCTCGATGTCTGCACAAGCACTCACTTCCTCTTGAAATGGTGACGAAGTACTAGGAAAATCAATTCTAAGCGGTTGAAACCCTAGCCCTAAGTGTTTCAGTCGTGGTAAGACAATGATTGGTTTTTTCCTTCCATTTTGATGTAATCCTAAACCAGTATGCCCATCATAGCCTTCACTTTTCATTATCTTAAAACCTTTTCCATTGATCCTTAGCTATTTGAGTAGACGGTGAGGGGTATTCATTGTCTTCCTGGTACAACCAGGAGGTAATATCACTTTGATCCATGTCCTCTTCACTTAACTCTCCCCATTTGGTCAATTTCATTGTAGGGGGAACATGAAATGTGACTACTGACTATCTTCTATCTGCCCTGGGTAAGCCATATGCCTTAGGTGGAACCAGCTAACTGACACAATAGGATTCCTTCATGTAATATTCACCACAACCCTTGTCTTGGATCTCGACCTTAGGAGTGGATGATGGTGGTTTGAATGAAATGGACTTGGTAAGATGTGATGGATTAACGTATAGGGATAAAGTGGATGATGATGGAGCTTCTTGATTAACGGGTACCTGTCGTTGTGGAATTTCCCTTAGGCTTGTACAATATTGAAAAGGATCTAGATCACCATCAATCGTGATCTCGGTGCCACTATGTGGTAATTTAAGACATTGGTGATATGTGGAAGGTACAACTTTCATTGCATGTATCCAAGGTCTACCTAACAATAGGTTATATGGAAGGGTAGACTTGAAAGCTAGTGTTCATGACTGTTGGGCCAATTCTGATAGGGAGTGTGACAACTCCTTTGGATGATCTTTCCTCATCATCGTAAACCTTGATGACTATACTCTTTGAGGTTTCTACGCATTCTTCTGAGAATCCTAATGCCTTAACCAATTTTAGCATACACAGGTTCAAACCTGCTCCTCCATCTACCAAGACTCGTCTGACTTTGGTTGGATGGACTAGGACTTCAAGATGTAATGGTTCATTATGATCAATCTTTTCTATCAAGTATTCCTATTGGTAAAATGTGGCATGATGGGATTTGGTCAAATATCCTACCATTTCTTCGAAATGATTGACATCTAAGTCCGTAGGGATAGTCCTGTTCTATAAGGATTTGTCGAGAATGGCTCAATGCTCAAGTGATAAAGTCAACAGTTCCAAAATGGATATTTGTGCGTTGGTTTTGCTTAGTTGATCAAGGAGATTGTATCTAGACTTGGAAAACTATGTAGGTGGCTCTGAAGGACCTAGAATAGTGATCTTTATTCTACGTGTGTTTATAGCACATTCAGGATGCTTCTTAATGGTGATGGTATCGACATGTTCATTTGCAGCTCAGAGGTTATATATGATCTTTCCTTTTCCATAGTCATAGTTGGTGTTTGCATAATTGGCTATTGGAGAATTCTTGGTTCCCGAACTGGAGGCTTTTCCTTTCGTGTGGTCATGTAATGGGTTTTTGAAGACTTTATGATCACTGTTCTTGGTATTTTTCTGCCCATTGACCTCTATGGTTCTATTTTCAACAAAGTCTTGTATAATATTCTTCAGTTGGCGACATTATTGTAGGTTGTGTCCTTTTGTTCAATGATAGTCACAATCGGCGTTATTGTCCCACCATGAAGGTTTAAACTTTCCAGGATCATACTCTCTTGGTTCTAAAGGTTTAATGAGATTATGTTTAATCGACTCTTTGAAAATTGTCTCGATCAGTTGTCCTAAAGGGGTAAATTCACGTGTAGGAAATCTCCTTTGTGGTCATTGTTGCTGTGAATTTTGGACATAATTGGCTGTTTGATCTGGACTATTCATCATGTCTTGATTGGGGTTGTAACCTCTAAGTGTGATAACTCATCCTGTATGTATGGTTTTAGCATCAACAATGCTGTCATTTGTAACATTTTTGTTTCTAGACTAGAATTTATTCCTATCAGTGGGTGTGTTTTGATGTTGAATGACTAGGTTTTTGCCTGGTACCTTAATTTCTCCTTTGTCAATAAGGCCTTTTTCAAGGATGATGCCCTTTTGTACCAATTCTAGGAATCAAGTACAACAATGTACCCTTAAGTCACTTCTCATTTTTGGATTGATGTTTTCAAGGAATATCGTGACTTTTTGCTTTTCTGGTATTTCAACTAGACATCTACTAGCTAGACTTCTCCATCTTTGGAAGAAAGTGGTGAAAGTTTCACCATCTTCTTGTGTTGTGTGACACAAGGTAGCTATGGTTATTTCATTGTCTATGTTAAAAGCAAAGTGTTCGACAAACTTTTCAGCTAATTCACCCCAGGATCATATGCCATATGGTAATTTAGAGAACCATTCCAGTGCTATCCCTATAAGGTTCACAAAAATAGTCTCATCAAGTATGTGGGGTCATACGATATGTCCATGCATGTTGTTGATAATTCTCTAATGTGTTCCAAAGGATTTTTCCTCCCATTGTACTTTGGGAAAATTTAGTATAACGTACCCATGGGGGAAAGGTGTCATGTAAAGCGCTTTGTCAAAAGGACATGGACATAGATCTTGTGCTGAGATAGTTCATTCACTTGACATAGAAATGTTGTCCATCTGTTGTTGAAGCATTTGCATTTCATTTTGGAGAACATCTACTTGTGTCAAGGACATGTTGTTCATGTTGTTTGGATCAATGTAGGTATTCTGAAATGACATGTTCCGTGACGGGTTGTGATCTGGCGAGGGAATATATCCCATTAGAATGTTTTGATTTGGATTGGGAATATTTCTTGTCTGAATGTTCTAATTTTGTATAGGAATCCTCATGTCGACTTTGGATCTCTCACTAGTAGTGTTGGTGCCAAAGGGGTTTGATTAAGTTGCTCCCGCAGTAAATTGTAAACCTTGTGTCACGTTAAAAGAGATTGTGCTTACAATTGACGATGTTTGAGTAGGTATGCTAGTTGATATGGCCGAGGTAATTTAGGGAATAGAAACACTTAACGTCGCAGTTTGTGTTGGTTGAGTAGACAGTGTTTTCAAATTATGAATATCAAATCCTAGTGGTAGTGTGGCACCTTCTACTAGCAACTTTGCTAGATATCATTGAGGATCATTTTCCAAACACTCATCCATGAAGGATGCAAACTCAGGATCTTGTATGACAGTGTCTATGTCCTCCACAAAGATTTGTCCATGTGTGTCTCTAGTGACATGTTTTTCAAGCAAAGCTTTGTGTGGTCTCTTGCTACTTGATGGTTGATTTCCGAAAGGATTGAAAAATTTGTTAGGGTCTGACATTGCTTTATGTTTCTTTTGAGACTTTGTTTCAACCATGAAAAGTTTCTCAAACTAGGATAATGCAGACTATGTCTAAATACTGATATGACCTATTTCTGTGTTTTTGGATTTTCTAAAAAATAAGGATGTTGCTAAAGATTTCTAAAATGACGTATACTAAGATGACGTATGATATGACGGACAATATGCAAAATCTCGAGTAGACTATGACACTAAATGATTCTAAAATAGGGATAACCTACCACCTATGGAATAAATGCATGCACTGATTTGCGTTTGACCAAGGAACCTGATTGTAGGACAAGGACAGTTGACAACGTGAATTTTCCAGACTATACTGTCAAGCTGAAAAGATTCACCAATAGGATCAAAATGACTAGGTTCAATGATGAGGACAAATTGGAACATGAACGTATCCAATGACGCAGAAAGTTGTTCTATTCGACTATATGCAATTTCCTAGGAAGTATCTATATGCATGCAACTTAGGATGACTTATGACTAGGACATATATGACACCTAATAATGCAAGGTTTTTGAGAAAAAAATTTACAGTTTTTGTCCAAGGTTGATCTTTAGAAACAGAAGCGAAAATGACAATAATGTTTCAAACTCAATTTTCAATTTTTGAGGTTTTCTGTTGACAATCAAATGCGGTTCACCTATTAGATGCGGTTCTAATTTTGATAGATGCGGTTTAGAAAGTGCATGCGGTGTTTTGACTAAAACCAGGTTTCGAATGTTGACAAGTAGTTGTAGTTTTCCTGACAGATGCGGTTTTTGCATGCGCATGCGGTGTTTTGACTAAACCTAGTTTTGAATGTTTGACAGGCAATTTTGAATTTCTAACAAATGCGGTTTCATTTCTGATAGATGCAACTCACTAGATCATATGTGACTTGGAATATGGACTCTATAAATCTAAACTTTCTGATAGACACTTGCAGCTTTGTATTTGACAGATGCAGCTTGCAGATACACATGCAACTCAAAAATTGACAGTTGCGGCTCGTAATATCCAAACTATGTAAAAAGTGAACTTTTTTGACAAACACATGTGGCATTTACCCTAACAATTGTGACTCTCTAGGATAGATGAAGTGTTACAAATGATAGTTGTGACTTACTGTGACAGTTGCGGTTTTTCGAAGATTGTTTCGACTGACTCCATTTGTTTGATCAAGTTTTTTGATGAATACAACAAAAAAAAGCACAAAAATCAAAGTGTTTTCAGTTTTGTAGTGATAGACCGTTAAAATACCAGAAAACATTTACAACCTAGGATTTTTGGATGATACTTGCTCAGTTCTTACTTGGATAAATCCAGCTACGCGTATTCATGGCGGATGACTAGTAGCTTGACCTCACTGGCTCCCCTCCACGACACTCACTTATACGGGGCAACCAAGCTACTATACCCATGAAACTCCCATGGCATACATCTCATCTCCACACATGAACCATAAGAATGTAAGACGGCTTCATAGGTCCGAACCTGTTGCACCAACAAATAGGTAGGATTTTGGCAAAACTACAACATGGTATTTAGTAAGGCCATTACATTCATGGGGCACCATCTAATATGGCGAGAGACCATTGTTGCCCTTCTTGTCGAAACAGTGAGCATGATTTTTTGGGTTTCTCCCATAAATCCATTTTTATATACCGGGTGGAAGTCATTGACTAAAGCGTGTTACTGGTCTAAGTCGTCTTGGGGTGAGTAATTTTTTCCACCAAGACAGACCCAACTTCTAAAGTCAGTAACTGCTTCTCTTACACGTAGTATTGCATGATTGTGCAAGGGGAGAGGATACTCTGATATACTGAATCGTTAAGGGTTACAAAATGTGCTTTTGTACCAGACAAAGCAAACACCGATTCTTTTTATTCCAAATGATAGTTATTTATCTACCAAACAGAAAGCTTGCTAAATAAAATTAAAACAAAGGCATTAGGTCCTACATGCAAACTGATCAGTAGTTCATTTTTGTCTTCGGCTTTCGTCCTGTAGAAAAAAAATGTTTTTGGTTTGTATTTGTTCTTCTATGCTTCTTCCTACAAAAAAAAGGTTATTCCCCCTTAACACAACTGCAAACAAACATTAGCGAAAAACAAAATCACACAAAAAATGAAAAAAGAAAATGCGGATGTATGGACATTAATAAAAAAGTAAGAAAATCTATACCAGTCAGATGCGGTGTTTCAAGCCACAGATGAGGCTCGAAGGTGATAGGTGGATACGGTTCGTGTTGACAGTCGGGCACGAAGTGAAATATTCACATTCAAATGCAGTTTAGGATGTCGCAGATGCAGTGCATAATGTCAGATGTGTCACGGTTTGTAGCGGATGTGGCTCGTGAATACAGATGCATCTTTTATTTGAACAGATGCGGTGTGCCGTACGATACCTGCAAAATAAAAAATGGAAAGACAAAAAGATATGGTGCGAATTTCAAGCATGTTCGCGTCGGGTTCACCAAATGTAACGTAGAATAAATAATCTATAATGATTTGCAACTAGAATAGATGATGTTAATTCTAATCTAAATAAATATTAATCTAAAATCAAACAACAAAGAACGAGTAAAAATGAACAAAACAATAACAACTACAATGAAACAATCTCACCGAATATGCGTCCACTCCTTTGAATTATCTTGATTGCCCAAGTTCTCCATTTTGCCTTTTCAATATTCTTGCCCTCATAATTTCAGTATTGATGCAAGCATAACCGTGTTGAATGTCTAAGAAAAATATCAAAGATTAAGTTTCTTCTCAAAAGTGTATGATTTCAGGAGGAGGAGTAATGATAATGACAGGCCATTTTATAGATTTTGGGTTTTCGAACGATCGTCTCAGATTGAAAAGAGAGATCGATGGATGAGATTGATGAATTTCATGTGATGTGAGTTTTGTGTCAAATAGAATGTGAGTGAGAACATGAGTCAAGAAAGACTACAGGATAAAGATTAAATTAGAACGATAACTTAATCTTGTGTCAAGACTGTTTGAAAATAGAAAGAACAAGAGTTTCAGATTAAATAAACAATTTAATCTTCAGTTAAGAGTCTTCAAAAATAGAAGAAATAGACTTTGAATGTCAAAGACAAAGTTAGAACTCGAAGAATAATTCATTTGAATGCAAACATGAGTTAATTAATTAAATAAATATATTTAATTAATAAACACATTCATGCATATGAGTTAGAACTAGTTAACTAACTAGTTGTGACAAAGAGTCTTCTTGCAACAACGATCAAATATCGAACCTGGAGATAACTGGCGGATTTAAAATAGATCTCGAGTCATAAGGTGAGTGAGTGAGTGAATGATTAGATAACTGATTGATAGAAGAATGTGACATAAATAATTAAAATATGAATTAAATGTTAATTTAATTCAACATTTGAAATATGAGAGATTATAATTAAATAAATAATGTAATTTATTTAATTTAACTGTTGAAAAGGATTAAATGAATAATTAAATAATAAATATTTAATTATAGTTGAAATATGACAAAGGGGGTAATTAAATAATAAATTATTTAATTAAGGAATAAGAATTAATTAGTTAGCGACATAATTAAATAAATATGATTTATTTAATTAATCAAGTTGAATAAAGGTCATTATGAATTAATTAAAAGGGGTATTTAATTAATAGAGGAAATATGTATTATGAAAAAAGGTAATTAAATAATAAATATTATTTAATCATGACCATGGATAATAGAAAATTATGTCGAAAGTGGTACTCGCAGGTCTAGACCAATTTTCGGTATCTACAAGTACTTTATACTATCTCTTATTAATATTCATTAAAAAACAAATGAAAGTTATGAATTTACAACTTAAATCCTACCTATGTCACTATTCCAACATCCCCCTCTCTAGTAGGGGAGGAATTTGTAGGGTGCACTCCACTCCCCTGCGTCTGATCTATAATGTCCACATCATGGAGGTCATAATCAAAAGTGTCCAAGGGATGCTCAATGGGTTGTACAAGAGGACCCAAGCATATTTGGTGGCATATAGTGCAAGTATGTGGCACACAAATATGTGAAATTGAGGAGGAGGATGCAACAACACTCAAGCCATCACCAAATCAGCAGAATGTGCCTAAGCTACTATAGAAGCATGCAAAACCAAATGACCACTCAAAGAGTGAATAGCCTGAATAGTCTATGTGGCTGCATCCTGGATAATATTTGGATGATATACCTACAGGTGGCAGAGGAAGGGAAGGAGGGGGAACATATGGGCGTGAGACTAATCTAACTGCCCCTGGTCTATCCTAGGGCGTACCTCCACCGATGACTTGGAAGGGTTTAATGTCAAAGTAATTGACACGATGCCCTAACACAAACTCAGCATATAATTTTTTAATAAAGTAAAATGGTATATCACAATTGTTGTTCGATGGTTTATCAAAAATCATACACCAACGATCCCAAAATTTATCTACGATGTCCTTATTCGTGCATCATTTTATAGAAAGTTTTGGTTTATTAACATTAACTGGCAAACTGATGCGGGGGTTAACAAATAAAGAGGCTATTTAGGCTTTTGTTATTTGGAGATCTTTCACATCATCGTAAGACAATCCACATGCTTAATATTCCCTCATGTCTTCTCTCCATGAATGAAAGACATTATGTTGGGTGGAGAGGGTTTCTATATTTTTAATTATTTCCTTCAATGTGTTTGTCATCTCAGAGAATGGAGGGATTATCTTATAAATATCACAAATGCCCCTCAATTGCTCCATTTTTTCACCAATTGATGGCTACGGAGGTGGTGGATCATTTTCCATTTGTGCATTTTCATTCTTAGCCATAATACCTGATTAAAGTTAAAAACTAATTAATCTAATTGAAATTACACAATAAAAATGAAATTATTGTAAAAAAACCCTAGTTTTTAATAATAATAAAAAAAAAACCCTACTTTTTCACAAAAAACCATAACAAACTCTAGTTTTTAATAAAAATATATCAACAACACTAGTTTTTAATCAAAATCCATAAAAAACATTAATTTTTAATAAAAATCCATTTTAAACTCTAGTTTTTAATAAAAATCAATAAAAAACCGTACTTTAATAAAAAATCCATAAAAACTACTTAAAATTATACAAATCTAATTGAAAAATTGATTAAAACAAAAAAATTCCGAAAACTTACCTTTGAAATCGGATATCTGATATCAAGAAGTCATTCTCATTGTGCGCCCGTAGCCTCTTCAAAATGAGTAAAATGATTTTAAAAGCCCGTTGTTTTGTATTTATAGGCAGCTCAAATCGGATATCCGAATGTAAATCTTGGTTTGGGCATTTCTTTGGAGCAATGTACTAACACCTGAGCCAGAAAAAGTCAACTCAAGATTTTCGCATTTTTGGGTCGATGCAAAACATAATTTTTTTCCCATTGCCACTTTTTGGCCCATCATGATCCTGTACATACCCTGCTATGTTATTAACAACATTTCAATGCTATATCATTGAATGTTATGGCTATATCATAGTGATTTTCTCACAAGCTAAATAATAGTTATATATACTATTTTTAACTCTTTTTAAATCAATGTCTACATAAATATGAATAAAGACAAATATTATAGACAAATAGGGAAATTGTAAAATATCTATTAGGAAAACACTTCAGAATCACAAGAAAATGACATATGATTGGAAATCCACATTAAATAAAACTTTAAAATATGGAGAACATAAGAGTGAAACTACGATAAAAAACAGTTTCTTTTGCGGAACTAGAAAAAAAATATAATAAAACATATTGATACAACACAAGAAATGTATGTAATAGTTGACTTGTCAATTCAAAATTCAAGCTATATTAATTGGCACTAAATATTATAGGCAAAATAGAGAAATTGTAAAAGAACTATTCGAAAAACACTTAAGAATCACAGGTAAATGACAGATGATTGAAAACCCACATTAAACATATTGATACAAGACAAGCAGTCTATGTAAGATTTGGATTATCAATTCAAAATTCGAGCTACATTCTTTGGCAGTAAACCCACATCAAATAGAACTCGTAAAACCAATGGGTAGCAATAATCTGTGCAAAATAGGTATAATGCCACAGACTTAATTGAAAACTCGAGCTACATTACTTGGCATTAAATATTATAGAAAAATAGAGAAATTGTAAAAGAGCTATTAGAATAACGCTTAACATCCATTAAACTAATTTTATCTTGAATATCTTTATGCTTTCACACTAACCCTTTGCATATATATATATATATATATATATATGCAATTACTCTGTTAATCTACAATTTCTCCTATGTTAATAGATATAACGCCAAAGATGCAAAAAGATAACTACAAAAAATAAACGAAAGTCAAAAAAATTACTACCCTAACTATATTTTTTGACGAAAGAGAAAATGTTTAACTACAATTTCTCCATCCATACAGAGAAATAATCTCTTTGAAGTCTCCAAAATGGGTATAACACTAAAAATACAAACATATAACAAGGAACAATAAGCTGAGAGCAAAAGAAATGAACAATAAATTAATCATTTATGCAAAATACCCATGTAAAATGACTTACAGATTTCAGAGCACAAAAGTTTTAAAACCCTCAAATCTGCTATAAAACAGAGCCAAAGGCAACAATTGTTACAATAGTCTACTATTAAACCAACACCACAATGGCTCTTTTGACAATGCAACTTAATCAATATATTTTCTTGCACATTTCAGAGTATAATTTCCCACACTACAACAATGAATATTGCATTTACTTCCTCCCGTGCCATCGTACAACAACACCATAATGCATTAACCCTCATGCGAGCAAACACTTACCATTCTGCTTTCACGTATCAAGGCAAGCAACTCCACACCGCCAACCCATGTAATTAAAAAACTCCACATCGTCATAAACAACCTTAGGAAACTCATCGTCGGCCGTCGACGATTATTAATTTTTGGCACCAAGAAATTCTATTCACGACTGAGCTGATGAAAATCTTGACAAAAATTTGATACAAATAACCTATCGGCTAATTATTAAAATAATCAAGATATTATACTATTTATAAATATTAATTAATTAAGATAAATAAGCTAATTATAAAATAAAATATCTATTAATAAGGTATATGCAAGATCATAATGGGCCAAAAAGTGGCGATATGTAAGTGATATGATGGCCCATGTGACTGATGACTTTTTTTTTACCCAAAATTGATGAAATGAAAAGGGTTTTTAAAGGAGATTCTCAGCTTTCCACCAATATAAATTATTCCTTACTTTGAATTTAATAAATAATTATTATTCATTTTCTATTTGAATTACGCCTAAAGTCCTAATTGATAGGCCGATTGAAAAACATCTATAGCTTTCAAACAGTATGAATTTTTTTAAATCTGAAACATGCGTCACATTCTCTGCTTCACATACTATAAGATTAAAAAGAAAAATGAATTTCATGAAGTTTTGACCAAATTTAGGTGGTCAGACATACAATTTTTTATATTTTTAAAAAGTTGTAATAAAAAATTCATAATTAATTATTTACTTGGAAAAAAATTACAAAAACATATGCATCACATTGGGACATGAGTCCTCTACTTATATCTAAAATATTATAAAAAAAATTATCGATTTATTGTGGTTAGGGTGGTTAGATAGACACGTACTTCTTATTTTTTCCCTCAAATTTAAGTACTACTAAACTGGAATTTCAAATTTTCATCAAATAGATTTTTTTTATTTTTTAAATAAACCTAGTAGTTTATAAACTACATTCAATTTTCTACAAATTCTATTTTTACATATTTTTGAAATAATATAGATAACTTATTCAAAATTTTATGTCAAGTTGCCTAACTCTAATTTTTCTGAATTTTATTGCCACTTAAAGACTTATTTTTTCCATGATGATCCTGCACATACCCAATATCTTTTACCTAAATCTATCTAACATAAAAATACAGAACTTTAAAAATATATATTTTTATGATTATAATTAAAAATAAAACAATCAAACTAAAAATACGGGTAGTGACCCCCACAAAAATATCTCTAATTCTTGAAATGGCTGCATGGGAGCTGCTATCCTCCTCCACAACACTACTTAAATAACAAGAAACGCCTATGAAAACGCCTGTGAGATCGTTTTATTCAAAACAACAAGAAAATGGTGAGGACTATTAAAGCTACCCCACCCTAAATTTATCTACGAAGTAGCCAAATGACACCATGCCTACTCCTCCGTGGAAGCGGAAACAACATCAACATAGCAGGCATAGATCTACATCAATAGATGAGAGGTCACAGGGTCGAAACGGGGTCAAAACCAGCACAGGGACAGAGACACCCATTTGAGGCACGATAGAAGCTGTGATAAACACAATAGTCGATGCCATGATTCTAGTTGAAGACCAAGGTATACAAGTTATCACCGTTTGGAGATAAGGAATCATTGTGGCAGTCATGAGAGGCATCAGAGCTCAATAGTACAGTATGATAGGTCACGTCCACTATTACTTTTACAAACATTTTATCAACGGCCTTGATGTTAACATATTACCAGATGAAGCCCGCTGTAGGTACGAACCTTATCTTCACCAACTCAAACAGGATTTCTTTGATGCTCATAAAGATGACCAAAGGTTAAAATATATGTACTATCCTTCCCACATACAAACTTCCATTCACAAATGGAATGAAAATGCAAAAGCAGTGGCAAAAAACTTCTTTTGAGATCTCAAAAATGGTACTCTAGTGTACTTGAGAAATTTTTCTCCTCAAAACATTGTGTGGAATTTGAAGGACTTGAACCAGGTGCGCTCCCTTATTGCCAAAGTTGATGTAGAGAAGGGTATCAAGGACAAAATTTTGCTTTCCTCCGGTCAAGATGGGTCCTTCACCTAGTTTATCCTTGTAAAAAACCCAGATGATAGCATTAGAACTCTTGGTGGGATAGAGCTATTGAATGTGGTGAGAACATATTTGTGGTATGTTCATGAAATTGATTACTATGGGATGGTTGAAAAAGGCAAGGATTTAATCACTAGAGAGGAAGATCTATCACCTGTTGAACAGGAACACAGGTTGGATTCTATATGGTAGGCGAGGTTGCAAGGGAGGGATCCCTTGCATGTCTTTCTGGGGAAAGATAAGCTGGAATGTTTAGTTAACCAAAATTTATGTGCCCATTTCACAATAGTGGAAAGAGAGAGAGGAGATGGACGTATAAAAAATTGATATGTTTGTAAAGATAATTCTTGTGGAAAACGTTGTAAAGCATTTAAAGATATCATTGAGCATACTCATAGTGAACACTATGAGGTTGTGGAAGGTTACAATGTGTAGGCAAGGGAGGAGATATACTTGGAGAATTATATGAATGATCCTTGTGAACCATGTATTGTTAATGGTGGGTAGCCTTTTATGGAAATTATTTCTCATACTGTGGAGCGGTTGTTTTAGAGGAGGAATTTAAGGTACTGGTGGAAATAGAAAGTTGCCAAATTTACAGTGGATAGTTTAGTACATTCAAAATTTACCAAACGTAATATCTACTTGGGGATTTTTATTTATTTTTGACAAATAGTAAAGTAACAAAGTTGTAAACAGTTTTCTAGTTTTTGTTCTTCAAAGTGTATTACCCTCCTACCCCCACGCTTGGTTATTTTTGGATTTAAAAGAAAAAACTTTATAATTATAATTAGTTGATAGGATGTTTTAGGATTTTCCATGATTCCTATGTTTATCTAACCATTCCTTTCATACTTGTCTACATATGATCCTATGGTCTATGCCTTATAATGCTTACGATTTCTATTGGGTAAAAGCACAAACCTATTTGACACTTTAGACCAACTAAGTTCATTAAACTTTTTTGCCCAAAACATTAAAATATTATTTTTCTCTTTGTCGATTTAAAAGCTAACACAATTTGCATATAATTTTTTGAGTGAAAGGGTTTCGATCCAAACTCTTTCACCTAAAATTGTCTATGTGGCATCCTTGTTGGCAAAAACCTCATCTTTTTTAAAATTTTCTGAAAATTTCCACTTGAACATGATATTTCTTTAGTCAGAATAATATTTTTTAAACTAAAAATACCCTTTTGTAGAGCCTAGATTCAATCTAATCCAAATATATATATTTTTTGATATTTTGATTAGTTTTAATATGTTTTTTGTTTTAAATAATGGAAGTAGGTTGTTAATTTTATTTTTTAATATTAAAACAATTTTTGAAAAAATAAAAAAAATAAAGGAATAAACTTCATCAAGAGTTCTACATTTCATTAGTTTCCATCATTTTCAAATTCAAAACATAAAGACCACTTTTATATGGTTGAAGTTGAGAATTTTTGTTTATGTTGGTCGATTCCTTTATAAAGTGTGACATAGGTTTCTACTTTTACCCTACTATTTTTTTATTACATTCCTATGATTCCTATGTTACCTTTCTTATACACTTATTCATGGAATTATCTCGTGTCTAGATTTATCCTATGCACCTATGGTTATTGCTTACACCATGCATGACCATTGATCTAAATCAAGGTGAGGATTTAGTTTACAATATCTGGCGTAAAGGAAACCTGCGATATTGTTTACAATTTTGATAAAATAGAAAACTCATAAAAAGAGTTGTATGCCTTCCAAATCAACGTTTTATTCAAAATAGCTAGAATGTATACAAATTGGAGAATGAAAAAAGTCACCACAACCCCAAGAATCGAATTGAATAGCTAGTTGTAAGAAAATACAAACAAAATTACAAAAATTTCAAAAAACTAGGAATTTATTTTACCCCAACTTGGTGGGGTCACAACTTTCTGCTTGGTGCTCGAAATTCAAATCCGTTTACACCGTTGGAAAGGTCTCCAAGAGTACTAACACAATACCTAATAAAGTGTGCCTTTGACAATCAATTTTTAGAAACTAGTGCAAGTTCCGAACCCAAATTTCACTTCGAAGACCTCCGAAAATGTAATTTACTAAAACCTAGAAAATACCAAAAAAAATTCCTAAATTTTGGATTTTTCATTTTTCTCGGTTTTGTGACCTTTGTACTGCTCTAGAACATCCTCAGACTATTTTGGATCAACCATAGTGTGTTGTTTCTATATTATCATAATATATTGGGATCACCATACCTTCCCAATAATATATTTGCCTTCATTGCCATTTAATTATCCTATAGATATCTTATTTTATTGGGGGAAAATTCCCTTCACCATTTTATATTATGTTATATTCATCCTTTTTAAATAGGGGTGTTATTCTTTCCTATATCATTTTACAATCATATGTCTAATTATGTTCTTAGATCTATTTTGCTACATTTGGGGCATCATGCTTCCTTTATCTTATCACATTTTCTTATATGCCTTATCCTATTCTAAGAGCCATATTGGGAGTACCATGCCTTCACCATACCAATTACATTGCACCTCTAAGACCATTCTCACCTAATTGACCATATTAGAAGCAACCTTATTGTAATGTCCTTATTTTTGTGAGCATCAGAGTTTGGAGGATTAGCCTATCAGTTGACCCTTGTAGGCTAGTGTTCAATGATTAGAGGGTCCAGTGGGCGTTAATGAGCTCTTCACGTGGCAGTTGACAGTGTTTACCTCTCCAGATTGTTGGTATATTTTGAGGCTAAGCTATACAGAGGTTTCTGGTTTCATTTTGAGGAACTTACTATTTATAGTAAGTCAGTTGAGTGTCAGTGGCCAACCTTTCTATTTTGGGAAAGTCATTTAGATGATTAGTGGTTTCTATGGTTGACCACCTGGTTGTGACAAAATTGAGAAATAATGAGTATTTTGGAGTTATGACATTTTAATTATTAATAAAGTAATACTTTATTAATAATTAATTAATAAGTGCACATCATTAAATGTTATTTGACTTTATTATTAAAAGGGGTATTTAATGATTATAAAGTCAAGCTATATAAAGTATATTTAAGTCAAATTATAAAGTACATATTATGGGAACCTACTTGTAGAATAATATAAAGTGCCAATTTTAAGGGAGATATAAGTGATTATTAAAATATACAGTTATATTATTTTGTTGTGCACCAAATGGAGGGAAAAGTAAATAAAATTAAAGTGAAATTTAATGAGATGAAGCCAAATAAAAATTGAATATTATATAAAGGCTTTTGAAAAGGGATTTCATTCATTCAATACTTGCCTTTTCTGAAGAAGCTTTTGCTTTGGAGAAGAAACCTAGGGTTTCACTATAATTTCAATCTTGGAGAACGTAGCCTCTCTTTGATTGTGCTACCTACAGGTGAGAAGATCACCCATGCAGGTTATTGGTTGCTTCACACGGAGGTCACATCTAAGCTTCATTGGAGAAGAAAATCAGAAATTAATGTTTTGCTGCTATAATGGTG
This sequence comes from Sequoiadendron giganteum, assembly GCA_007115665.2. NCBI lineage: Eukaryota > Viridiplantae > Streptophyta > Pinopsida > Cupressales > Cupressaceae > Sequoiadendron > Sequoiadendron giganteum. The sequence goes on along the minus strand of CM021104.1, from coordinate 332,394,520 downwards.
TGAACAATGTCGTGCTACATGGACATGGGTTTTCTCTTCTATGTTTTTGCGTAGGGTTTGAAATTTCATATGTGACTGGTTTGGACACTAGGGTTATTATTTAGATTTAAGAGCAATTGTATTGAAGACATTGTCCACCATATTCTTTCATATTCTAAGATTAATACTTCATGAAGTTGTCTGACTTCTAATGTGGTCGTAGACAAGTTTCCAATACATTGTATTTGTTGTTGCTGATGATTGGTCTATTCTGAGTATTAAATCAGACCTGGACATGTGACTGTTATTGCCAAAGATGTTGTCATGTCCCCATAACATGGCCATCAGATAACGTAAGGCATATTAAAAAATATTAACCATTTCTCACCATTATAATTATAATTGTCGAAAGGCAACATTATAATTATAAATATTGATTTAGATAAATATTATAGTCATTGTGCTCTAATAAATATTAAAATATATATAAAATTAAAAAACACAAACATAAAATAATATTATAATTGTCAAATATAAGATTATAAATATCGATAGTTATGATTATGATCTTTATAAAATAAAATTATAAGGAACATTACACAGTTCATCCAATGGTCCATAATGTAGGACATGAATTGAGGACCAATGTGAAAGTGAACAAATGCAATTTAAATACTATTACAACTATAATTATAATTTGATTATTATAATAGTCAACTACAAAGTATAAAAATTAACAATATAATATCATTTGAATGGTAATAATATAAATATTAATACAAGAAATAAATATATGAAAACATTAGTATAAAAACATAAGGCAATATTAAATATAATAGCTAAATTCTGGGACACGAGGTATTAACGGTAGCAACACTCTCATTCCCCTTGATGCCCTCTAGAGCCACGGTTATCAGACAACCAACACCTATTGATCAACGCTAGGTGTCGTAACCATAGGGCAGCGATATGTTTTGGGGTTTATGACTATGAAGAAGCCACGCTGTAGTTGGAGACATCGGCATGAACATTTATCCTGTGAATCTAGGCATAAACCATTCCTCATCGATGGAGCCACTATTCATTCTGAGTGGCAGTGTCTTGCCTCATATTATCGAAGATCGATATCATCTGCACAGAGGACGATTTCCTTCATCACATAGGAGACAAGACTACATCAATCAATATGATTGAGCCAAGAATTGATCTAAGGAGTGTTAGACCATAAACTAAAATTACAATCTCCTTCAAACAAATATTAAATGGTAACTAACTAAAAGACCCAGGCGTCAATGACTTGCAAACATGCCCAATAGTCCCGATAACACAGACAATTGAATAAGTCAACAGAGGGCCCAATTTGTATATATGATAGTCGTTGCCAGAGCATCTCCTACATTATCAACTAGGAATTATATTAAAAGATAAGGGAAGTAGATTAATTATCAATAGTAACTGATCTTACTATCAATAAGCATTGGCCATTACCAATATAATAATAATCGTTAGTAATATCAACTTGTTGAGGAGAATGGGTGAGAAAGGGAGTAAGACAAGTCTTTAAGACGCAATCATTCAGATGTGATTAGTTAAAGGGAAAAGATGTGTGTGAGGAGATACAACTCCTCACACCAAGCCTCCTCAAAAGACATATATATGAGACCAATACCTGACCTAAGGGAGAAGAAGGAAATGACCGAGACATATATATAGTTTGGAAAAAGAAGAGAAAGACATAACAACAGTAATATAAGTGAACCAAGGTGAGAATCACTTAGCATTGATATGTAATATTCCATACTCTTTTTTTTAATAAAATAATAATGTGAAACACTAGACTTCATGCGCCTGATAATTAAGCCAAAATTCTTGACTTCTATCTTGAAACAAACATTCCCAGGCTAAACTCCAACTGGGCACATGCTTAGTGCGACTGGGTGAAACTAATTGGAATCACTAGACTGTGTAACCTAGGCTTATGATTGATCGACCTGGTCATCAGCATGCTTGGGAATAGTAACTATAAATAGGCCTCTGAAAATATATATAATCCCCTGAACCGTATGATCTCCCAGTCAAATAATGGGAATATATCTACCAATAGGAGAGGAATCTAAAGTAATCACCACATTTGCTTAATCGAGTTATCTGAGATTGTGTATTTTGTTAAAGCAATGCATTTCTACTCTTCTGTCCCTTTTTAATGTATAAAAGTAGCTATGGACCATAAAATTCTCTTTGAATGGCATAACATATGTTAAGTATGAATGGTCTAATAATATCTGAATTTCTATGTTTTACCAAGTGTATTCAAACTGATTGTTAACTTGCTAGGAGAGGCCAGTCATCACCTAAGTGGGTTGTCTATAAACCCCATCTAGGCTTCCGCCCCATTGGCCCTAAAACCTGGGTTGGGCATATTGCCCCGTTGGCTCAAGGCAAGGGTTGGGTCCTGGAGGGATGGGGGATTCCACATATGTCTATTGCCCCGTTGGCCCAAGATAAGGGTTGGGTAATAAGAGGTGGTAGACCGCTGGCCCCTTAGGGATTCTTCTCTCCTGATGGGTTGAGTGACTCTTCTTATGTAATCAATCTGCAAGTATGATTATGTTTGCATAATTGCATTATGATTATGTTTTATTTTTTATATCTAGATATTAATGCTAATGGATATGTGTCAATATGGATGAATACAAGGTTCCAATCTAGAGTTATGGAATTATGAGAATACTCATTTGGAAGGAAGAAACCCTAATCCTAATCAAATCCTAATCAACAAATGAATTCTAGGGTAACAAGCGAGTCCTAGGACAAGGTTGGGTAAGGGACATTAAAGATGCACATATTATCTTGTTGCTATTGTTATCTGAGTTGCACATTCATTGTTGGAAGTGTATTTTGTTCATAAGAGGTTGAACATGGGATTTTTCTGGGTATATACATTCAATTTGCAAGTGTTGTTAAGAGTTCTCAGTCCATGCATGATAAAAATCAATCAATGCATTACTTGTACGTGCTCATACATCTAAGTCTCCATCGACTACAGTTGTTGTTGCTCATTCAAGGCATGCATTGGGTTCCAAGTTAGGTGAAATCAGAACCTATGACTTTCAATGATATGTAATGAACAAAAATATATGCATTGAATGCTAAGTCATTACTATTGTAGCTTAATGGAGGTGAAATTGTTGAAGTCTACCTATTTATTTTAATTTTGAATGAAGTGTAAAACCCTATAGCTTTCATATGCTTAGAACTCTTATATGCTCATCAAATATGTATGAAATAGAGAGTAAAATCCGACGGTTATATCTATTCAAGCATTTCATTTAAATATTGTCAAATATATGCAATACAAATTGTTTGACAAAATATCCCATGTGTAAAACTGAAAATTAATTGAGCAATTTCACAAAATCAAAACTCACTTCAAAGTGGGACACTACACTTATACCTTGGTTATCTTTAGCTCATATGCTTTCACACATATCATTTTATATTACATTTATTTTACATGATATATTAAATTACATGCTTATACACTATATGCTTACATTTATTTTCTAGGCATGTGCAAGATCATGGGGTCCAAAAAGTGGCAATGAGAGAAAAACACATTTTTACTTTGCCAAAATTGCGAAAAAAAATGTTGAATTTTTGTATGGGTTGGGTAAAATTTGAATTTGATTTGGTAATACCAAACCAAAGCAGATATATGTTATAATTTCCATCAATTGATGTATTCAAAATGGATATCTGTTTTGCTCAAAAAAAATATTCGTTTTGAAAATCCCAAAAAGCACATTTCAGTAAAATGGGCATAACTTTTGTGCTATTGATCAAAATTTTGATTTTTTGAAGGCATTTGAAAGGTGATTCGGAGGTCTACACAATGGATAATATTATTCTGATAGATTAGGCACAAAAAATTAATTATAATCATTTTAAGTTCCTCCTTATTTTTTAAAAATTTAAATGTTCATGTAATTCTTGCATACAAAGTCTTTTTTTCATGTTTTTTTTGCAATAATAATCCTAAATGACTTGAAACATTAAAGAAGTAATAAATAATGAAAAAAAAATTTACTAAGAAGAGTATTTTTTTTGCATAAATCACCAAAGAAGGCCTCCTTGTTGTCTTTGATCTTATGTACACCTTTTCCCAAGTTAAACTAGGAGAACATATATATCTATCTCTCCCTCTATCTATTTAGCTATCTCTCCCTCTCTCCCCCTCTCCTTCATTTACCCTCTCTACCCATCTCTCCACTTTTCCCTTACTCTGCCTCTATCTATATCTCTCATGTATCTCTCTCTCCCTCTCTACCTAGCTCTCTCCCTTTATCTTCCCCTCTATCTTTCCCAAGTTATATATATCTAGATACATATCCCCCCCCCCCCTCTCTCTCTCTCTCTCTCTCTGGCACACGCGTGCTCCGTCTCCCTCTCCCTCACTCTATCTCTTTATATAATCTTCCTTTTCATTAAGTTATCTCCATATCTCTCTCTCACTCATATATACAAACATGCCCTATTTATGCCTCCCTATATCTATCTCTTTGTCTATGCCCCTCTCTCTATATCTCTATTAATTGTCTCTATCACCTCCTTTCTCTCACTCTTCCCCCCTCTATCTATATATCTCTCTCTCTCTTTATATCTATCTATATCTCATTATCTCTACCTCTCTCTCGTATTCATTCTCTCTCTATCCCTTTCTATCCATATATTTCTCTACCTCTATCCCTTATCCCCCTATCTCTCTATCTCTCTCCATATCCCTCTCTATCTCACTTTGTCATTATCTCTCCCTCTTTCCCTCTCCCATTATATATTGATATATCTCTCCCCCTCTTCTTCTCTCTCTACCTCTCTACCTATCTCTCTCCTTTTCTCTACCTCTATCCCTCTATCTACACCTTCTCTATCTATCTCCCACTCTCCCTCCCTCCTCTATCTCTCCCTCTTTATCTCTACCTCTTTATCTCTCTCTATCTATATTTCTCTCTCTATCACTTTATCTTACCATATATATCTTTCTATCTCCATATTCCTCTATATCTCTCTATATCTTCATCTCTATTAATAAATCCCTAGCTATCTATATTTGTATCCCTCCCTTTACCTCTCTTTAAATCTATATATATTCTCTCCCTCTACCTTTCTATAGAGAGAGAGGGTGAGTGGAGATAGAGAGAAGTAGAGAGGGAAGGTTAAAGAGGTAGAGAGGAGAGAGAGAAGAGAGGTATAAAGAGATATATAAATGGAGAGACATGGGAAAGAGGGAGGGATATAGTGAGAAGTAGAGAGAGTAGAGAGGGAGGGAGGAAGCAAGAGTTAGATATAGAGAGCTAGGGTGAGAGTGATATAGGAAAAGGTGGGTAGAAAGAGAGGAGGATGGAGATGGGGGATAAAGAGAAGTGAAGATAGAGAGAGGGAGAGTTAAGGTGGGAGGGATAGAGGGAGAGGTAGTTGGGGAGAGGGGATATAGAGGGAAGTATAGAGGGAAGGAGAGAGAGAGAGAGAGGTAAGGTAGGAGGGGTAGAGTGAGATGTAGGGAGAGAGGGTGAGGGGAGGTAGGGAGAAGTAGAGAGGGAAGGAGATAGAGAGGTATATAGAGATGGAGAGGGAGAGATAAAAAAGGAGAGAAGGAGAGAGGGAAGGAGGGAGAAGGTGAGTGGGAAGGTGAGAGAGGTAGATAAGAGAGAGGGTTAAAAGAGATATAGAAAGACATCAAAAGGGAGAGAGAGGGGGGATGAGGAAGGGATGGAGTGAGAGGTAGGTAGAAAGAAATAGAGAGGGGAGATAAAGAGAATTAGAGAGGGAGGGAGGAAGGGAGAGGTAGAGATAGAGATAGAGAGGTAGGCTGGGATGGATATATGGAGAGGTAGGTAGACAAAGATGAAGATGTATATGGGAGATAAAGTGAAGTAGAGACAAAGATAGAGAGAGGTAATGTGGTCACCTTCCATCTCTCTACCTATCGCTCCCTCTATCCCTCCAAACTTACCTCTCTCTCTCTTTGTTTCTACTTCTCTTTATCTCCCATATACATCTTTGTCTCTATCTAACTACCTCTCCCTATATACCTCCCACCCTACTCTCTATCTATACCTATCTCTTCCTCCCTACCTCTCTACTTCTCTCTATCTCCCCTCTTAATTTATCTCTACCTACCTCTCACTCCATCCCTCCCTCATTCCCCCTCTCTCCCTTTACATATCTCTATATATCTCTCCTCACACTCTCTCTCATCTCTACCTCTCTCTCACCTTCCCTCTCTACTTCTTTCTATCTCCACTCACCATATCTCTCTACCTAATTATCCCTCTATCCCTCCCACCCTAATATATAATTTCCTACCTCTCCCTAAATAGGTAGAGTGAGTGGAGATAGAGAGTAGAGAGGAAAGGTTAAGTAGGTAGAGAGGAGAGAGATAAGAGAGATACAAAGAGATATCTAAAGGGAGACATGGGGAAAGAGGGAGGGATGGAGTGAGAAGCATGTAGAGAGAGACGGAGAGGGTAGATAGAGAGAATTAGAGAGGGAGGGAGGAAGAGAGAGGTATAGATAGAGAGCTAGGGTGGAAGTGATATAGGAAAATGTAGGTAGAAAGAGAGGAGGATGGAGATGGGGGATAAGGATAAGTAAATATAGAGAGAGAGAGGGTGAGGGGATATATAGGGAAGGGGAGAAAGGTAAGGTGGTAGGGGTAGAGTGAGATTTAGGGAGAGGGTGAGGGGAGATAGGGATAAGTAGAGAGGGAAGGAGAGAGAGGTATATAGAGAGGGAGAGGGAGAGGGAGACAACGAGAGAGATGGGGGAGGAGGTAGAGATGGAAGGAGAGGTAGGTAATGAGAGAGGGAGGTTGAGAGGGATAGAGGGAGAAGTAGGTAGAGAGAGAGGATGAGTGGGAAAGTGAGAGAGAGGTAGATAGGAGAGAAGGGTGAAAAGAGATATAGAGAGACATCTAAAGGGAGAGAGGGGGAATGAGGAAGGGATGGAGTGAGAGGTAGGTAGAATGAAATAGATAGGGGAGATAAAGAGTAGAGAGGGAAGGAAGAAGGGAGAAGTATAGATAGAGAGGTAGGTAGACAAAGATGAAGATGCAAATGGGAGATATTTAGAGAAGTACAAACATAGATAGAGAGAGGTAATTTGATCACCCTCCATATCTCCACCTATCTCTCCCTCTATCCCTCCAACATTACCTCTCTCTCTTTGTTTCTACTTCTCTTTATCTCCCATTTACAACTTCCTCTATGTCTACCTACCTCTCCCTATATCCCTCCCACCCTACCTCTCTATCTCTCTCTCTATCTCTACATCTCCCTTCCTCTCTTCCTCTCTACTTATTTCTATCACCCTTCTTCGCTTCTCTCAACCTATGTCACTCTATCCCTCCCTCATTCCCCCCTCTCCCTTTAGATATCTCTCTATATCTCTCTTCACCCTCTCTCCTCTCTACCTCTCTCTCACCTTCCCTCTCTAGTTCTTTCTATCTCCACTCACACTCTCTCTCTACCTACTTATCCCTCTATCCCTCCCACCCTAATCTCTTGTTACCCACCTCTCCTTTCCTCTCTCCCTGCTTCCATCTCTCTCTCTCTCCTTGTCTCACTCCCTCTCCCTCTCCCTCTCTCAATAACTCTTTCTCTCCCCTTCCCTATCTACTTCTATCTATCTCCCCTCTCCCTCTCCCTCTCTACCTACCTACCACTCTATCCCTCCCACCCTACCTCTCTCTCCCATTCCCTCTATACTTCTCTATATATCCCCTCAGCCTCCCTCTCTCTACCTACCAATCCTTCTATCCCCCAATGTTACCTATCTCTCTTTGTCTCTACTTCTCTTTATCTCCCATCTCCATCTTCCTCTTTATCTACCTACCTCTACCTATATCAATCCCACCATACCTCCCTATCTCTACATTTCCCTTCCTCCCTTCCTCTCTACTTATCTCTGTATCTCTCTTTACTTACCCCTCACTCTATCCCTCCCTCATTCCCCCTCTCTTTCCCTTTAGATATATCTCTATATCGCTTATTTCTCTCTCTCCTCTCTACCTATCTTACCTTCCCTCTCTAATTACCTCTATCTTCCTCTCAAATTCCCTCTCTACTCTCTATAGGATTGATAGGGAGAGAGGGAGAAATATCTAGAGATAGATATGACTTTGGAAAGATATAGGGGAAGAGAAAGGAAGAGAGACAGGTAGAGGTAGAGGGAGAGGGAGAGGGAGAGGGAGAGAGTGTGGGGAGGGAGAATAGATAAATGTATAAAGAGGGGGAGGTGGAAAGGGAGAGGAAAAATAAATCCAAAAGGTACACTTGTATATTTAAAAACTAGAAATATCAATGATGTATCAAATGTGAAAATGAAACCCTGATGTGGTTGCCAAGGATGGGTATGGTAAGTAAAATTGATTTCACAATCAAGATAATAGAGAAAGATGTAACAATATAAATTTGATGAATAATTGGGCATGCAAAGAGTTTCGAATAGAAAAATATGTAACATATCTCTATCTCTTTATCTTTATCTTCCATCTACATCTTCCTCTTTGTCTACCTACCTCTCCCTATATCCCTCTGACCCTACCTCTCTATGTATACCTCTCTCTTCCTCCCTCCCTCTCTACTTCTCTCTATCTCCCCTCTTTGCTTCTCTCTACATACCTCTCACTTAGTCCCCCCCTCATTCTCCCTCTCCCCTTTAGATATCTCTCTATATCTCTCTTCACCCTCTCTCTCCTCTCTACCTTTCTCTCACCTTTCCTCTCTACCTCTATCTATCTCCACTCACTCACTCTCTCATAGATCTAATTATACCTCTATCCCTCCCACCCTAATATCTCATTACCTACCTCTCCCTCCTTACCTCTCTCTCTCTCTCTCTCTCTCTCTCTCTCTCTCCCTCAATAACTCGCTCTCTCCCCTTCCATTTCCTCCCTATCTCCCCTCACCCTCTCCTTCTCTACTTACCTCTCACTATATCCCTCCCATATTACCTCTCTCTCCCCTTCCCTCTATACTTATCTATATATCCCCTCACCCTCCCTCTCTCTACCTACCTCTCCCTTTATCCCTCCCACCTTACCACTCTCTCTCTCTACTGCTCTTTATCTCTCATCTCCATATTCCTCTCTATCTACCTACCTCTCCCTCTATCCATCCCACCATACCTCTCCATATCTACATCTCCCTTCCTCTCTCCCTCTCTACTTCTATATGTCTCCCTCTTTACCTACCCCTCACTCCATCCCTCCCTCATTCCCCCTTCTATCCCTTTAGATATCTATATGTCTATTATCTCCCTCTCCTCTCTACCTCTCTTACCTTCCATACCTACTTCCCTCTATCTTCCTCTCAAAATTCCCTCTCTACTCTCTGTAGGAGTGATAGGGAGAGAGGGAGAGAGAAGGAGAGGGGGATTTAAAGAGGAAGAGATATCTAGAGATAGAGGGGAAGAGAGAGGGAGAGGGAGAGGGAGAGGGAGAAAGAAAAAATAAATACAAAAGGTACACATATATTGAAAAAGTGGAAATATCAATGATGTATTGAATATAAAAATGAAACCCTAATGTGGTTGCCAAGGATGGGTAGGGTAAGTAAAATTGATTTCACAATCAATATAATAGAGAAAGATGTAACAATATAAAATTAATGAATAATTGGGCATGCAAAGAGTTTCAAATATAAATTTGAGATATCAATATCATAAAAGTATAGATCTAAGAAACCCTAATATGAATAAGAAAAGATAGAAGAAGACTAGGTTGTATAGGATTTATTTGGTTTACTAAATTACAAAGAGGTATATAAAGGTACAAAAAGAGAGGAAATCGAGGGAGAGGTAGAGAGAGGTCTAGAGCTTGTGAGAGAGAAAGAGGGAGAGATAGAGAGATAGGGAGGAAGGGAGGGAGGGGAGAGGTAGGTATAAAGAGAGTGAGAGGTGTGAGGGAGAGATATGAAGAGATAGCTAGAGGGATAGGGAGAGAGTTGAGATTGAGTTAAGTAGAGAGGTAAGGATAAAGGGAAAAAGAGGTAGAGAGATAGGTATAGAGATAAAGAGAGATATCTAAACAGGAGCAAAGAGAGAGATAGGTCTAAAGAGGGACAAAGAGAGAAGGAAGTAGGGAGGGATGGAGAAGTAGATAGTTAAGTCTAGAGTTCAATAGATTGATAGGGAGAGGTCTAAAGAGGTAAAAAGAGAGGGAGGTAGGGAGGAAGGGAGGGAGGGACAAATGGAGGGATAGGACCAGAGCTTAAGGGGAGACATAGTGAAGTATAAAGAGGTAGAGAAAGGGATAGAGAGATATGATGATTTATGAAGATTTGTTCATCTCCTTACTACAAAAATTATAAATATTTCATTATTGATTGTCTTTTCTAATGTTTCAAGTATTTTGAGATGAGTGTTACAAAAAATAATGAAAAAGGGACTTCGTATGCGAATAGTGAGCATTTGATGTGTCAAAAATGAAATATGAAGTTCAAATGATTATAATTAATTTTTGTGTACAATATTGTTATACTACCTAGTCCATTGCATAGAGCTCACAATCACCTTTCAAATTCCTATAAACAATCAAAATTTTGATAAGAAACACAAAAGTTATGCCCATTTTACTAAAGAGGGTTTTTAGGTCTTCAAAACGGATATCCGTTTTGAAGACCTAAGAACGGGTACCCGTTTTTCAAAATGAATATCCATTTTATCTGACAAAATTTGTAGTCTTGGGATTTCCCTCAGGTTTTCATTGGGAGTGTCATACTTGGAAATTCAACTGCAAAAACGTGTTTAGAAAATTTCCTTAGTTTTCCAAAGTTTGACCTTGTGGCTAACGACTTTTTATCCGAATTTGATGAAACGAAAAGGGTTTATTGAGAAAAATTTTAAATTTCTAGAAATATAATATATGTCTTAATTTGAATTTAATAGATAATTATTATTTATTTTCTACATGCATTATAACTAAAGTCCTGATTGATAGTCTGATTGAAAAAATCTATAATTTTCAAATGATTTCACATTTTTCAAATCTGAAAGATGCACCACATTCTATGCTTCCCATACTATAGGATAAAAAAATTATTGACCAAGTTATGGTGGTCAGACAAACAAGTTTTAATATTTTTAAAAATTTCTAATAAAAAATTCATAACTAATTATTTACTTGGAAAGAAACTACAAAAAAAATGTGACACATCTGGGCATGTGTCTTCTAGTTATATTGAAGGTTTCAAAAAAACTAAAAAATCTTGTACTTAGGTTGGTCAGACATACACCTTTTTTATTTTTTTCCTAAAAATTTAGTACTACTGCATTGAAATTTCAAATTTTCAGCAAATAGATTTACTTATTTTTAAAAAAGGACCGATAGCTTAGAAACTACATTCAATTTTCTACAAATTATGTTCTTACATATCTTTTAAATTATGTTAATAACCTATTCAAATTTTTATGTCAAATTGTCTAACTTTGTTTTTCTAAATTTTCATTCCGCTTAGGGGCCTAGTTTGGACCCCCATGATCCTACACTAACCCTTCTCCTATAATTCTTTACATGCATGTTGTATGCACTAATTAGATGGGGCATATATGATAACTAAAATATTCCTATATGTTAATATTTTAATACTGAGTTATTCTAGATAGTGACTCATCATGAAGACTAGATAGATCTTGATCACATTACATCGAACCACTTAATATACCACACCATTCTACTATTACCAGATGGAGAAGTACTTCAGTGTGAAATATTGCAATTGAATCACCTTTTATGATAATTAGTTTGTTTTCAATGAAAATATTTCAACTTAGAAAATATTTATGGTCATAAAACTAGTGAATGCCATGCTGCCTATGTACATTGTAGAATTTGGCCAAGAGCATTTCAATTTATCATTAATAATTTTTTATTTTATTTTCAATGCTCATCATTTATGATTCAAAACTATAGTGAGACATATTTATGATGCATATTAGTGAGAGGAATCTACTCCATGTGATTTAAAATATTATATTTTAATATTTTTTTTAGTTAGTGAACTGGATAAAATTAAACATGTATGTGAATTATGAGATTTTGTTGCATCCATATTTGCATCATGCATTTATAAGTTTTCAAGTGTTTTTGAATTAAATTAAATTTAGTTTCAAAATTTAAAAAAAAAAATGTTCTTATTATGTATATATTTAGACATGGCTAATCAAACTTCTCATCAGCCAAATAAGGCTGAGCAATCTTGTAGGAGTAATCTATATTTTTTCACCATTCGAATATTATATAATGCATTCTACCATTTAGACCAAACTATACATAATACCCCAAACCTGTCAAATACAAACACATTGGTCACTATTAGATATAAGATTACACATATGATTGAGATCGTTCAATCATACAACCCTTATAATGATATTAGTATTGAGCAATTTTATGAATCACTTTCTATGAGTGTTACTATCCATTAGAAATGATCATTCGTTATTAGGGTTGTTTCATTGGACTTAGGTCATAACATGTTCCCATTTTATATGGGGACATGATAGATTTCAAGCGTATTCCATCACCAAGTGCATGAATTCAATTGTGGGCCCACTTATTTATCCCACATGGTCAATAGCTCATCATATATGGCCTCATAATGATAGTTTGCCACTATATTTTTGTAAACAATTATAGAATAATCCTACCGGTTTCTAGAAATTATGTATCAAATTTCAAATGATGATATGGATTTCTACATATTTTATCTTCGTAAATTATGGTGGAACTTGATTGTGAGACTCGAGAAACAATAAGGTATTTTTTTGTAATTTATATGGATGTTTATTTATTCATTTATTCGATTAGTGATATATCAAAATTGGAAGAATGTTATTGTAAATGTTAATCAAATCTTTGTCAAATTGAATCCTAAGGACCTATGGAAATTCTAAGTCTGAAATTCTGTGTAAGAATTCTAAGTCGGATTTTATTTTATGTATTTTGAATGTGCTGATTGCGGAACATTTATTAATTTCGATGTATACAATCAATGATTGTCACCATGCTTTGTACTAGAAGGAGAAGACACATCTCCAAGAAGGTACGCGCCCCATGAGAGGACGTGTCCCTTGAAGGGCGCGGATCTCTCTTAGCTGACTAATACTAATCGGTGGTCAACATAAACATAACAACATTTAATACCCTGCGATTTATTTAAAGCAAAGTTCGAACATTATTTATATTTCGAATTTTATTTATGCTCATATATTTGAATTTCTTATTTTTCAGAATTATTTATTTGATAAGTAATTTCGATCATATATAAATGATGATGATGCATAAATGCAATCATCATTTATATCTGACCGAAGCTACCCTTCATCAACACTCCCTCTTAGCTAAGGAAGATAACTCTAAAATAAGTAGAGATATCACCTTCACACGTGATATCGAAGATATGATATGATTTCTCAATATTGTCAAGTCACATGACATTCTTCATAATCACATCTTCATTATGGTATGTGCACTGACATCAAGTCACATGATGTCTACCATAATAATTCATGGCATATCCACAGATATATAATTATCCACCATGATTATCTCTTAAGGATCACAATGATCTTCAAATGACATCAAGTCCCATGATATCCATCAAAGTGTCCAAGAGATACTATCATGACATGTCCATAGATATCAAGTCACATGATACCTATCATGATAGTTCAACTCATCATTGTAGAGTCGTCATTTTACAATGTCACATACAAGTGTTCATTATTAGAAAGATCGTCACCTTTCAATAATGTACACAGGGGGAGCGGGCCCATAAGGTCATGGAGTCACACACATGACAAAAGAGTTTACACATTAAACATCTTAAATATATTAGTACAACTTCTAAACAATTTTGAATTTCAACATAATATCAAATTACATTTCAACCATACCAAGCTTCTTCCTGAAGTGTTCTACCTTGATTCGAGAGAGAGGTTTGGTGAGAATGTATGTTGTTTGATCATTTGTATTAATATACTCCAACTGGATCACATTCCTTTCTAGCATGTCTCTTACATAATGGTAGGGGATCTCAATGTGCTTAGATCTATCATGGAATACAGGATTTACAGAGAATTTGATGCAACTCTCATTATCACAATGAATGATTGTAGAATTCAAGGGCTCACCAAAGAGTCCCACAAGCAATTTTCGAAGCCAAACTGCTTCTCTTGCCCCTATAGAGGCTACAATGTATTAAGCTTCTGTTGAGCTTTGTGCCACTAAAGACTATTTTCTGCAGATCTAAGAGATCATAGCCGATCCTAAACTGAAGCAACATCCTGATGTGCTTTTCCGATCGGTTACACTTCCAGCCCAATCTGAATCAGAGTATCCATGTAGATCTAGTTGGTCATTTTTGTAAAGAAGACCATATCCAATAGTGCCTTGGAGATATCTCAATATATGTTTCACAGCCATAAGGTGAATTTCCTTTGCCTCACACATGAACTGGCTAAGAGCATTCACTGCATAGAAAATATCAGGTCTGGTGTTAACCAAGTGCATCAAGGATCCAATCATTTGTCTATATAGGGTTGGATCTGCACACTTGGATTCTGTTGCTGCTTCTTTTAGTTTGTGAAGGTTGGTTTCCATAGGTGTAGACATGGGTCTACAATCTAACATTCCAAATCTCTTCAGAATATCAATAGTATACTTCCCTTGATTTAGTATAATGTCATCTGATTTCTGTCATACTTCCAAACCTAGGAAGTAATGTAAGATGCCCAAGTCTTTCATGTCAAATTATGAAGTTAGATCCTTCTTTCCTTGAACAATGAGGTGATCTTCTCCTGTTATCAGTAGGTCATCAACATATATAATAATTACTAACATATCACCTTTGATTACCTTAAAGTAAAGATTTGGGTCTGCATCATTCTTGGAAAATCCTAGTCCCAAGAGGTAGCTGTCAATTCTTTCATACCATACCCTGGGAGCCTGTTTAAGTCCGTAGAGAGCTTTCTTTAGTCTACATACATGTGAGTCAGGTTTATGTATCACAAAACCTTCAGTCTGTTCTAAATAGACTTCCTCTTCAATGGTTCCATTTAGGAAGGCAGTTTTCACATCCATTTGGTGGATCTTCCAGCCTCTAGTTGCTGCAATGGCTAATACTGCTCTCACAGATGTGTAACGGGCAACAGGTGCAAATGTTTCTTCATAATCAATGCCTTCCTTTTGTGAAAAACCTCTTGCCACAAATCATGCCTTATGTTTTTCTATATTGCCATCAGCAGCATTTTTGATTTTGACGAACCATTTAGAAGAGACAACAGATTTCTCTTTTGGTCTAGGCACTATATCCCATACATCATTCTTTAGAATGGACTGATATTCTTCCGTCATTGCATCCTTCCATACTTGATGTCCGAAGGCTTCTATAACACTGTCAGGTTTTGACTTTATGATGTTATTCATTAGAGCAACATAGCTTGAGAACCGTTTGGGTCTTTTACTTTCCCTAAACGTTCCTTTGCGTGCTACAAGATTCTCGGCTTCTTTGATCATCTTTCTAGCCCAAAGTGACCTCTTTCTACCGTTGTCATTTGCATTCTTATCTGAAGTAGATTGAGGTTCATTTGGCATTTCCTCAGGATACTCCCTCTGAATCTCAAGAGCAGGTTCCACTTCTAATATTCTAGGGGAATAGGTTTCTATCTCACTAGAACTTCTTGCCCTTTTGAATGCAATGTCTTCTTCAAAGATGACATCTCTGCTCAATTCAATTTGTTTCTACCTGGGTATGAATATTTCATAGGCCTTGGAGGTTTCACTATATCCCACAAATACCCCTTTATTTCCGGAAGGTTCTAGTTTGAATCTCTTCTCTTTGGGCACATGAATATAGATAGGGCAACCAAAAATCCTAAAATGACTAATATCAGGTTTTATGCCGGTAAAAGCTTCTTCAGGAGTTTTTTTATCTAGATGAGAATGATGACATCTATTTTGAATGTAGACAACAGTTCTAGAGGCTTCTACTTAGAATGAAGTTTCAATGTTTTGGTCAAGCAACATTGCTTTAGTAGCTTCTACAATGGTTCTATTTTTCCTTTCAGCAACCCCATTTTGTTGAGGGTTGTAGGCTACTGTAAACTCCCTCTTAATCCCAGCACTCATTCATAATTCCTTAAAGATTTCAGAGGTGTATTCTTTCCCATTGTCTATCCTTAAGATTTTTATTTTCTTCCTAGAGAAGTTTTCAGTAAGAGCTTTGAACTCCTTGAACCTTATAAGGATTTCTATTGACTCTTTACACTTAAGGAAATAAATCTAGGTCTTCCTAGAGAAGTCATCTATAAATATGACATAGTATAGGAAGCCTGCCTTGGAAGGTACAGACATTGGTCCACATAAATCAAAGTGAACTAGTTCTAATACATTTTGGGTTTTACTTAAGCTATTGTGAAAGGATCCCTTTGTATTCTTTCCTAAGGCACAACCTTTACAAGTTCCTTCATGAGATGGTTTTAACTTAGGTAATCAGAAGGTAGGGCACGGAAATGAAGGTGTCCTAATCTTCTATACCAAATTTCATTTGAATCAGAAGTATCAAGGGTAAGGGCTTTCTTAACCTCAGTGCATAGTTTGTAAAGATACCTTTGTCTTATACCTATGGTTTGGGCTTTCTTTATAGTTGAGTTCTTAGGCCATGCCAGAACTTTCCCATCCATAAAGGTAACTCTATATCCATTGTCTTCAAGGGCAGAGATGGATATTAGATTCCTCTTTATTCCAGGTACAAATAAAACTCTAATGAGTTGAAGGGAGAGACCAGATTTCAATGTGATGGAGCAAGTTCCAACCCCTTTTATAGGGTGTGCAGAATCATCCTCAATGGTTACTTCTTCATCAGTCTCTTCAATCATAGTGTCTAAGTGTTCTCTGAACCCTATGATATGCCTTGAAGAACCACTATCAATTACCCAGTTGTGGGTGTTGTTAGATACTTGACTAGATAAGGCTAAATAAAATACAAATTTCTCGGATTCATGGTCTAAATTTGACTTTCCTACTTTAGCAAAGGATGCTTGTTGTTTTGATCAGTCAGGGCACTTCATTGCATAGTGGCCATATTGATCACATCTAAATCATTGTACTTGAGAGATGTCTTTCTTCTTGGAAGATCCTTTTCCATAGGAATTTCTCTTTCTTTTAAATGATCCTTTCCTATAGGAGTTTTTCTTACTCTTTTTATTAGATGTGTTGAGCACATGAATGTCTTCATCTATGTTCTTTTGTTTAATTTCTTTTGTTGAGAGTCGTGTTTCCTCTTGTAGGCAGTATGTTCTTAGCCTATCAAACTTGGGGAGTTTAGATCTCGCACTTGAACAAATGACTCCCATGAGTTTGGTAGGCCTCCTAGTGCAATTAGAGTTAACTCTTTGCTATCAATTTGATATCCAATTGTGGATAATTAATCCCTTAGTTCAATGATCCTCATGAAGTATGCATTAATAGGTTCTCCTTTGTTTATTTGGACATTGTTGATTTGCCTCTTTAATGCAAGAGTCCTACTGGTGTTGTTTATCTCATAGGTTCTCTCAAGGGATTTGAACATTAGATATGTAGTTTCATGTTTTGCTAGAATGGGCACTATATGATCCCTAACTGCATCTACTAAGATTTTCATGGCCTTTTCATTGTTCTCAATCCATTGAGTTTTCTCAGGATCAACCTCAGGTTCCATTTTGTTTTCTCTCACAAATGAGTCTAACTTTTTCTTTAAGGATCATCATGATTCTAAATTTCCATGATGTGAAGTTGTTTGCTCCTGCAAGACGATCTTCAAATCTGATCACACTTGACATTATGAAGAATGTGATGTGAAATTCGATTTAACAAATACAAATTTTTCTAAGCAATCTGATATCTAGATTTGATTTGGATTCACTCAACTTGGCTTTGATACCATGTAAATGTTAATGAAATCTTTGTCAAATTGAATCCTAAGAAGGACCTATGGAAATTCTAAGTCTGAAATTATGTGTAAGAATTCTAAGTCAGATTTTATTTTCTATATTTTGAATGTGTTGATTGTAGAACATTTATTAATTTCGATGTATACAATCAATGATTGTCATCATGCTTTGTACTAGAAGGAGGAGACACATCTCCAAGAAGTTACGCGCCTCCAAGGAGAGACGTGCCCCATGAGAGGACATGTCCCTTGAAGGGCACGGGTCTCTCTTAGCCGACTAATACTAATCGTTGGTCAACATAAACATAACAACATTTAATACCCTGCAATTTATATAAAGCAAAGTTCGAACATTATTTATATTTCAAATTTTATTCATGCTCATAAATTCGAATTTCTTATTTTTCAGAATTATTTATTTGATAAGTAATTTTGATCATATATAAATGATGATGATGCATAAATGCAATCATCATTTATATCTGACCGAAGCTACCCTTCATCAACAGTTATATGGATTTTTTACTGAAATATAAGGAAAATCATTTACAAAATCATTAACCTATAATACTAATTTGAAGAATCACCAAAGTGATACTCAAAAAAATTAAATAAAAACTGATTATATTGAAATTGAATGACAAGTTTTAGGGGATTTGAAATATTATTGATATCTAATAAGAAAAGTTGTAGGATAATTTTTTAATTGGAATAAGTTGATTATTTTAGACAATAAATATTACTGAAATCACAACTAAACATAGTCATACAATCATATTCCAAAGGGTCATTTATATACAAGTTAACAACAATATTTTTTCATTAAACTAATCCTTGTCCAAACTATTCTATAGTTGATAAAATATATATAAGATAATTAATATATTATATATACATCACTCATGTAAACATGAGGGGGTAGCACCTATTTTATTGAGTAGTGCAAAAGTCTAAAGGGATTAAAATTTAATAGTATGACTTATAAGTCAAAGACATTACTCTTACTTGTTTGTTATGGTATATCAAGTAATATAATATATTATCTAATGTAACACAATCAAATAAATATATTACCTCAAGAAAATCTTGGCTTTTTCCTAATGAATGATCTAACTCATTTTTTTGAATTAAAATATTGATATTGCATTAAAATCTTTTGAATTAACCATTTAAAATTATGTATCACTTTTATAATTCTAAGTGATATTGATAACATGATTTTTTATGTTATTATTTAATATAAAGATATGATTAAAATTTGATTAATATAATTAGATATTGATAATAATTATAAGATAAAGGTGACCTATAAGAAATTTATTTTGATCAGTTCAAGTGGCACTATCGGGGCCATACTCATCAATTGAATCATACAAAAAAATGTGTTTGGCCTATACCAAGAGAGGCCACAAATAGGGGACCTCATCCCTATCAAAAAATCCTAGATTGCCCCTTCATGGGAACCCATAAATGAGGTGCCACATGAAGGGCCAAACACAATTGCAGCTAAAGGATCTGCTCCACTTTTGTCTGGAAGCAAAGATGCATGCTAAAAAAATTCACAATCATTCCTGCACATTTGACTTCTTCTAATTTCTCAGCAAATTTCTCGTCCCCAAGCAATGCGATTTTTGAGCTCATTGGTGAAACTGTCAATGCCTTTTCAAAAGAGAAATTGAGGGATCATCTTTTCCCTTTTGAGGGAACAAATCCTTTCCGAGTGTACTTAGACATGTGTGGAGATCCTAGTTGCCATTCTCTCTTGGGCTTTCAACAGAGCATGCATCAACAACAAAGATCATGGGATCATGAGTAGTTGGTATTTTTCATATTTTGAGTTTTGGGAGGCAATCATAATGACCAAATTAGTGATAGTTGCTTTGAGATTTCCCATTAGAGGGTGGACTTTGGAGCGTTGAATGTCTGAGGAGGTGGGGGTTTTGGACTGCCTTGGGAGATGCTTGGTCAATATCACCAACATTCTGAGATTTGGGATAATGATGTAATGTTTGGGATCAACCCCCAACCTATAAGATATTACATGCTTGAAGATCTTATTATTTCTCAAGGAGACAATGGTGAATTAATGCATTATTTATTTTCTTAATTTTGTTTTACCTTAAATGGCTCTAAGGTTTAAAAATATATGACTAATAATGGAGCACATATCTTAAATCCTTCAATTTACTTACATAAAGTAGGTTCTATGTCAAACCAATGATATGAGTACATAATTTATCTCCTTCACCTATCCATTAAGGAATTGAATCAAAATCTTCCATGGCCAACAATAGTCAAATAAGAATCATCTCTAAGGTACACCTTCCCACCGTCCTATTCTTCATATTTTATAAACCAACACTAATGTGAGGTCATGAGAAAAGATGCATCAAAGTTTTTCCACCATGCACCTTCTGACGCATGTGTTGCCAAGGCCATGACAAAGGCATCACCATCATCATAGGTCTTCTTGGACTTATGGGTGAAATCACGAAGTTGTGTCTCAATTTTGGCAAGAGGAAATTTTTGGAGTGGTTGTGCTAGATTCACTTGCACACCTTCTAGCGAAGTAAGACCTTCGAGCAAAGGTATGCCACTAAACGCCCTCACTAAAAGGAAGTTTCCATAAAATAATATTTTTTTCTATAAAATGGTTTTTTTGCATGGTGACCTTCTAGCAAAGGTACCTTCGCTCGAAGGTGCCAAAAATGAAAAATTCTACATCTACATCAAAATATCCTCAAAATTTTCAATTTCAAACCCTGGGTTGGACTTGCAAATGAGCTCAACTTGACAAGATATTTTGTAAGATCGTAGCCCTTGAAATGAGCTTTCCAACAAGTATAATTTTGATATGTTTTTATTTAATCATGTATTTAATTTTTAATTTTTACTGAACATAGGGTTTTTTCCGAACATCAAGTTCTTCATTCTGCAGAGGTTGAAAAATAGTAAAACATTGTAAAAAAATTCAAAAAATATCCTTTCTCTCCATATTGATGTTCTTGTTTCACAAAAATAAAATTGGATTTCAACATATAAACAACAAGTTATGTTGGATGCCACACACATATGTCAAGATTATAATTACAATGAATTTATAAATTAATTTAGAAAACAAATGTAACAAAAAATTATGAAAAAATACGTATTCCCTCCATATTGATGTTGAGAATCTATATTTCAAAAATTAGAATTTTATCCTTTATAAAAAAAAGTTATGTTGGACGACAAACCATCTTATCTGAAAATGTTGGTTTTTGTTCAAAACCAGTCATTAAAGGAGATGCTGAAAGATTTATGATTTATTTTGATTTAAAAATAAATAAAAAATTAGAATCTACACAAAAATTGCCAAAAATCACTATTTCACATCATCTTCAAATTCTTAATAGTTTATAGCTGCTATAGGTCTTGGAAGATGAAGATTCAGTTAAAAATAGTGATGTAAATGTCCATCTTCGGCAAAAAGTGAGACATAGTATTGTGGGATCACCCTTATCATTGGAATCTCTCTTCTTTGTATTTTCCTTCTAATAGTCTTTTCTTATAACATAGAAAAAAAGTGTATAAATATGACCAATAAAGGTACAGATAGTCTTCCAAGAAGCCCCTCTTCGACCACAACCATTATTTTAGGAATCAAACACTTCTTAAGGAGATTATGAGGCTCCACACTTTTACCCACTAATTCACTACTTACTATTGCTAATAGAAAATCTAATTATAGGTAGTAGATCTTAAGTTTAACAATGGCCCATCCCAAAAACTTTATCTTATTGATACTTTCATGAAGTAATGGCATCTATTATCTCGTGAATTAGCAAATGGACTACAACAAGCTTCACCCAATAAGACATTTTACCAACTTTTTGAATTGTTTATTGAAAGAAAAATAAATAAATATCAGCCCACTAAAGAAAAGCATGTAATATAAATAAGAATGCCAACAATGAGCAATTATGAATTGTCAATTCCCTTCCTAAAATTTGTTCAAAACAAAGCGGCTAACTAGGTTGCTCCATGACATCAAATTGAGGGATCACCTAAAACATTTACTTAAATTTCTAAACCTTTCAATAGTATCATGAACCAAGTCGAAAAAAAAAGCAACTCAATTTCAAGGACAACAATTTAAGCCCCAAGGCACCAAACATTAAATTAGCACAAGGGAACATCATTGCTTCATAGTCCATCTTGCCTTAGTGTATTTTGACATCACAATGAACACATGAATCAATTGCAAAGACATAAACTATTAAGCTATATCTTGGTTTAGTTAATTCATTACACCCAAATTGCAATTCTTTACTAAGATCCAAGCCCATATTGAATTTCTTAGCTATGTTCCCATCCCTAACACTAGAGTTTACTTTATCAACTATTGTTTTCCAATTTATTTCCACCATGTTGTTTTCCAATTTCTTTGTTTAGAAAAGATTTATTTTTTGTACTAATAAAGTAACTATACAATTCATTTTTTAAATAGAAGAAACAATTATTGATCTAACCCTGTCTTGTGTGTGTGTATGTGAGCGTGTGTGTGCTTTTAAAACAAGCTACCCATGTGATCCCCTCCTAAGAATGTTTCTTGTATCCAATGTTCTAGTTCAAAAAATCTTGCCAAATTACAACCATGTCATATTTATCCATTTATATGATAAGAAATGTTGAAGAGATTTGTAACAATAATTTGAATGAATGTTGTTTTCCTTTTACTTAAAATTCAAAAACTAGAATATTGTTAAGCTTAAAATTTATTTTCAAAACAAAACCATATGTCCAAGGAGGTCATTTTCTTTTGCTATTGGACATAAAAAAAATCTAGTAATAAACTGAGACTAATTATGGCATCCTTTTAGTATTTTAAGTAATCCCCAACCAATAAACATTGATTAGCTTAGATTAATTCCCTCTTTTAAGATTATTTTTCTTTAATGTGATTTTTTTTTCTTTTTTTTTTTATAACACAATAAATGTGGTTTTTGGCATTGCTCTTATGGCTGCTTCTCTAATTGTCGGGTCTCTTTGAACAACAATTATGGGATGCTTATACTATTTTGAGTTTACCAACATTCATGGGTTAGTTAAAAAGCCATTGCCATTATTTTCCTCCAATGGGGACTTGCCACATGATAGATGTGACTCAACATTGATCTTCTTCTCTAGTAACTTGACCACTTTCTATCAATATACAAACCCTCTTTTAACAACCATCATTAACTACATACTATTGTTTCTCGTATCTATGTTTAGACACATGTATACATATGCATGTATGTGTGAACACACACACATGGAAAGAGAGATTATCACCTTAATCATAAACACAAGAAAACCACAATTAAAACAAAAGTTTGAGTATGAAGAAAAACAAGTATACTCTAAAGAATTTTATAAAAGTAATTATATTAGGCCTTTTCAATGCTAGGAGAAGATATAAGGCTGGTTCACATCCTAGTATCATGCATAACTGTGATCTACATAGATAGTACTTTAACGAATTTTAAAATTTAATTAAATATTTAACTATGTTAATATTACATATTATTAAAAAGGGAAACCATTTCAAGAATCACTTGATAGAGGTTGGATAATAGAAATTTATCTACTTATGTTTGTTTGCAATGTGAAAAATATATATTTACACTTACATGACAAATATGAAATATTATTTCATAAACAAAGAAACTAGATTCAACCTTATCTCTTTTATGCGGAAAATATCAAAGGGAATATTACAAATGTCATTACTCACTACAAATATTACAAATATGACATTACTTACTACAAAATAGAGCTAATTTAGAACTCTGAATAAGGTGACATGAAATCTACAAGGAAAAGATTAACAGAAGTTGCACATTAAAAAAGTAATTCTTTAAAATCCTTACATGTATCAGCAGCTCCAAATAAGAAAAACATCTTCACATGCAATTACATATTAGAGCAGAAATATAGAAAATGACGAGAGCATGGCTAAGAGAATTTGAGTATCATGAAATATCAAATAGGCTCCAAGCCACCAAGGGCACCTCACAAGCTACCAAGCAAGGTTGGGTTGATTCTTGACCATAGACAAATAAGTAGCTTGGTAATTTTGTGTGTTTTCTATGCCTTGTATGGTTGACTGTCAAAATGGAAGGTGTATTTAAATGGTTGCGTAGCCCCAGAATTAATGAACAAAAATGTGCTTCAAAGAAAATCGCCTTGTTTAAAGAATAATATCCAAGGTTCAGTTTAGTAAAGGTAGGAGTTACATGGGTGTAACCATATTTAAAATTTAATGTTTAACCATCAAATGAGCGCAGGTCATGAATATCTAAAGAATGCCTAATTAAGGTTATGAATACCTAAATTAACTTCTTCATTACTTATTGTCCCCTTAACCATGCCATTTCCATTTGTGTTGGATTTTTTAGTACCAAGAATAGACAAATTAAAAGTCAACTGCTAGTATTTCTTTTTCTTATTCCCTCTGATTTTGAGAGCAGTTAATCCAAATCAATACCCATCCCACGAGACTGAAACTTGATGAAATGGATACCACTGATGGAGAAGCGAAGCTGTAACTTCATGGTTTGCTTGGCCATACGCTTGTGAGAAACCATAAACATGTATAACTTTTTGTTCAGGGTGATGCTCTATTCGTCCCCCACCTAAGGGATCAGCCTGTCAGGAGACCAAAAGACTATTAGCAGCTATATAACTCTATCCTGTGAATTTCTAATCATGCTGCCACTGTCAATATTATAAATTATAAGTTTTTATTAGAAAAAGTAGTCACAACATAGAGGTGTGTATCCAGTCTAACAATAGCAAAGTGTGGGATACCAGAAAAGCATGGAACATATATCTTCACGAGTTTCAAGAACTATATGAATTACTCTTGGCATAATTTAAACTATACTTGCTGAAGATAATTTTTTATTTCTTCAAATTAGCATTTGTTGTTTACATATGGAATTAGGAGCAAGTTGGTTGCTAATGGGTTTTGTACAATGGAATTATCCTGGACTCCCTAAATTTTCTATTATAATCAGTCATATGAGAAACGTGTAGCTTATTTTGGTGGAACTGCAATGTGTAGCAGGTAATAACCCACACTATAGAATAAGGAACCAAAGAGAGCGAAGAAGAGCAGGCCACCGTTTGAGTAGTAGTTCTGGCCCCTAGATTTTACTCCTACTGGTTTTATCAACACAACGTACATATATGCCCCTAGGAAATATTTTATTTATCATTTTTTTTTAGAATTTCTTTTGTCTATCCTCTCCTGATGTCTATGTCCACGTTCATGTAGACAAAAAGGAGAAAAAAATGAGCTCAACAATGAGTTATGTAGTTGATCCAGATGGTGTCTTGGGCTTATTCTCGTTGGTGGTGGCAAACAAAATTAACGATAGCTAATAAGAGGCACGACTGGGGCAATGATTGCTTGAATGGCCATACACTTTATTAGTGATTTTAGTAAAGATTGTTATACGACTTTTTCTTTAAAGTGGGAAAAAAAAATCTCATATAAACGGTGCTTCAGAATGGGGATTAAAGTTATTATTTGACTCTTAATGAAAAATGGAGAAAAACAAATATTATATCTAATTATTTTAGAATTAAAAAATGAGAAAAAATTCTTGTGTAATTATTTTTTGAAAAGATATTGAAATAATTGGTTAAGAAAACAACAAAAATTTAAAGAGAAAATTATGAAAATATAATTATTCAAAGTAATTCTTCATGAGAGGGTATGATGGTTTAGAAACTACCCCTTGGAATATCATATAAAACATTCATCAAAGGCTTGGAAGGAGACAGAAGAAAACTCAGGTCACCCATGGAAGATGGTGGATAGGCAGATGGTAGACATTGAAGAAGGGGCACTGAGTGTGTCCAACTTAAAGTACAGAGTACACTCAGAATTGTCCTAACCAAGGCTTTGTGTTGAGTGTTTGCTCTATTGTAGATGAGCATGCATGTCTTATTTATTGAAATTAATTCCTCCTGAAGTGCAGCCATAGCTTAAGGAGTCTACCACTAGATTCTTCTAGAGGTGTGAGCTATTCCAAAGAATCGCCTCAAATAAATATTGATTTTATTTTTGTGTAAATAAGATATAAATACAAATACATTCATGAAAATGTTATTTGATTCATTAGCTTTTACTAAGCCCTAAATTTTATGAAAATATTTAAATAATTATATGAAAAATAAATTAAGGAGAATTGGCCGATCACATTTGGTATCAGAGAGAATGATAATTGTTTCCTTGCAAATATTTCCAAAGATATATGTTTATTTGCATGTTGTAAGCCCTTTTAATTTCTCTCTATTAAATTACATGGCAATTAAATTGTTATAAAATCTTCTTTTGTTTCACAAGAAGATTATAAGGGATTACTTATAATCCCAAAATCAAATATCAAATATCTATTGTAATGTCCCCATTTTCTGACTAATGGCAGATATTTATATTTATGGAGCTGGCCTCTAGGGTTTATGACCCTATTTTGGTGATATTTTTCAGATTTTGAATACCTAATATTTTATAAATAATTTCTGCATAAGGTCAACTTGTTTGGAGGGTTTTTGGAAGCATTTGTTGGGGGTTTCAGACTTGTAGCAGCTCGAAGATATTTTATACATTTATTTCTCCATATGGGCGCTAGGGTTTGGTGAAGTTGAAGAGAAATCATCATTTCAAATCAAGGGCCTTTAGGGTTTGAGAGAATTATTATTATTGCAGATATATTTGAGAGTTTTCCAGCTTCTTTCCAAGGGTTTACTGCAGATCTGGAATCATCACCTGCAGCCATACCTTTTCAGTGAAAGTGCCATCTTCTTCATTGACCAAAGTGTTTATTATTGTAGCCTATGATTTGGGTATGTTTGTATTTCATTGGGAATCAATATAAATTAGATTTTGAAGGAAATGCCATGCTGCTGTAATCAAATCAGACCTATATCACACCTGGTTTCATTGTACTTGCATTGCCCTTGCGGGGAAATAAGAAGTTATTATATGTTCTTTCATTGTTTTGCATTCTATATTACTTCTTGTCATTATATGCATTTGTTTTGCAAAACCAAACTGAAAAATCAGAACTTAGTTCATTTCTTGCAAAGTGTTTGACGAAATGTCAAACCCATAAACTGAAAAAATTAAAGTCAGATTGGCAAGGGGTTCTTACAGTGGTATTAGAGCTTGGATCCTGCCAGCTTGGAGGGTTAGATTGTATGATGTGGTTGGAATCATGGGTTCCGAAGTTGACGATATAATGGTTGCTTATAAAGGGTATTTTGCACTTCCACAAAAGATTATAAATGATCTCTCATTCGGTTGCTATATGGAGTATTGGATGGATAAGAAGAAAAACAAGCGAAAGAGGAAATCAAAAAAGTGTGAGCAGCAAAGTCTTGAGGACATCATGAAAGAGTTTATGCTGACACAACAGAGATTTGCTCGTATCTTGCAGTAGCATAAAGATTCCCTATCAAGACAATCTACATCACAAAAACAAGCATGAAAGACTTGGTGTATCTACAAGTGAAGTATCCAAAAGTCTCTATGATGAGTTTGGTTTAGAATGTAGTAAATCAGCAGACATTGACCAGCCTGCAAGTGACCAAAGTTCCAAACCAGCTATTGAAGAAAAGCATGTTGAAGATGTCATGAAAAGGCGTGATTTGAAGAATCAATCTAACCTTGAGACATATGAATTGCATTGGTAAACACATATTGGATCAGCACTTGATGGAGAAGATGCATCAAGGAAGGAAGAGGTGCTTGAGGATGTTGAGTACACTATACAAAGGTATGAGACAAGTCCTGATTTTCTGATTTGGAACAGCAATCCCTTATCTTTGCAAAATCATGAGTTGGCAACCCTTACACATGAAGATGATAATGTTATAGAGTCTTCCAATGTTAGCACTCAAGTTTTGTGTGTTAAACATGAGGAATGTATTGTGGATTCAAGCCACAAAGGTTCTGATTTTATACATCATACCATGGAGGATGTTAAGAAGACACAAAATATGTGTGATGGATGGTTGCAAAAAGCTAAGAAGGCAAAGTTATTGGCTGCCCAAGCAAAATAACATCTACAAGGAATCCAGGAACACTGCAATCATATAGATCAAGCAAGACAACAAAGAGAAGCCTATCTTCGATCACTAATTCTTTTAAAGAAGGAAGACATGGATACGGAGCATTCAAGGGATGCGCCTCTTGAGATGAGGAAGCAAGAAGAACACGTAGATGTGTGTGAACAAGAGAAGAGATATGAAAATTCTGTTTGGGTATCTAATATGCATGATGAGGTAAATGGTTTTACATGTTGCATGATGTTTTCACTTCCAATCATGAGTCATCGCCTTATGAGGATTTGGATAACATGATAATCAGAGTAGTGCAACAGTCGTTTGTGAAGACTAAGGTATGTGATGATGAGTTTGCTGATTACATGTTGAGAATTATTGCACTACTATCTGTTGTGACCTTTTCACACATCACCCCATTCAAAATGGGGACCCCCTAAATTTTGCTCCATTCTGGTCTTTTGGCTTTGGTTTTGGGTTGTTTTGCATCTCTCTCTCTCTGATCTTTCTGTCTTTTTGGGGATGTCCCTATCTTTTGACCTAAGTTGGAAATTTTGGCTAAGTTTGAAATGCATTTTGATGAATTAGGGTTTTCATTCTTCAAGCTTGTTTGAGGTCAAGTTAAGTTGGCAAATTGAAATCTGAGCTTGGCACTACAATCAGAAGGCTCTAGGCAAGATCCTATTAAATTTGCATTGAATTCTGACAACTTACTATTTTTAGTAAGTACCTCAGTAGGAGGTCTTTTCCTCAGGATTTTGGAATTCTAATTGCTCCACCACTTTCAAGACACTTCAAAGAACTCGCACGCGAAATTTGAACAGATTTGGACAACATTCTATTTTTAGCAGTCTGCGCTTCAGAGGTAGTTTTCAGGGTTTCCATGTGTGCTTTTTTAGTGCATGTTAGGATATACTTTCTGGGTTTTTCAAGACCTTCGCAGTGATATAACATGCAAGCCGAGATGATGACTTTCAACAATTCAAACTTCAAAAGCTATTTCGAGGGTTTGCATGCAAGATTTTTCAATGCATGTCAGGATTTTCTTTATGGGTTTTTCAAGAGCTACGCAACAATGTAACATGCAAGCAGAGTTGATCATTTTTCAGGAATTTTCTATTTTTAGCCAGTTTTCGTATGCAGACCAGTTTACTGGGTTTTTCTAAGTTTTTTGAGATCTTTCGGGCAATGTGACATGCAAACTCATCCGATAGCTAATTGGTCACTTTTTCAAACACTTACTATTTTTATCAGAATCACTCGGGCAGCCACTCGGGGCTTCAGTATCACGAACAAAGCAACATGCAACAAAAATAGGGTCAAACGGAGGTCATTTGAGTCACATGCAAGTCGGATTAGGGTTTCCAACTTTAGGACTCAAAATGGGGGGTAAAAAGTCAGAATCTTCGAAAACGAAGGTATCCCATTGCGATCAGCATCCTTCAGGCAATCTACTGGTAAAACTTGGACGCAATCTAAGCATTTACTATTTATAGTAAGTCGCCTCTAGAGTAGGGCTATAAATAGCAGGTCAACACGAGGGGCAAGTGTGAATAGGTTCACCAAGCGATGAGGACCACGTGGTGAAAATTTCAAATCAAACAGAGCTATCGAGGTCAAGAAATCAAAAGCTTACTAAAAATAGAAAGCTAGGGCAAGCTAGCTACAATTGACTAAGTGTTCAGACATGATCAAATCATCAAAAATGGAAGCATCACCTGTTATATGCGCCCTAGGCATCATGGAAGCCTGGAAACTTTCTAAGGCATTGAAATTTTTTGAGGACCCCACATATGCGCCCTTGTCGGAGGAGGTTGGAGAAAAGTTGCTAAGTCACAAGAAAATTTCCTGACCCCACCTCAAATGCACCCATCACAAGCAGGGTGATAAGAAAAACTTCTAAGAAAGAAAAATGGAAGAAGCCCCTCTCAAATGTGCCCATGAAGGGGATGAGAGTTGAGAAATTCTACTAAGGCATGAGAAAATGAAGCTCACACCTCTAAATGCGCCCTAAGCATCAAGGTGGAATTAAAATATTTCTAAGTCATAAAATGGAAGCTTGACCCTTCATATGCGCCCATGAGAAATGAGGTGAAGAAAAACGCCTAAGGCATGTTAGATGAAAGTACATAGGGTGAAATGCGCCCAAGTCATGGAGGAGGCAAGAAAAAGTTTCAAAGGCATGAGAAATTCCTCCTCACCCCCCTAAATGCGCCCTCAAGAATGAAGGTGTTTAAAAATCTTCTAAGTGTTAAGAAATTCCTCCTCCACCCTCTAAATGTGCCCAACTTGCAAGGTCATGGAGATAAAACGCCTAAGGCATGGAAATGGTAGTTGACCCCCTGAAATGCGCCCTTGGCATGAAGTAAAGTGTTGAAAAAGTTTCTAAGTATGAGAGAAATGAAACCCCACTAGGTGAAATGCGCCCAAGGTGTGGAGTTGTGTGGAGAAAATTTCCCAAGGCATCAAATGGAAGCTCAAGGGTGGAAATGTGCCCAAGTGAAGAGATGATGGCATGAAGGTTCGGAAAATTTCTAAGTATAAGAAAAATAAAAGCACCACCCTCTAAATGCGCCTTAGGCATCAAGGTGGCATAAAAATATTTCTAAGTCATAACATGGAGGCTTGACACTTCATTTGCGCCCATGACGAATGAGTTGATCAAAAAGTTTCTAAGGCATCAAAATGAAAGTGCAAGGGGTCATATGCGCCCAAGGTAAAATGGAGATTGTATGTTGGCTAAGAAATTGTCTAAGGCAAGAAAACAAAAGCACAAGGTGGTAAATGTGCCCATTAGAGGTGAGGTGAGAAAAAAGTTTCTAAGTTGTAACATAGGAGTTCACCCTTCAAAATGCGCCCAAGGCAGGATGAAAAGAGGACGTGTTGAAAATTTTCTAAGGTAAAAACAAAAGCACAAGAGGTGATATAGGCCTAAAGGATGTAGATGAATTGAAGAAATTTCTAAGGTATGAAAATGAAAGCTCAAGCCTTCAAATGCGCCCAAGGGGTGAATGTGTCAAGAAATTCGCCTAAAGCATGGAAACTCAAAGAAGACCCTTCCAAAGGCGCCCAAGGTTGGAGAAGATAAAACAAACATTGGTGGAGAATATTTTCCAGGATGAGAAAAATTAAATGTACCCCTTCGTGTACCTCATGAGTAATAAAGTTGTAAGAAAATATATATATATTCCAAGGGGGAAATGTTTTCTTTCAGGTTCGGAGGATCTTGAAATATTTTCTAAGGGGAATAAAAGGGTAAAATAAAATGCCTTGACTTATGATTTTAAATGCAGTTGATGAAATTTATAAGACAAAGAAAATTGTCTAAGGCTCACAGATTGAAAGGGATTCTAAGGCATGGAAATTCTCCAAGTCTCTAAATGCGCCCAGAAAGCAAGATTTGCTGGAGAAAAGTATTGAATTTCATCGGATCTAGAGATCAAGCAGACCTTGGAAATCAGAACATGGAAATTAGTAAGTAAAGTGAATTTATATTATAAGTGTTTTGATGCGCTTCTTTTTGTTTGTTTTGCAGGATGAACACTAAGGCCAAGGCATGAGGACTTGAGGTGATGAAACAAGTACTCCGGGATAACATTACAACTTTGGAAGAGGAAGAAGCTACATGTTCGAAACTCCTCCATGATGTCTCATTTGCAGGAAGAAGATGTTGGAAGAAACGGCTAAGTGTTGGGATCTCTCCACAAAAGCCTAATATGCCCCAACTCAGGAAGGCATGCGACAAAGTAAAGATGAAGAAATTAGGTGAAAAAGTTCCCAAGGCAAAGGGAACTGGCAGGGGAAATTTGTCTAAGGAATTAAGAACGTGATGCAAAAGAGGTTAAATGCGCCTAGGGCAGTGGGCTGGAGAAATATGAAAGTTACAAGGAAGAAATGCGTCCAGGAATTAAAACAACAAGAGGGATGAATGTGAACAACTGAGCAATCGATCTCCGGATCCTATCAATTTTTATTGTCTGTGGAGGCAATCTTAGAGACTCTTTTACCCTCCTCCTAGCGCAACAAAATTGGCAGGCAAAACAAAGAAAGTCTTTCTGAACAAGAATCTTCTGATGATAGTGGGCATTAATTGCTCATTATGATTCCTATAGAGGAGTGGAGAATCTCCCGTTCATTTATTACCCCACTCCTCTCTGTGGCGGTTTTTAGGGCAGAACCCTGATTAGGGCATATGTGGCTCAATTTGAGCCCTTCATTGTAATTGAATCTAAACCGTCCACGGGATTCAACCAACTATAAAAGGGGCATCCGCTCTCATTTGTAATTCATTAGAATTAGATTAAGAAATCGGAGAGTAGAGAGGATAGAAGTTAGAATAGAGGAGAGTAGCAAAGAAGTTAGCATAGCATAGATTGAAGAGGAAAGAAAGTTTTTCCATTTGAAGACTTTGTAAGAAAATGTTGTGAACACTCTCATAATACAAAGAGTTATCATTGCTTGGTGGTTCTATCTTTTCTTGTGAGTAGCTAGCAAGGCTTTTTCCTCTTCCCAATTCATTTAGAATCGTAAAGTAGGTTTCATTTCATGTAAGAAGTAGTTGGTAGTTGTGGAATACATTGTTTAGTTTAAGCAAGCTTTATTCATCCATACCACTAGTGGGCTCACTGACAGTGGTCAACTAGAACACATTTGCACTTAACTTCAATTGCGATTCGTGTGTTAGTGTGCATCGTTGTGATGGTATTTGCATGTTGGGTCGTAGTTTGAACATCTTTCATTATCCTTTGAAGATTGCACCGACTCTGTAGAGGCTGTCCGAAAGGAGGCAAAGCGGAACCTGGTTCAAAGCTTGCAGAAATTGATCTTCATATCCCACATTTAGGAGTAGACAGTAGAATCCCTATCCCTATCCTTTACTTTCAGTATTTTCTCAGTTAATTTAAGAACCTGAGCATCATCGACAAATCATTCGTGTCTTGCGACTTCTTCTCTTCAGATCGAACAATTGTGTAAGTCCCCTTGGAATAACCAGCAAAATCACATCAAGCCAACTAAGACTATCCCCTTGCATAAGGAACCTTGGAGTTGAATGTATGATCTCTCTAGCAATCTTAGCATACATAATACTTTGTTCAAGAGAGGATAGAGTATCCGTTGGGAAACTTTATTCTGTGTTGGTGCGGTCATAAAACCCTCATCAACACTATCCAAGAGAGATAAGGTAATAGTATTCACAGATCTCTTGCAGCATAATGTTTCAGATAATAGAGTTCGCAGATTGATATGGCATCCCGGAAGCTAGTGTTGGGTATTCAAGTATCGATTGCTTGAAGACAAGCAATCTTGGGAAGGGAGGATTGTAATGTCCCCATTTTCTGAGCAATGGCAGATATTTATATTTATCTTATTTTATTCCCATAAGCTAAATAATGGAGTTATAAAGGAATAATATTAAATTAATTATTTATAAAGTTATCTAAATAAATTAAATTATAAAGGTAACTTTATTTTAATAAATTTAATTAAAGTAACTTAAGTAAAAAAATAAAAATAATATTATAAAGTCACTTTTAGGAAATATTAAAATATTCTAATCGAAGCGTTATGGAGGTTATTTTGGATATTTCTAGAAGATCAAGGGTTTCTTTAAAAGGAGATGAGAGCTGATCATTTGGGCATCTTGGTTTTGGTATTTTCTATCATAGAATTTTGGAGAGCTTGTGTATTGCAAGTTCAGCTCTTCTGAGGACGAAAACCCTCAGAGGAATTAGTAGATTGGATGAAAACCCAACTCTACTTTGAGAGGTGAATCCATCCAGGGTTCATCATTGAGCATATTTGCAAGTTATTCATCATTTTGGGGCTTCAACCAGCTAGGGTTTGAAATTTATTTGCAAGTTGAAGACTTATTGTTGCAGATCTAGACATTGAGTGGTCATATCTTCATGGTATATTGGATGACTAGGGTTTAATAATGCTGGAGCAAATTTATGGAGGTGGCCGCTAGAGTTTATGACCCTATTTTGGTGACATTTTGCAGATTTTGAATACCTAATATTTTATAATAATTTTTGCATAAGGTCAACTTGTTTGGAGGGTTTTTGGAAGCATTTGTTGGGGATTCCAGACTTGTAGCAGCTGGAATATATTTTATATATTTATTTCTGCATATGGGCACTAGGGTTTGGTGAAGTTGAAGGAGAAATCATCATTTCAGCTCAAGGGCCTTTAGGGTTTGAGAGCATTATTATTATTGCAGATATATTTGAGAGTTTTCAGCTTCTTTTCAAGGGTTTATTGCATATTTCCTTCTTGGGAGCAGCTGTATCTTCCACCTTTGGAAACTCACCTTCATCATTGCTCAAATTGCACCATATTCCATATTTTGGTGATGAGACTTTATCTTTCCATCCGAGTATGATTGTAATGTGCATGAGGATAATATTTTATGAATTTCATTATAATATTCAGTTCTGATTTTTATATCAGATTTGTCTCAGTTTTAAATCTATTGAAATGAGAGAAAAAACGAGATTTCTCTCGAATCAAAATCTGACCATTCACATTACACACAAAAAACTATTACATAATATTTCCTTTATAAGGCTATTATTCCTGTATAAAACTATTAATGGGAACAAAACTACCAAAACTAATTTATTTCTTAAATTAACAATAGTATGTTAATTTATTTATTTAACTATATTATGTCATGTACTAAATTTCTAACAGGCCCCCTTAGTACTAACATAGAGGAAAACTAGAAATTAGTACACATATTCTTCGTCACTTTGACATGGAATTTCTTCATCACTTGAAGTGTGGTCCTTTCCTTCAATTATCAAAGCATTATCTTGCAACTTTCCATCAAGAAGATCCTGTGCTCTCTATTTGCAATTCAGTACTACATGCCCTTTCTTTTTACAATAGAAACGTATGCCACTTGCATGTTTGAACTTTGTCATATGTTTTGATTTTTTGTAAGAAGTACTGGCCTTGTTTTGTGTTGTCAATGCAACTTATTCTTCTGAAACATGTTTGTTTCTTTCATCAAGCAATGTGGATATAATACTTTCTAGACTTGGATTGATTTTGCTTAAGGTGAATACCTTGTGAATCATACTATTTGGCATACTATTTAGAAGTATAGCTTTAGCATCATTTTCCTTTATTTCTTCATTTATACAAGCCAACTGATTTATCAAGGAACGAAATTTACTGATGTGAGACACTATATCTTCACCTTCTTCCATTTTCAAACCATGCAACTTTTGTTTTATAGTTATTTCTGCACTATCAACTTTTGATCCAAACAATGTATTCAATGTTTCCCAAATGTCCTTAGAAGATTTTTTAAAATCTACATGATGCAAATAAGGTTTAGATAAACCAAGACCAATTATAGCCAATGCTTTCTTATCTTTTACCTTACATTTTTTAAGTTCATCTGCATCTGTTAGCTTTGGCACTGTACCGTCAACAATTTCCTAGTGATCTCTTTCAATTAACAATAACTGTATCTGTATCTACCAACTGTGAAAATCATTTCAATCAAACTTTTTATAAAGACTTAATTTATACATTTTGTGTTGAATAAAACGTGTCCTTAAAATATGATATTTATATCTTCAATGTTCCCTACACCGTTATTTTTTAGAAATAGAAAGTAAAACTTCCCAAACTAACAATTACCAAGACGTTGCAAACTCACTAAACTTGGAGACTTCATAGGGATCGGTTACCAATATAATGTCTACAGAAGAACACATGACAAAGCATGTAGATTCATATTCACAAGCGACTGAGAACAAACCCCAACTTCATTCTTTAATGCCAAAAACAGAATTAAATTAAGCATCCAATGGTTAATGCCAAAAACAGAATTAAATTAAGCATCCAATGGTTAGTAGCCAATGCACTCCAGGGACAACAGATAAAGAAAACAAAAGTTTCAGATTTCAGTAAGCTAGGCCAAAAACAAGGAAATCAGCCTTGTCCAAGTTAACAACAATAGGAATGAGTATAGGAGGAGTAAGCAAGTACTCCTTGACTTGTTGGAACGCTTGGTCACATCTTCCATCCCACTTGAAGGTGATATCCTTGTGTAGAAGATGAGTGAAGGGGTGACATTTGTCTGCTAATTGTGTAATAAATTGCCTGATTGATTGCAGCTTCCCTTGTAGACTTCTCAACTATTTTAGTGTTTTTGGTGGAGGCATCTCTAGTATAGCTTTTACCTTTGTAGGATCCACTTCAATTCCCCTTCTTGACACTATGTACCCTAACAAATTTTTGGATGTTACTCCGAACACGCACTTCTTAGGGTTGAGTCTCAAATTATATTATCCAAGCCGATCAAACACCCTTGCAAGATTTGACAAGTGATCTTCCCTTTTGACGGACTTTGCTAGAATATCATCCACATAATCTTCCATGATAGTGTGTAGCATATCATGGAATATGGTTGTCATTGCTCTTTGATATGTTGCTCCTACGTTCTTTAAGCCAAAGGGCATTACATTCCAGCAAAAGGTCCCCCAAGCACAAGTAAAGGCTGTTTTGGTTGATCGTCTGGAGAGATCTTGATTTGGTTATATCCAGAGAAACCATCCATTAAGGATAGCATCTCATGCCCGACTGTTAGATCCACGATCATGTTGATACTTGGCAATGGAAAGTCGTCCTTTGGACAGGCTTTGTTCAAGTCTCTAAAATCTGTGCAGATCCTTACGCCCCCAGTAGGCTTTGACACTAGTATTAGATTTGATATCCATTGTGGATAATCAATGGGTCTGATAAAACCCACGTCTAGTAGTTTCTTTAGGTCTACCTTTACTAGTAATGTTATCTGAGGATGCATTTTTCTGAGTTTTTGCTTGATAGGCTTTTCTCTAGGGACTACAACTAAATGATGTACCACCAATGCCGGATCTAGTCCAAGCATGTCAACATAGGTCTAGGCAAAATTTACCTTTCTGTCATTGATGAATGCCATGAAATTTTCCTTCTCTTCGAGATCAAGTGATGCCGTGTGGTATGTGATTTTTGCATTATTTGTTGTACCACCATTTATGGACACTGCTTCTTCTACTAAGAGCGTTGATCTTTCTTGGTATTCAGATATGGGGATTGAACCCTCCATCCTTAGGTGCCTCTGGGAGGTTTCCACCTCTGGATGCGTCCTTTGCTTTCTTCTTCTTTGGATCCGATAGAGCCACACTGTGGTTTTCTTTGGGGACCTTGTTTTGATCTTTATATTTTCCTTTTCACTTTTGCTAGAAGGTTCAATCTCTTCAACAAAGTATGCATCCTGTTCGAGCTCCATGATGAACCCTACTTTGTGATCTCCTGCTGGTATGTCTGTTCGAAGTCCCATGAACTCAGCGATTGCTTCGTCGTTCTGGAATTGATCCAGAATAGGTTTATGCTGTTGTTGGTCCCAATCTATCAGTTGTGGGTAGCAGAGAGGTAGGCTATCATCATTATCTGCAAAGCTTACGGAGGCTACCGAAATGATCAGTATGGCTCAAGTATCTTTTTCCCATTGAGTGTCTAGGTCATCATTACTAGAAGTGAGGGAATTGTATCTAGTGATGAAGGAAGGCGAATCCCATTTGTATTCGTTAGAATCTATCCCAGAATAATAATAGATATTGGAAGTGGTCTTCAGTGTTTGGAGAGGGAACCTATCAATGCTAAAGTTGTCGATTAAGTCTTCGATGGGTAAATTATTGTCCATGATATGGTAGATATCCAGTGCCTTAACGCTAGCAGAAGCTTCTTGTTTCTTAAAAGAGGTTTGTCCAGTTTTTAGAGTAACCACATCTTTTGGCTTATAACCTAGGCCCATATTTTTCTTTATTTGTTCTACTATGATAGGCTCTCACCTACCTTGTTTGTGTAGCCCCAGGCCACCCGCTCCACTATATCCCATCTGTTTAACTAGCTAGTAGCCTTTACTACTAGGGTCTATTAGAAGGGTTTGAGACTGTTCTAGCTCTTCTTGGTCCTCTTTGTAAATCATGGATGAGAAGTCCTCTTTGAATATCTCTTTGTCTTTCATGTCTCCCCACTTGGTGAAGATTGTGGGTTTGGCTATCATTTGCATCATCTAAACAGTCTTGATCTCTTTCGGACCTCCATAAATTTTAGGTGTTGGTGGGAGAATGCCAATACAGAATGCTTGGTTAAAGTGGTAATTCCCATTACCCTTGTTAAGTACTTGTATCTTGGTTTCCGTTTTCGGTTACTCACTTTATGTGAACTTGGTTGACGTCGATGGAAGCATGGAAGGGTCAACATATGAGAATGAGTGGAAGGCTATGTCATTGCTAGGTATGTGTTGGATCTTGTTATACTTTTCTTCCAACTTTCCACATAAATGAAATGGCTTGAGATCAGCATATAAGGTCACCTCTTTTCCTTTGTGGGGGAACTTTACGCATTGATGGAAGGTTGAATGGACTACTTGTAATGTGTGAATCCAAGAGCATCCTAGGAGTAGGCTATACGGTAACTCAAGATCAAGCACTTGACATGTAGTTTTTGTGATGGCTGGTCCTATTTGCATTGGTAGCTTGATTATTCCTTCAGAATTCCTTTCAAGGTCATTGTAGGCTCTTATGGTGATACTCTTTGCTTTACCTATCACGTCATCAAAATACCTCAGCTGTTTGATGAATTTTAAGGTACAGATGTTTAAACCCACACCATTATCTATCAATACCCGCTTGACCATGTTCTTGTGGACACCAACCTCTATGTAGAGGGCTTGGTTGTGAAATGACTTTAGTGGAAGGTCTTTCTCGGAAAAGACTAAATGATTGTTGGCTGTGATTTTGCCAACCATGGCTTGGAACTGATTTGGATCGAGATCATTAGGGATTGACACTTCTAGTGCTTTTTCAAGTATTTCCCTATGTGCGGGTGACAGTTTTAACAACTCTAGGATTGAGATTAATGCAGGAGTCTTCTCAGTTGGTCTACAATGTTGTAGTCATTTGATGTCTTAGTTGTAGGTTTGGGTGGGGCTCCTTGTATTGTGACTCCCTAGACGGGTAGTTACACTGCAATTGTTATCTCCACTACGTATAGTGACTGCGTTTGCCCTATTGTCATCTGCTTGTGAGAGGGTTCCTAAAACCATGTCACCGTAGGTATAATTAGCATTATGGTAATCCTGATCCTTTCCTTTGTCGTTCCTTTTAGTATGGTTTGGGATTGGGTTGGTGTATATTTGAAGGTCCTTGTTCCCAGGACAATGTTCAACATCTACTTCTCCTTTGTCTATCAAGTTTGGGATAAGGTGTTTGAGTCTCATGCAATTGTTGGTCGTGTGTCCTTTGATCTTATGGAATTCACACGTCTTTCTCGTTATACCATGGAGTCTTAATGCTAGGTTCCTCATAGTTCAAGCGATCATTCACCTTGATTAGATTTTGTTGTACTAGTTTATGCATGACTGTTTCAAGTGACTCTCCTAGTACCGTGAACTACCTCCTTGGTAGATCATATTGTCTCTTTTGCCCTCCTTGATTCATTTGTTGGTTGACTACTTAATTGTTCTTGGGATAAGCAAGTTGGTTGTTTTGTGTACTCTTTGGAACATAGGTCGTTTGTGCCACTTGTGGTTTATTTTGAGGTGTGTTTTGTGCATGCTATAGTGCTCTCACGTCAACCACTCCATCATTTGTCACGTTCTTGTTCTTTGCCCAGATCTTGGGTTTATCGTTTGAACTAGAGGGACTATCTTTCGAGCTATTCAATTTAAGGACTCCCCTTGCGATGAGGGCTCTCTCAATATGTAACCCCTTTTCAATAGTTTCTTCAAAGTTTGCAGGACATAACATAGTGAGTTGATAGTTAATTTCAGGTAGGACATTAGAGATGAAGATATCTATCGATTCCTTGTCAAGAATGGGCCATTTGCATTGACTAGCCTTGTGTCACCATCGTTGTAGGTAAGAGGTAAACGACTCTCCTTGACTTGGTTTGATTGTAGATAAACTTGTGATGGTGACGTCTTGCTCTATGTTAAATGAGAAGTGACTTATGAACTTGCTAGATAGTTCGTCGAAGGTTTTAAATCTTGGTTGCAGACGGGTGAACCACTCCATAGCATGACTTGTAAGGCTGCGTGCAAAGAGTCTCATGAGATAAGCATTGTTTTATACCTCCATACATGACACTGAGAAATATCGTTCACTCTCTATTGGATCTCCTCTTCCTTTATATTTGTTGTCAAACTTGGGCATTTCAAAATTCTTTGCAAAAGGTAGTGCAGTGATGGAACGATCGAATGGGAACAAACATATTTCCTAAAGGGTGTAGGTCTGCTTTTGTTTTCCTACCTGTATGTCTGCTATCTGTTGGGTGACAGCCTCTAGTTTCAGTTCCATCTTTGCTTTCAGTACATTTGTTTGCAAGTCCTACGTGTAATAGCCTTGTTGTCCTATCCTGCTTTGGTCATAAGTCAGATATAACGAGGCTATTGAACCTTGGTACCTATTCTAAACATAGAGTGGGTTAGGTCATCGTTGTGTGTATGAAGGGTTAGCTCGTTGTTGCTGCGATGAAGTATACTAAAGGTTACCCTGTTGATGCGTTGGCGGGACACCTTGTTGATAGGACAAATTGGAAAGGGTGCCCTGTGGCACACCTTGCTATGGGGATGGACTATACTGAAGGTTTCCCTGATGGTGCATTGACAAGTTACCTTGCTGATGGGATGTATTGGGAAGGGTGCCTTGTGGAACACCTTGCTGCGGGGATGGACTATACTAAAGGTTACCCTGTTGATGCGTTAGCGGGACACCTTGTTGATGGAGCGACTAAAGAAAGGTACCTTGCGGTACACCTTATTGTTAGGACAGACTATACTAAAGGTTTCCCTAATGGTGTGTTGGTGGGATACGTTTTTGGTAGGACGAATTGGGAAGGGTTCCCTGTGGCACACCTTGTTGCAAAGACGGACTATACTAAAGGTTACCCTGTTGATGTGTTAGCAGGACACCTTGTTGATGGGACGACTGAAGAAGGGTACCTTGCGGTACACCTTGCTATTGGGACTAATATGGAAGGGGACCCTGTGGTCCACCCTGTTGGTGGTATTGTTGACTAGGAAAGGGACCCTGTGGTCCACCTTGTTGGTGGTACTGATTCGAAAGGGACCCTGTGGTCCACCTTATTGGTGGTATTGATTCGGAAGGGGACCTTGTTGTCCATCTTGTTGGTGGTACAAATTCAAAAGGGGACCTTATGGTCCAACTTGTTGATGATAATACATGTTTTGGGAAGGGTCGACATCCAGAATCTTCTGAGATACATATTGTCCGGGAGGTGGATTGTTGTTTTGTGGTATGTTGGCATTTCAATTCGCACCTCTAGTATGTGAATTAGAAATGGATAGCTATGCACAAATAAACTGCTCTTCGAATTAAGAGGAGAAGCTCCCTCTTTGTTGATGTTGCTTAAGAAAGTAAATTAAAACTAATTTTCCTCTCTTTGTTCAACTAAGAGCACAAGGTTATAAAACTCAAGCGTCGTAGCTAAGGTTTTCTCTTTTAGAAGTTCAACTATGACTAAACCTAAGCTAATGATGTTTCTAAATACTCAAGTAAATGTAGAGCATGACAGCTAGAAATGAACGAGGAATGATTCTCTGACAAAATACTTAAACAAACTTTTCTCGAACACACATCTACTGAAATTTCAATGCAAGCTGAAATAAAGATCATGTAAGCATAACATATAAAACAGAAATCTAAGACATTATATCAAGGCAGCAAAGCAAGCACAAGACTTTATTTTCTCAAATCTCAAGAACAAAAGATAACTTTTTTGGACAGCAGTATTGTAGAAAAATAGGCTTACAGTTTTGTGATCAATCAGAACACATTGACACAAGTAACATATAGACTGAACAATAACTTGTAGTTAGAAGAGACTTGCAAGATTGCCCTAACACTAAGTGAACATGAAACTCAACAACAACTTGCAGGCAAAATAGGCTTAGGAATTTGTTATCATAAGCACGGTTTGAACAATATTGAATAACAACAAGAAGGCACTAGTAGGCTCAACGTTTTGTTATCACAATGACTTGTTGTGACCTTTTTCACATATCACCCCATCCAAGATGGGGACCCCCTAATTTTTGCTCCATTCTGGTCTTTTGGCTTTGGTTCTCTCTATCTCTGATCTTTTGTCCTTCCGGGGATGTCCCGTCTTCGACCTAGATTGAAATGAGTGTCAAGTCTACGAAATTAGGGTTTCCGTCCTTTAGGCTTGTTTCAAGTCAAATTGGGTTATCAAGATGAAATCTAAGTGCAGCAGTGCAATCAGGAAGCTCAAGGCAGGATTCCACTGAAATCCTACTGAAATTCGACAACTTACTATTTTTAGTAAGTACCTAATCTGAGTCTTTTTCTCAGGATTTCAGGATTCTAGTTACTTCAACACATTCAGGCAGCTTCAAAGCATCCACAAATGAAATTTGAACAGATTCGGACAATTGGCTATTTTTAGCAGTTCAGCCTTTGGAGGCTATTTTCGGGGCTTAAACATGCAATTCTCCGATGCATGACTGGAGAATGGATCTGGGTTTTTCAAGACCTTCGCAACGGTATAACATGCAAACCGAGTTGAGGACTTTCAGAGTACAGCCTTCAGAGGCTATTTTTAAGGTTTGTATGCAGAGCTTTTCAATGCATGTCCGGATATTCCATGTGGGTTTTGTGAGAGCTTCGCAGTGGTATGACATGCAAACGGAATGAGTCAGTTTTAAGAGACTTACTATTTTTTGCCAGTGCTGGAACGTTGACCAGTTTTTTGGGTTTTCTGGGTTTTTTGAGATCCCACGAGCACTGTGACATGCAAACTCATCCGGTGTCCGATGGACCACTTTCTAGACACTTACTATAAATAGCAGCTTTAGCCCAACGATTACCCAACACTTCAGTTCAGCGTACAAAGCGACATGCAGAAGAGACAAAGCCAAACGAAGACCATCCGGGATACATGCAAGTCAATTAGGGTTTCCACTTTTATAGCGGGTAAAATACAGAAATTGTCAAAATGAAGTACCCCACCGATATCAACATCATCCAAGCAACCTACTGGCAAAATTTGAGTGAAATCAGAGAACTTACTATTTTTAGTAAGTCAGGGCACGGCTATAAATAGCAGGACTGTGCCTAAGGCAGGTGTGAACAGGGCTCTCACAACATCAAGAACAAATGGAACAAATTTCAAAGCAAACGGAGATACATAAATTGATCAATTTTAGGGTTTGCTAAAAATAGCAAATGGCTAAAGATAGTATGTACTGTGCCAGAAAGGGTATGAATAGGGTGACAAAAGTCAACAGAGGCACAAATGCGCCAGCTCCAGCTCAGAACGAGATAAGATGCAATGAAACCCTAATTCCTCCGAGTTACTAAAAATAGAAAACCAAGACATGGCTAAGGCATTGAAAATGTATAAGTGATAACTGGCATAGAAACCCATGAAATACGCCTGAAGTAGGGAGAAAATTGCTAAGTATGGAATTTCCTTCACATACTACAAAATGCGCCTTCAAGGATAAAATGGAAGTAGCAAAGGTCAAATGCGCCCACATGAGGCAAAGGCATGATAAATTTCACTAAGGC
Organism: Sequoiadendron giganteum; assembly: GCA_007115665.2. Taxonomy (NCBI): domain Eukaryota; kingdom Viridiplantae; phylum Streptophyta; class Pinopsida; order Cupressales; family Cupressaceae; genus Sequoiadendron; species Sequoiadendron giganteum. The sequence goes on along the minus strand of CM021104.1, from coordinate 332,350,845 downwards.
ATGAAAATTCCTTGAGGACCCCTCAAATGCGCCCAAGGTTGGAAGTTGCATGGGCTAAATGCGCCCAAGGAAGATGAAAGGTCATTAGGTGATGGCGCTTTCCTTTGCATAGGCTAAATGTGCCTAAGGCAAGGAAGTTTCCCTCTCCATAGGCTAAATGCGCTCAAGGAAGGTGAAGAGCCACTAGATATGGGTGGAATTCCTCCTAACACCCTCAAATGTGCCCAACATGGAAGTTGCATAGGCTATATGTGCCTAGGGAAGGTGAAGAGTCACCCTAGGCGTGGAATTTTCCTCCTCACATCTCAATATGCGCTCAAAGAAGGAAGTCTACATGCTCATATGCGCCCAAGGGAGGTGAAGAGTCACCCAAGGCGTGGGAATTCTTCCACTACCCCTCATTTGCGCCTTCATGTTCCTCCTCCCTATAGCAAATGCACCCAAGGTGGCAAGGTGAAAGATAAAACGCGAAAGGTGATGGGTAAAATGCGCTTGACTTGAGTAAATCCCTCACACATGGGTGAAATGCGCTCAAGTTTCCCTCATGACATGCTAAATGCGCCAAAGGTAAGGTTAATACAAAGGGGTGGCATGATTTTTGAAAGGCTAAGGGTTGGAATTTTCCTCCTCACCATGTGAAATGCGCCCAAGTGAGTGGGGACTTGGAAATGAAAATTGCCAAGTATGAGAAAGGAAGTCTAGGCATGGAATTGCCTAAGGAATGGAATGGAAGCATGGCATGCTAAATGCGCCCTTCAGTGGGTAAGATGATAAAATTTAAATTTTAAAATAAATTCCTAAGGCATTTTCTAAAGAGAAAATGAAAATACGCCTACAAGTAATGCTAAATTTCCAGATTAAAAGGGTATTCAGAGAGGAAATTCTTCAGAGGGAAAATCAAAGAATAATACCGAGGCAGAAAAACTTGAGATTGCAGGAGTGGAAGACATCCAGATGTGAAGAGAAATAAACCTTAGCCATTTTTATTATTTTTAAATAATAAAAAATTAAAAGTACCCCTTCATCCGGATACACATGAAAATGATGGATTCTGAAAAGAATTTTCTTCTGGGTACTGAACGTTTGCAATCCAGAGATGATTCAAACTTACTCCACGCCTCGCTCATATCGTTTCGGTGGATATTTGGCCAGTGCCTATTTTAAATAAAATTCCTAAGGCAAATTTGAAGGATTTCTCTAAGGCAAACAGATAAAATGAATGAGAAGTATTTCGCTAGGAGTTTGAACTGGATAATTTTGCCAAGGATAAGATGAGATAAAATGACTTAGCCAAACAATTCGAAATTGTCCAAGGAGTGAGTGATTTAATATCAAATGCGATGAGGCAGGCCTGTGCAGAGATGATGAATTCATGATTCTAGAAACTTGAGATTTCGATGCCTCAGATGACAAGTGTTACGACTGGAAAAGAGAGGGAAAGTGGAATTCAAAAATGTGCTAAGTATAGCCTCTCCAGGAATTCGACCTGGCTATAATATTCTGAGTTTTCTTGATTTTCCTCACAAGTTGCTGAATGCAGAGCATTTGCTAAAGCTGAAATATGAGTTTGCAAAGAAGTAAAATATTCTCAAGTTGCTGGAGGAGTTCGAATTTGTGAAGTGTGAAGCTGCTGAAGTACGTTTTTGCTGAGAAGTCTTAAGTTGCTGAAGAGGTGCGAACTTCCTAGTTCCCAACGGCTGAAAGTGAAAGCTAAGATTTAGCTTGCTGAAGTTGCAGTTGCTAAGAGGTGTGAACTTCCTAGTTTCCAGTTTCTGCAGTTGCTGAGAAGGTACGACTTTGTAAAGAAGTTTCATTCGACTGCTGAGATAAACGAGGTTAAGTCTGGACATTTTTTGAAGTTGTTGAGAAATCTGAAGTTGAAAGGGCTGTAGTTGCTAAGAAGTATGAATTTAAGAGGAAACTTCACAAGGTTGCTGAAAACGCATTTAGGAGAAGTCTCAAGTTGCTGAAAGTACATTTTAGAAGAGAAGGTACGAATTTGAGAGAGGTCTCAAGAGCTGCTGCAAATACCGAAATTTCACAGTTGAAGTGAACAAGACAGTTGAGGTTTGCAGCTGCCAATTTTCCGCCAACTATCCGATGCCCAAAGCTCATCATAGAATGCGCCCACCACTACAATGCAAAACAGAGGGCAGTCACTTCGCCAGATGACAAGGTATTGGCTAACCTGACACCTGAAGCAATCAAGGAAGCATTCGAGATTCCAGTTCATGAGAAGATGATCTATAAAACAAAGGAAAGGGCAAGAAAGATGTATTCATCCACAACGGACCGGTGTGCTGATTTGATAAACACCAAGTGGATGATCAAACCCAAGCCAACTCATACAAAATTGCCCAAACAGATAGTCTCAGAAGATTTGAGGCAAGAGTTTGGTGATCTAATTATGATGTTGAGCAAAGTTGGAGGATGCCCCCAAGCGTTCATCTTTGAACCTTGGATGTTTTATTTCGTCAACTTGGTACTAAGGGGCAAAGATCACATGGACTGGGCACTATTGATCAATGACTACATTCATGAGCAACTCCGTGGGGTGAGGAGAACGAAAATGTTTTATATGAGCTCTTACCTAGTCTATATGCTGGCTCGCATGACAAAGTATAGAGGGATCTCCTACAAGGAACCAATTGGATGTGGTTCCCATCAGTTTAAAATATATGAGGTTTGTCCACAGTTGCATTTCACAAGCACAACTAATTACAAAAGGGTCAACGACGCCTTCACGATGCATATCACGAGGGCCTTGCAGCAAAGAACCCATCACAGAATATCCAGGGAAGCACAGGAAATGATCGAGAAATTCGGATGTTGGTTTATCCAATTTCCAAAGTTCACCTACATAAAGCTACAAGGATTCTCTTCGTACCCTTATAGATTGCCTTGGTATCTCACAAACAGGATAGTGATGCTAGAAGTATCTAGGCAACTGATTGCCTATGATAAGATTCAGAAGAAGAAGAAGAAAGGTGAACTTGGATTCCCAATCACCATGGGGAATCCAGATGAAATCTGCCCATCGTTGCAAGCAGCAAGGGAGGCGGAAGCGGAGCTCCAATTCTTTCACCTTTCTTATCACACCAGCAGGCACTACTACAATCCCCCCAAGAATATCAGATGGATATTGACAGAAGAGTTCAGACACAAGGCACAGATCGAGGACTTTTGGGCCAATGCAGTGGATGAGATCGAGGTTAGGAAAAGAATGTTCTCTCGGATACCGTTGGTGATGGTCAGAGAGTGCAAGATTGTCCCAGTACCAAATCAGATTGAGGAAGACATAAACGTAGTACAGGCCGACTACGAAACAGTGAGAGATACGCCCCTGCCCCTCCCAGATTGGTCGAAGCCAGAGATCACCGACTTGGATACACTTTGTATCCCAGTCTTGACATTTACACGAAGTTGGGTAGAGAGGCATGTCAACCGACTCAAGGGAAGGTCAATTCCCCTCACATACAATTTGATGGGAGACAACAGATAACCGACAACTAATCAGAGGAGACGGAGTAATCCAACCCCAGAGCCTAGAAGGAAGGAGCCAGTTCGACCTGAGCCTGTGGTAGTTGAGGAGTCCTTGCATACGCCATCCCGGGCACATTCTCCAAGCTTACAGGAGGTGTCATTGTTTGTTGATCAGAGGGAGAGATTGGATGTAGAGCAGACAGTGCAAGTGGCAAGTCAGCCAGCTTGTAGGGAATCAGTGGGTCAGAGCATCAACATGCCCCGAGAAGATAATCAGCAAGAAAATCAGAAAGAGACAGATGAGGGGACGGCTACTGATACTCAGTTTCAGTAGGAGATTGAAGCGGCTCTCGAGGATGATGCTACTTCCGATCAGGATGCCCAGAGCTCAGGAGACACTGAGCCCATTGATAATGATGAGCCTCGCTGAAGCGAAGGCAGAAATGAAGTTCATGAGGTGGAGGCCGAGGTAGAATAGCCTTTTATTATATCAGACACACGACAGGAGGTGCCAGAATGGCTAAGGGATAGAATGAGGCGTGATCCTGTGGATGAGACCAATCCCGCAGCCGAGATGGAGGAATTATTACAGAGGATCAGCACACCTCCAGCAAAGAAAAAGGCCAAGAAGTTCTCTAAAATATCCACGGATGAGGATGGGTCTCGAACTTTGCATGTGGTAGCACCTCAGGTAGAGTGTGATCGAGATGAGGCCGTTCCCAAAAATTATGTTGTTACAACTATAGAACTTGGCCGCCCTACTGGAGCACAAGTAGTAGAGGAGTGTGATAATTCCTATCAAGCACTCAAGGATAGATTGTCCTATGTTGAGGGCAAATACAAGAAATTGAAGGTAGAGCATAAGACACTGATTGGCTACGTGCAGCACTTGTCCCGTCCTTGTGGGCAAGAGAATCCGACAATTGAGCTTCCAGCAGAATTTTCCAGGGAGTCAATCAATGTGTTAGAGGATTTCAAGAGAATGGCACAACAGGCAAACAAATGGGTTGCCAACATCCGTGCAGAAACAAGGAAGTTTATGGAGGATCTTGCACATGCCTATCGGCAAGCCTCCGATATTATGGCAAGGATGGATGCAGTTAACCATGCTTGGGGTGAGGCGCGTATCTATCAGACGAGAGTTGTTCTCCGTTTAGGGGCTTTGATGGGCATACCTCAACAGACTTTGGTTGAGGGAGGTGTTATTCAGCAGGGGGATAGATACGACTTCGCCGAATGGTACTCTTTAGTAGTCACAAGCCGGGGATTCTACGATGCATCACAGACAGATTCTGTCAAGGTCAGAAAGGCCATGACGAACATCCTAGATGGAATTCTCAACACATTAGAGGCAATCTTTGCCAAGAGGTTGACTTCTGAAGAGGTAACTGCAGATGGATTGAAGAGCAAATTGACGACACTCTTCTCTGAGGTGAAAACCTTCACATAGGATGATTTCGAGAACACTGCTACGTTCTCCAGTATCATACAGAACACCCAGGACGCCCTTGTTGCCTGAAAGAAATCATGTGCCCGGCACGTGCAAACAGTTACAGTTTTGGAATTCCAGTAAGATCACATTCCTCCCATTTCGAATCAGGAAGTTGAGGCAATATTGGCCAAGTTCATCAGATTTGCAGCCAGCGAGAAAGAGAAAGGAAACACCCTTCTGCACGATGACCTTCTGGAGGGAGACGACGTGCATTGATGGCGGTTAGTGGTTCATTGATGAGGAGTGGAGGGCGCATTCATTGCCCCACTCCTCTCAGTGGCGGTTTTTAGGGCTGAAACCCTAATCAAGGCTTAGGTGGCTCGATCTGAGCCTTCCATTGTATTTCGATCTAAGCCATCCACTGGACTGGGCTAGATATAAAAGGGGTATCCCCCCTCATTTGTAAAATAGTTAGAAGATATCAGAGTTAGACAAAAATCAGAGATAGAGTTGAGCTAGATAGAAGTTAAAGTAGAGCTAGGAGTTAGCTTAGTTGGAAAGGAAAGAAAGACTTTCCCTTTGAAAGTTTTGTAAAAGATTGTTGTGTAAGACTCTCATGATATAAGGATTTCATTGATTGGTGACTTTATTTTGTGTTGTGGGCAGTTGACGAGATCTTTTCGTCTTTCCAATTCGAATAGAGTAGAGTAAAGTAGATTTTGTTTTCATGCAAGTAGTGTTAATTGTGGAATGTGACATTGGTTTGAGCATATCTTCCCGTATCCATACCACTGGCGGATTTGCTGACGGTAACTCTGCCCCCTGTGTGGTCAATTGGAATCTCAGCACCTAACTTCGGTTGTGATTTGTGTGCCCACTTGCTTCGTTGTGAAGAGGTGCGCATGTTGAATCTCAATTTGAACATCCTATCCATCCTTTGAAGATTGCACCAGCTTTGTCAGAGTTATCCGAAGGGGAGACGAAACAAAGTTTGGTTTGAAGATTGTTAAAGCTAGTCCTTGCATTCCACCCTTAGAGATAGATTGTAGAATTCCTATCCCTGCCCCCCTTTAAATTCAGTATTTCCCGGTCCGTTCAAATACCAGAGCATCATAGCCAAAACCTTTCATCTGCTTGAGTAAAGAAATCGAACAATTATGTAAGTACCCTTGGAATACCCAGCATATTCACATCAACCAACTGAGTCTATTTGCAATAAAAGGAACCTTGGAGTTGAACGCATGAACTTTCACGTAATCTGAGCATGCGGAACGCTTTGATCAAGAGAGAATAGAGTGACCGTTGAACATTTTATTCTGTGCTGATGTTGTCATAAAACACACGTCAACATGACTGTTAAAGAAAAATGGGCAAGGCTTCCCTTATTTATAACCAAGAAGAGTAGGGAACCCTAAAATCTCCTTGCTTTTACAACTAAGACTTGATAACATGCAAACTTTTATTTCTAACCCTAAAACAAGAGAAGCATCTAACAACCTATGAAAACCTAAAAACAAGGAAACTGCCAACTATTACAACTTGCTATTTGCCCTTCACAAAGAATGGATAAACCTTGAGATGAAAATAGAAAGAAAGCTAAAAGAAAGCTTCTAGAAGATTGTTGCTTTAAACCTTGATCACATCCACCAAAAAGCAAGAAACTATATCTCTATCAGGAGCATCAATACTATCAATAGCAAAATTCCGCTTTTCTAGGATTTCTTCGCCATCTGCAATTGATCTCAAAAAATCTTCAACCCCATTGGCTACTTTCTGGAACCTCGCTGACATCATGAAAATCTAACTCATCCTTCCGGCAACAGGATCACTGCCATTGCTGCCACAAACAACATTTTGGAACTCAACTTGTATTTCGTCTAGTCCAATGTAGGAAACATCACCATGACAATACCGACAAGGGATCTCTGCAACAAATTCTCTTATGAACTCAAAAACATCAACAACCCTTTGCTTGTATGCAACAAACTCTTCAGATATCCTTTCATAAGTTCTCACCTTGAAGAGGTGGTGTTCTTTCCATGCAAGGATTTGTCTCTTGTGTTCTCTTGAAACCATTGAGCCATATGTTGTATCTAAATCTGCAATAATAATTTCGCGCATAGGCTTCACCTCTACTATCAACTGCTCAAATCCTTGAATCCCTTGGCATAAGTTATGGGCATTATCCCTTAGCTAATATATCTATGCTAGCATCTCCATACCTCTGGTGATGAACTCCTCAATCCATTCCCATGTTTGTTTCCCACATATCACCAACTACCTCAACTGCTACTGATCAGCTAGTGTCTCTAGAACCTAGGGCAGCAACTGAGTAGCTCGTGAACTGCTATGAACAAGATTAGAAATGTATAGCCTGAGTTACCAAATTTCAACCTTGAGGACTGCCTTATCCTCCCCATCTTTAAGCACTCTATCTTGAAGATTTTCTGCTACAACTTTGAACAAACTCACATATGTATGCCTAGTGTTTTTACCAAGATTGGCCTTAACCATTATGAAATCATCCACCTCCACTTCATCAACATTTCTATCTTCTGGAGGCATAGCAATCTCCATAATCATCTCACCATCTAGATTCTTTTCAAAATAAACTTGCTTCTTTGCTTTCTTTTTAGGAGCCTCCTGGTAAACATTGTCGAGTTCATCAAAATCTAGCTGATATGAAGGCCTCCTTCTTTTCCTTCCTAGGGAGCTCTCAAGCCAAGACGTGGTGTCTCTAGTTGTAATGTCCCTTACCCTACTTTGCCCTAGAATTCGCTTGTTGATTAGATTTAGGGTTTCTTCTTTAACAAATGAATGTTCTTTTTGACTAAGTAATCTTGGATTGAAATCTGCATTTAAAATTTTCACATGTCCATATATCTGTTAGCATTAATATCTATATATCCAAATATAAATATAAGCACCAATCAATAATATAGACATATGAGGAGTGGCATGGGTAGAGCCATCCGAAACTATCCATCTAAGCACAAGCGTCCTATCAAGACAACCCACCCCTTGGCCCCAAGCGACATGAACGTTTCAAAGTGGCGTGCTTAGAGGAAACACTTGTACTTGTTTTCTCTACCCATCCCATCACCTCAAAAGACACTTAACCTACTAGAGGAAGCCAGCGGAGCTTATAAGTGGTTCCGGGCCTACCATCCCTCCATGGCCACAACAAATTGTTAGGTGGGACCCCCACCCCTCCATGGCCACAACGGATTGTTAAGTGGGGCTTTTAGGCACCACTTTTCTCAGGCCCTTCCTCCCTAGTAGGCTTGCAAACACTCAGAAGACAATCTTTTAGCAATCAAAAACATTTGCATTTATTATTGATTCTTTAAGTTAATATCAACATCATTATCATCATGATAATACTAAAGAAAGCATTACACCAATAATCAGATTAGCAATATCTATTTCTGATATTCAAAATATGCTAAATATTATTGCTACGTGAGTACATCACCTGAGTTGCTATATCTCTCCATGTTTCCTTACTTGCCTCCTTCAACCTTATATTGAATTGATCATAGGATGAGGATAATTCATAAATATACATAATCTACTTATGTTTATATTAAAAAGTCATCATTACTTATAAGTATCATTATTGCATAATCATATATATATATATGTATATATATTCTTTTACTTATATCCATTAGTATTCATATGTTTATATAATTATTCTTTCCTTATTCATATATATTCTTTATTCATTGCATATTATTCATTATAAAATTTATCTATATCTATGCATATATACTTGTATGCTTATTAAATAATATATATATATTAAATGGTTCTATATTCCAATGCATAACAATCATTGTTGTTGCTGTTCTGAATTGCAGATCGTATTTCTCAATGTTTTTCCCTCCTTATTTTCCTTCCTTCTATTTATACCATTCAAGGTAGGTGACTCATGGGGGGAATGTATTGTTTGGTGAAAGAGGTGGTTTTTCATAAAATATATCCCTTTATTAGATTTAATTGCTGCCTTTAAAGGCTTATTATCACAATAATATCTATTTTTGAAAATAATATATTATTACTAATAATTATGATATTTCAGATTATATACTTATTTTATTATTTTATTTTGATGTTTTATTGAACATATTTTAACATTAAAGTATAATAATAAAACCAATTTGCTAATATCTTATTATTATTTTATTCTAATGTATTACAATCTTTGATGTGTAATGATTATAATTTTTTATTTATTATTATTATTTTTTATATTAAGTTATTTAATACTAGAATGTAATAACAATAATTTGCCTATATATTATTATTATATTTGTTATTTCATATTTATATATTTATATATTGATATGGTACACATTTATTTTATATTTAATATTAATATTGCTATTTATTTTATTTATTAATTTATTTGTATTTTAACACTTGGTTTTTATGGTAATGCTATTTCGGGGACATGACACTACCAGCTTCCTTGGGAGGTTCAACTGCAACTTCTGCTTTTTCTTCCTCCAAATCAATATGAATCGGAGAAGTCCTTAGTGATGGTGGAGAATCAGGAGTCACGAGCACCTCTTCTACTTGTGGCGTTGGCTCTATTGGAGTGACTTTTGGTCAACTATTGGCTACTCTTGTATAATTATTCTTGAAAAAATCCAACCTTTTCTTTACCTTCTTTGCTGTTTTGCTGCCTTTTACACCCGCTTGAGGATGACTTACAGCCTTCATCTTTGGTTGTGCTCTTGAAGAAAAAGAGATGATTGCATTCTTGGCGGCTCTGCTACTGGAATAGCATTCTTCCTCTTGTGACTTAAGAAAAGCTTGTTGTTCTTTACGTCCCGGTTTGTCCTTTCTTCAATTGAAATGCACTCTTTGCTGGACCAGTTGACCTGTGGAAGAGATTGCTGCTCAATTTGATTCTAGGTGTATGTTGGGAGAAGTATATCTCCATCATCATCGAATAATCCCTCGATATCTTCTGATAAGCAATCTTTCATTTGATGAAGTGTAAGCCTGTTGTTACTGCGCCTTCTTACCTCAAACTCATCTCTGCAATCAGCCCAAAAATCTTCAAGTGCGGGCACATGCGCAGACACCATGAGGGTCGTATGATCGTCTCTCCCTAAAAGGCTTGAGATCAAGTTTAAACAACTCCTCTCCCATCAACTTAGCATTTGTTGATGATCTACACCTGTAGATTCCCAACTCAAATGGAAAACTAAAGGCGGGCTTCTTTCGATTCTGCAAGAAAGTGTGAACTTCATATACTTGCCTTAGGAATTCCATGAAAACCACTTCATCTGAAAGATATCTTAGCAACATGAGTGGAGCACTCGAGAAGCCGTACACTCTGATGTAGGTGAAGGTAGGAAACTGAATGAACCAATCTACTCACTCCGCCATTGCTGCCCTGGCAGTTGATGAAATCCGTACGTGCATTTCATTGTCCAGGTCCCTCACCGTATATATTAGGAAAGCCTCATTTACCCTTTTGTAATGATGTGTTGATTCTAAGAATTCCAGCTGAGGGTAATAGTTATAGACATGCTGCACATCCAGAGTTCCCACTATGTTCAATCCTCTGAATTTGCCTTGAAAGGCCACTAGATAGACTAGATATGATATCATGTGGAACTCATGGATTTTGAAGTATTTAGTTATATGGTGATGAAGACTGTCACTGATCAATGTTGGCCAATCATAGAATTTTGTCTCCTTCATGATATGGGATATGATATAGAACATCCATGGCTGAAATTTTGTAGCATCTGCTTGACCTGTGATTCGGTTGAGCAAGGTGATCATTATGGCAACCTCATCATTGAATTCTCCACGTCCAATTTTTAATTTCAACTTAGTCAAAAAACAATCAAAAAATACAAAATCTAAAACCAGTCAAAAAATACAAAATCCAAAAACATTCACAAAACAGAAAAGGTCAAAAACATTCAAACCAAGCGAACTACGAGCCTCTGCGTGTACAATGTAGGCAAGGGTTATTACAGATATAAGGTGAGATTGAACTAAATAAAATATTATTTAATTTGCCAACTTGGGGTGTGGGAAAAGCAAAAAATGGACGAAAAAAGGCAGATTTCATTTTGGGAGTTAAACTTAGTATAGAAGCCCTTTTGAGAGCTCATATGGAGATCGTTCATGTGGAAGAAGAATTTTGCTAAGAATTTTGTAGGAGGATTGGAGAGTCTAGAAATACTAAACTTCACTAAGGACGAAAAACCCTCGTGAGGAACAACATGGTATAGGAGTGAAAGATCTCCCAAGCCTGCTAGCTGACAATCTCATTTAGTGGTTGTGCCTGTGCTTCAGAGGATTTGATTGGTTGTTTCATGGTTTGAACAATTTAGCAAGATATTGCAAGTGTATTGATCATCCCTGACAAAGCAAAGTATTTGCAAAGGTTTCCCAAGAATTAACCAAAGTGTTTGCAAGTGCAAAGTTTCCAGGCAAGGTTTTGAAGATTTAATTGTTGCATATAGTGGGACGCCAACACCAAGGATTGAATATCATTTTCCCTCCATATAGTTGGTCAACCTATTTGTGGCTTTGTATGATTGAATAATATTGAAGGATTCAAATTCTTAAGGTATAAGTCAAACCATAATAGGTTTGGTGTGAGGGTTTGAACAAATTTATGGTTGCATGAGAATGACCTGGGCAGATGCATTCATGCTCATATCTGGCTTGGACGTGGGGAGTTTCTAAAGGCATATGACTACTACAATTCCAATGTAGTGTTGACGGGTGTTTTATGACCGCACCAACACAGAATAAAGTTTCCAACGATAACTCTATCCTCTCTTCATCAAAGTATTCCGCATGCTAAGATTGCTTGAAAGATCATACGTTCAACTCCAAAGTTCCTTATGCAAGGGGATAGTCTCAGTTGGCTTGATGTGATTTTGCTAGGTATTTCAAGGGGACTTACACAATTGTTCAACTTGAAGCGGTTACAAGATACAAATGATTTGGCGATGATGTTCGGATACCTAGACTAATCGGGAAAATACTGAAATTAAATGGGATAAGGATAGAGACTCTATTTTCTACTCCTAAAGGCAGGACACGAGGATCAATTTCAGCAAGCTCCGAACCAGATTCCGCTTCGCCTCCCGTCGGACAGCTTCTACAAAACCGGTGCAATCTTCAGAGGATAATAAAAGATATTCAAATTGTGACCTGACATGCAAGTACCATCACAACAATGCATATGAACATACAAATCACAATTGAAGTTAAGTGCAAAGATATTCCAGTTGACCATGCAAGGCGAACTCACCATCAACGAGCCCGCTAGTGGTATGGATGAATCAAACTTGCTCAAACTAAGCAACGTATTCCACAACTAACAGCTACTTGCATGAAATAAAATCTATTTTACTCTAATCTACTTGAATTGGAAAGACGAAAAAGCCTCGCTAACTGCTCACAACAAAAGATAGAACCACCAAGCAATGATAAATCTTTGTATTATGAGAGTTTTCCGCAACAACTTCTTACAAAACTTTCAAAGGGAAAGCTTTCTTTCCTTTTCAAACTAAGCTAACCTCTAAGCTATTCACTATATGCCTTCTCTACTCTCTAGCTCAACTTTATCTCTGATCTAATGTCTAACTATGTTACAAATGAGGGGGGATACCCTTTTTATATCTATCTCAGTCCAGTGGATGGCTCGGATTCAAATACAATGAAGGGCTCAGATTGAGCCACATATGCCCTAATCAAGGCTCTACCCTAAAAACCGCCACCGAGAGGAGTGGGGCAATGAATGCACATAAGATTCTCCACTCCTCTGCAGGAACCACTACAAACAATTAATGCACATCATCTTTCTCTAGGAGATCATCATCCAAAAGGGCGTTTCCTTTCTCCTTTTCTGTAGTGTTCCACCACTCTGCTAATCTGTTTTTCACTGTGTTTTGTAGATCTGATTTTTGTTTTGGTTTGTGTTTCTTCTTTTGTGTTGAATTTGTTTGCTAAATATGCTAATAACGTACCAACAAGCATATACATACTATGGAAACTTCAAATAAACTAAGCTACTGAAACAGCTTGAGTACATTGCTCATTCCGTGTTCAAATATAATTTCTTCAATTACAAAATAAGATGCTTACAACATATTACTTACATTAGATTCGAAACTAGCTATATGATAGACCATACTTTAACTTATAGCCAAACATCACTGTGAATAGTGACTTGCTACAGTACCCGCCCCTAATAAAATGCTGATTGCTCTTGAAGGATGAGCTTCTCCCACCAAAGTCTCACATGGCAAGCTTCCTAAGACCAGGGCGCCCTTTTTAGGAGTGATTGCAGCCACCAAAGAGAGGCGTTTTATTTTCCTTTGTTATTACAAACCCTCAAGAAAAAGCAATTGGCTGTAGCTTTCAAAAAACAGTCCCAAAATGCTTCAAAACCGAACAGCTCCTATATAAACAATAATGGAGACCATGGCCGCAAAGCTCACTCAGAAAATAGCTTAAAAACCCTGCAAACCAACACTTGTGTCTCCAAAATGAAGCAGCCAAAAACTGATCAGCAACCTTAAGGTGGTGTTTCACACCCTCAAGCAGCTCCAAACGAAGAACCGAGCCCCACCATGCTCACCCACTGCAAGAAATCAGGAAACCCTGGCCTCCTTCTTCCTCCAAAGCCACACTCCAAAGTTTCTTCAAGCAAAATGATCATCTCATGAGAAGGGTCGAACTTTCTCTCTTGATATTTATAATTTAACATTGAAATCACTATTCATTAAAGTGAGCACTATTCACTTAAGTTATTTCTTTTTTCACTTTAGGCATGAATAGTAACTGAAAAATATAAAGTGACCCCTTCCATTTGAAGACACATGGTCCCTAGGCCAAGAATAGTGAAATTAAAGGTGAGTATCATAAATTTAAGCACAAGTATTGTGCCAAACGCCACAATTCACCCTGCCACCATACTCTGAAGATCCACACTGCAAATTGACGACCAAGTGCCCGTCCGAGAAACCCTCTATCCAGAACTATTAGCCTACGAGGGTTAGGAAAATAGGCTAATCCCCCAACTCTGATGCTTGTGAAAAAGGGGACATTACATTTTCCCTGGCTACAAAATCAATGAACCTGGTCAGCACAGCCTCAACCTCCTGATCTGAAATAGGCGGGATGTGATCAAGCTGAAACTCTAGCACTGTAACTGTTTGCCCATGTCGAGCACAAGATTTCTTCCAAGCAACTAGAGCATCCTGGGTATTCTGAACAATGCTGGAGAAGGTGGAGGTGTTCTCAAAATCATCCTGAACAAAGGTCTTTACCTCTGAAAAGAAAAGTATCAACCTACTCCTCAAATCATCTGCAGTTATTTCCTCAGAAGCCAGCCTCCTGGCAAAGATAGCCTCCAACATATTGAGGACTCCATCAAAAATATTTGTTATGGCCTTTCTAACCTTGACCGAATCCGCCTGTGTTGCATCATAGAATCCTCGGCCTGTGACCACTGAAAAGTACCAGCTGGCGAAGTCATATCTATCACCTTCCTAAATCACGCCTCCCCCAACCAAAGTCTGCAAAGGCGTGTGCATCAAAACCTCCAAGCGAAGAACAACCCTGGTCTAATAGATACGAGCCTCACCCCAAGCTTGAGTAACTACCTCCATCTGTGCGATAATATCGGAGGCCTACCGATAGGCATGTGCAAGATCCTCCATAAACTTTTTTGTCTTAGTACGAACACTAACAACCCACTTATCTACCTCATGTGCCATCCTTCTCCAATCCTCCAAACCACTGACTAACTTTCTAGGAAATTCGGCTGGGAGCTCAATTGCCGAATTTTCTTGCCCACAAGGATGGGACAAGTGTTGTACATAACCAATCAATGTTTTGTGCTCCATCTTCAATATTTTGTACTTGCCTTCAGTACGGCGCAATCTGTCCTTGAGTGCCTGATATGAATTATCGCACTCCTCAATCGCCTGTGCTCCCATAGGGCGACCAAGCTCCATACTAGTGATTACATAGTTTTCTGGAGCAGCTTCATCCCAATCACATTCCATCCTAGGTATAGCCACATGAAGCATACGAGAGCCATCCTCATCAGTTGAAATCTTAGAAAACTTTCTGGCCTTCTTCTTCGTTGGACGTGCACTGATCCTACTTCAAAACTCCTCCATCTCAACTGCTGGATCAGTTTCTTCAACAGGATCACGTCTCATCCTGTCCCTTAGCCATTCTAGCACTTCCTGCTACAAGTCAGAAATAATGAAGAGTCGTTCATTCCTGGCTTCTACTTCACGAACTTCTTCTATGCCTTCATCGTGATGAGGCCCATCAATCTCTATAGGCTCGGTATCTCCTGAGATTTGGGCCTCCTGCCCTGTAGTAGTATCATCCTCGAGAGTTGCCTCAATCTCACGCTGGATATGAGTATCAGTGGCCGTTTCTTCTTCTATCTCCTATTGATTTTCCTCTCTAGGCATATTGATGCTCTAGCCCACTAACTCCCTACGAGGTGGCTTATTTGTTTCTTGTATCCTTTGTTCTTCATTCAATTTTGCTCTTTGATCAGCAAACAATGAAAACTCTTGCATGCTCGGACAATGTGCCCCTAATGGCGTATGTGATGCCTCCTCAACTCCTTGAGGCTCGGGCTGAACTGGCTCTTTTCCTCGTGGCTCTCGAGCTTGAGCAATCTGCCTCCTTTGCCTAGCAGTTGGTGATCTATGATCTCCCATTAAATTGTAAGTAAGGGGAATTGACCTACCCTTAAGCTGGTTCAAACGCCTCTCCACCCAACTTGGTGTGAATGTCAAAACTGGAATGCAGAGCGTATCCAAATCTGTAATTTCTGGCTCTGACAATCCGAAAGTGGGAGCGGCGTGTTCCTTACTGTCTCATAATCAGCTTGTATGACATTTATATCTTCTTCCACCTGGTCTGGCACCGGAGAAATCTCACATTCTCTGATCATGTCCAATGGTATTCTTGAAAACATCCTTTTCCTAACTTCAACCTCATCCACTGCACCTGCCCAAAAGTCTTCAATCTTTGCCTTATGCCTGAATTCCTCGGACAATATCCATCTGATATTTCTTTGAGCATCATAATACTGTCTATTGGTATGATAAGAGAGGTGGAAGAATTGAAACTCATTCTCTGCTTCCCTAGCTGCCTGCAGTGACGAACAAACTTCATCCGAGTTCCCCATGGTGATAGGGAATTCAAGTCCACCCTTCTTTTTCTTCTGGATCTTATCGTAGGCAATGAGCTGCCTAGATATCTCTAGCATCACAATCCTGTTCGTGGGATATCGGAGCAATCTGTATGGCTAAGATGAAAACCCCTGCAGCCTGATGTAAGTAAACTTCGGAAACTGGATAAACCAACATCCGTATTTTTCAATCAACTCGTGTGCCTCTTTAGATATTTTGTGATGAGTTCTTTGCTGTAGCGTCCTCGTTATATGCATTGTGAAGGCATCATTGACCCTCTTGTAATTTGAAGTGCTTGTCAAATGCAAGCCTCATGAATCTTGAATTGCTGAGAGCGACACCCAATTGGCTCCTTCTATGATATCCCTCTATATTTTGTAATCTGGGCCACCATGTAGACAATATATGAGCTCATATAAAATGTTTTCGTTCTCCTTAGGCTTTTGAGCTGCTCATGTAAATTGTCACTGATCATCAATGCCCAGTCCAAGTGCTCTTTGCCTTCTAAAACAAGGTTGATATAGTAGAACATCCAAGGTTCAAAGATGAACGCTTGGGGGCACCCTCCAACTCTGCTAAGCATCATGATCAAGTCACAAAACTCCTGCTTTAATTCTTTTAAGATTATTTGCTTTGGCAGCTTTGTGCGAGTTGGTTTAGGCTTGTTCATCCACTTAGAGTTTATCATGTCGGCACATCGATCAAATGTGGATGCATACATTTTCTCAGCCCTCTCTCTTGTTTTGTAAATCATCTTTTCGTAGGTTCAAATTCCAAATGCCTCCCCAATTGCTTCAGGTGTAAGATTGGCCAACAACTTGCCATCAGGTGAGATGATAGTTCTCTGCTCCGTGTTGTAGCAATTTGCACATTCCATAATCAGCTCTGGGCACCAGATTGCTGGTGGAAAACCAGCAGCTACATAAAGTCCACTTCTGACAATGTTGTGTGAAGTGACTGATAGGTGATGACTTCCAATTCCCAACATTCATCTTCTAAAAGTCTCCAAGTTGAAGAAACCAAGATTTGTATCACTTAATTTGCCCAACTTCGAAGAATACTTTGACTCTGGCAGGAAAGACTTGCTCAATTTCTTAATTACAGCTTGCCTTGATGCACTTGCCTTGCTGGATTCAACATGATTTCCCCTTCCAGCAGCTCTTCTATTTGCTTCAGCCATCCTGCAGCAATAAAAAGATATTCATTAGAAAATAAGACTTAGAAAATGACATCACTTTGAGGGTGCCAGCAGAGCTCTAAAAAAATAAGAGGCTTCAACATTTGAGATTTCTAACTTCAAACCTCAATGCCTTTCAGCAAGGTCACACTTCAACACTTAGAAATTTCTACTTGCAGCAACACAACCTCCAGCACTTAGAAATATTTCTTCTCAAGTTCGCACTTCCAGCACTTGACGAAAAAGATGAAAAGAACTTGAATTCTTATAGCCAAGTCGAATTCTGGAAGAAACTAATCTTAGCAAACATTTGAATTTTCGTTTTCCCTCCTCTGCCAGCCGCAACACTTGTCACTTGAAGCATCGGAATATTTGACTTCTAGAACTTTGAAAATTTCATCACTCTTGCAGAGGCGTGCTTCATCATGTTTGCATTTTGAGATTTAAAATATTAAATCAAGTATTCCTCGGAAAATTATGTCAACTGGCCAAGGCATTTGATTTCATGTTTGCTCTGGCAAAATTATTCCAGACATCCGGGCTCAATTCACAAGCTAAGGCATTTTTGTAAAAACATTTCCCTTATTTGCCTTAGAAAAACTTAAATTTTGCCTGAGAAATTCATTAAACAGGCGCCGGGTGAAAATCTTCGTTGAAACATCTCGAGCAAAGTGTGGAAAATTTAGAAATCCATTCCCAATGGGAAATATCCAAGATCCAGAAAAAAATTCCCTTCAGAAATCATTTTTTTATGCGTGTCCAGACGAAGGGGTAAGTTTAATTTTTTATTATTTTTGAAAATAATAAAATTGCTAAGGTTTATTCCATTTAATTCTAGATGTACTCCACACCTACAGTCTTCACTTTTCATGCCTTGGCATTTTTCCTGTTTCCCTGAAGAAATTCCCCTCCTGCATTTCATCTTGTACTTGGAAATTTTAATATTATCTCCTCTAGGCATATTTCTCATTTTACCTTAGGAAATGCCTCAGAAACTTTTTAATTCAATCAACTTACCTTGGGCGCACTTCATTTTACCTTCACTCCCTAAGCATTTTCCACGCCTAGAAACTTATATTATTCCCTCCACAAACAAGGGAGCATTTCCATGTATCAACTTCCATCTTAACCCCTAGGCATTTCCCACACCCAGACTTCTACCTTACCTTTACCACCAACAAGGGTGCACTCTCATGTGTCAACTTTCATCTTAACCCCTAGGCATTTCCCACGCCCAGACTTCTACCTTACCTTTACCACCAACAAGGGCGCACTCTCATCTGTCAACTTTCACTTAAGGGCGCATTTAGGGGGTGGAGAAGGAAATCCGCCAACACTTTACCTTGTATTCATATCTTCCTTGGGCGCATTTCACCCCATGAGAAGGAACTTGTTTGTGCCTTAGAAATTTTCTACAACCTTGCCCACACCTTGGGCGCATATCACATAGGGAGGAGGAACTTTCCTCAAGCCTTGGCGCATTTGAGGGTGTGTGAGGGAATTCCCACGCCTTAGAAACTTTTTGCCATGTCTTCTCTCCTTGTGGGCGCATTTCCATGTATGTGAGGGAACTTTCCTGTGCCCTAGGCGCATATGAGGGTATGACGAGGAATATTTATACTTAGCATTTTTTATCAACATCCTCTTATACCTTGGGCGTATTTTGGGTAGGGAGAAGGAATTTCCCAACACTTCGAATTTTTTTAAAGCCTCATCCATGCCAAGGGCGCATTTCACCTCCTCTCTTGCCAGTTTCCATTCGTGGACTTAGAAATTTTCAACGCCTTGGCTATGTCTTGCCACTCTAGTTTTAGTAAATTTTGGAGAAGTGTGAATCTCCGTGGCCTTTTACCTGTTCTGAACCCAGAGCTAGCGTGACATACCCTTTGTGGCCTTGCCACCCTGTTTATACCTGTTGCCCAAGCTCATCTGCTATATTTAGCCCTCCTGCTATTTTTAGTAAACCCTAAAATTGCTTGACTATTGCAGCTCTGTTTGACCTAAAATTTGCTCCGCATGATCTTGATGATTTAAGTGTCTTGTTCACACCTGCCTCCGGCACAAACATGCTATTTATAGCCATGAAGTGACTTACTAAAAATAGTAATTATTTTGATTTCGTTCAAATCTTGCCAGTAGGTTGCCCGAAAGATGCAGATCTTGATGGGGTACTTTTCTTTGACAACTCATGTATTTCACCGCCTATTTTTAGGCATAAACGTGGAAACCCTAATTTGACTTGCACGCGCCTCAAACGACCTTTGTTTGACTGGATTCTTGTTGCGTGTAGTTCTGCCTATGAAACTGGAGAGCTAGGGAGCTGCTAGAGTGTGCCTGCTAAAAATAGTAAGTGCTTGAAAAGTGAACAACCGACTGTCAGATAAGTTTGCATGTCAAACTGCCCGAGGGATCTCAAAAAACCCAGAAAAACCCAAAAAATTGGTCCGCATGCGGGCACTTGGTAAAAATAGTAAGTTTTTGAAAAATGACCAACTCTGCTTGCATGTCACATCACTGCGAAGCTCTTGAAAAACCCATAAGGAATATCCTGACATGCATTCGAAAATCCTGCATGCAAACCCTAAAAATAACCTTTGAAGCTTGACTTGCTGAAAGTCCTCATCCTAGCTTGCATGTTATATCATCGCAAAGTTCTTGGAAAACCCAGAAACATGCTCCAGACATGCATTGAAAAATCATACATGTTTACCCCTCAAACTGGCTATTGAAGCCTAAATTGCTAAAAATAGCACGTTGTCCAAATATGCTCAAATTTTATGTGCGAGTACCTGAAAGAACCCTGAATGTGATGGAACAGTCAAAATTCCAAAATCCTGATAAAAAGGTCCCAGATTGAGTACTTACTAAAAATAGTAAGTTGTCAGAACTCGGTGAAAATTTAGTGGGACTCTGCCTGAAGCGTTGTGATCACAATATTAAGCTCGGATTTCACTTTGACAATTCAATTTGACCTCAAACAAGCCTGGAGAATAAAAACCCTAATTTCACAGACTTAGCCAAAGTTTCCAACTTAGGTCAAATAATGGGACATTCCCGGAAGGACAGAAGACCCAAGAGAGAGAGAACCAAAGCCCAAAAGACCAAAATGGACCAAAATTTAGGGGGTCCCCATCTTGAATGGGGTGATGTGTGAAAAGGTCACAACACATAGCATCTATCCTTTCAAATTGGACGCATTGTTATATCTTAGTGAGTTGTGAATATTTGGCAGGGCCGTGGGGCTGTAGGAAGGTGTGGAATTTGCTAAGGGTTCTATTGTTGTTTGCTGCCCTTCTAACTCTTCTACTTGCTTATCAAAGAGGTTGTGGGAGTTCATACTTAGCTTCTGTTACAATTCAAGAGTTTTCAGATCTGAAACCAAGGTGGCATGAGCCTTTCCTAAGTGTTGGGCGATTGAAAGGGGTGGACAGAAATACTTAGGAGGTTGAGGACTAGTACTACTACTGAGTGGCATTTCGACATGGTTGGGTGTGAGAATGAGTTTTGGGCATGATTCATTGAGGTTGCTGGCTTATTACACGAATTGCCATTCCTCTTACTCGGTGGTGTCCACCATTTTCTGGTCATGGCATTCCCCAGTTGACTGCTATATCATTGTCAGGCTGCAAAAAGTGGTATTAATCAATCTGCACTGTAACTACACATCTGATTTTTATCTCAGTTATTAATGTTGCTCAGAAATATAATTTGCTCAGGGTTTAATGTTTCATTTCATTATATGGTGTGATCCTACAACTTGAAATAGTGCATTTTATGGTAATATGAAATATCATTTGTTGAGTTTCATACGTGTGTTGTGTAAACCACATAATCCATTAGAAATCACTTAGTTTCAGAATTGGATACAAACTGTTTGACAAAATGCCCCATCTGTCAAACTGAGTATTTATTGAGCAAAATCGCAGAGTCCAAACTCAAATTTGGGGTGGGTCATTACACATCCTCTTCTATGACTAGCATCTGATTCTTTAATCTTTGGAATTCTTTAAGTTGTGGATCCAAATCAGCATAGTAACTTGGTTCTTCACACAATAAGGGATCGTGTGTTTCATCTTCAATCTTTAAATAGAATTCACTTTCACGTTGTTCTAAATCAAACAAACTTGAGCTAGAACCAAAATCAACTCTCTCATCATTTTGGAAATGTATGTGCTCATTACTAGCTGATTTGAAAGCAACCACATCTTCAAAAGCAACATTCTCATTTCAAACCATCCTTATTTCAGCCTCCCATTCTGTAACAGGTGCTTCATATGATCCTTCATCAATTACCTTTCCAATGGTGTCATCATGGAAGTCAAGTCTTTCAAAGAGATCATTTTGGAGATCAGCAATACATATGTGATAACCCTGACCCGATGGATCAAGATTATTATCGATTTTTCCAAATTTGACAAATTTATTTGTCAAATTAGTTTTGCATGTCTCATCTGAATCGATTTTTGCTTCTGTTGGTGCAGTCAATACACACGAGGATTCATAATAGTTTCTTCTCAATATATGCTTAGACCTTGTGTATATATAACAGATATGACAGAATACAAACGTTGTTCTCTGAACATTAACTATGCTCTGACAATACTATTCACCCATTCCAATAACAGAACAGATTATACAATGAACACAACTGTGCAATACATACCTTAAATTTGATGTAAAAGTGCAGATTCAGATAAAATAATATTTTCCAGATATTATAGTGAATTTTAATTAAGGTCCAGCTTCAATAACAAGGTTAAACAAAACGTCAATACAAGCAGTATTCATACTTCATTTTAGGTGATCAGGCAGTAATATAATTGGCATGTCTAATTCCAACCTTTACAGAGATTGCAATAATCACAGCAAACATACGTATGTGAGGCTCTTCATCCAGCATAAATATATAAGAAAAACAGAAATATCCGCTAACCCCCTGCACATCGATTCTGATTCCTCATATGTCTGATGCAAATGCCAAATCAGTTGCCTTCAGAATTGCTTGGTAGCAGGTTGATATGTTCAATTTGTCTTATTCGAGCCCTACTTACGTGGTCTTCCTCCTTCCTTGTCGACTTCCTTGAGACCCACGGCTTGTCTTTATGTGCCCGACTCTGTCACTTGTAAATCTTCAACACAATATTGTGTCATATGACATAGAAGATAATACCTTATCACGGCACCATCAAATGGACAACCAGGACTCTTATTTTACTAATGGCATCCACATCATATTCATCTTGTCTGAAGCCCGGCTCACATTTCAACAAAGACTCAGAATGAATCCGTCGGTTGATAAATATAAGAGCAGTGCCAATACTAAATACACGAGTGTTCGCCAATATAGATGACGCAAAGGCAACAACGCCAAAAATATCTCAGAAAATGCACAAATGATAAATCTGGAATAAGTGATATCTCGTGTGCCAGAAATGCTTCTTCAATGTTAATAGTGGATAGTTTAGGTTTGTATTTACTTGTTGGCACCACAAACTCCCCTCCAAAATATTATTATCCGGCCTTTATCAATGGTCACTCCCGTAATCAAACGCATCCAATGATATACGGTAAAGTTTAGGTAATGTCCAGAATAAATTCAAGATATGTAATCCGAGCCTCATTCAATAAAGTGCACCAACACTTCAACAATCATTGCCAATATTGACAAACTACAATGTCTCCGCTAATAACCTTGGATCACTCACGACATCAGATAGTCTCCGCTCCAATAAGAATGTTAGAATGATTCCGCTCAAAGAAAATGAATACTCCCATTATATGACAACACCAGTAATGACGGTTGCAAACCGATGTGAGTAATATCTTGACAATGGCAGCGAATCAACTGTATAAATAAAATCTATGGTACTCCTTATTCCTACATATTCGAGATATATTCAAATGCCATGATTAGGGGTTTTGTCCTTCCATGGCAAGGAAATCCTGAGAGTTTTCATTCTCATTTTTCCAGCTATCAAAATCCAAACCTTCTTCAATTCTTCGTGATAATTTTCTTCAGATGCTTGAACACACCAATATAGTCCGCCACTTTCAGTTATGCTAACTGAATTATTATTTTAAAAGACTTTACAAAGCATAAAGTATTATATTAATAACTTTTATAAAGTCTTAATATAATTGATTAAATAAATAATTAAAATCTCTTCTAATATGGATAAAGACGATTCTAATATTAAATTAATTAATCAAATCTCCTCTTCAGAGGCATATTAAAAGGTGGGGACATTACAGTCCTCCCTTCCCGAAGATTGCTTGTCCCAAGCAATCAAAACAACCATGACAATACTCGGATCTCAAACCAATCTTAGAAATAGTGTTTTGCCAATCTGTTGCCCTACTCTAATATCAGTCACCCTGTCATGACACAGCAACCTCTAAAGTACTCCATCCATTAAACAAATTCCTACATCCCACACTGTAATAACTCTGCCATAGCACACCAACCTATGAAGCACTCCACTTGCCAAACAAATTCCTGGATCCCACACTATAATAGCCCTATCATGGAGCAACAACCTGTAGAGCACTCTGTCCGTTAAACAAATTCCTGGATCCCACATCAATCTAGGACCCATGCTGAAAGTGAGAAAATAGATGTATCGCACCATAGGGTCATCATTAACTACTTGATATCCTGAAAACTCCATACTCAACAGCGCAGGACAGCCACCCATCAATAATGAATGCATAAGAAACCAAAGCTCATCACACCTTGGTTCACACATCAGAAGCTTAGCATTCTCAAGTGTATACCAATCATGACCAAATGCCTCCAAGACATTCGTATTAAATCCTAAAATTCGGATAGCCATCTCCAATAAGCAGTCATCTTTATAATGTGGATGTATCAATTCATAAGTAGACTCATAAAATCCTCAACATTGGTTTGATCAGCAATCCAATCTGGTTTAGAGGTGACCTCATCTAACCATGTATCCATAACACTTTGCATTAATTCAAAACATGTAGGTATACTTCTATCTGATTCCAACATGATTCATGTCTTCATCAAGCCCTGCGAATGACATGTTCCATTGAAATATACTCTCTCAATTTTTTTTAATTTTTAATAACAATTACAATGTAACCAAGCACCCGTTAAGGTTAGCTAGAACCAAAACATTGCAGAAAAGAACTCTAACCAAGAATGTGCCCTAAAACCACTTGAGGAGGAGGGGCGGGCATATGGTCAGAGGATCCCTAGGATCTATTGAATCAATAGTTACAAAGATTACAACTGAAAGAAAGAGTCTAAACTCAACACCAAGAATGTGCACTCAAGATCCTTTAACAGGCGAGGTGCTAACATATGGTGGAGTGCTAATTGCCGAATTGAAAGAAAATAGGCGGATAACCAACCATGAAAAAAATTACAAATAACATTTCATCCGCTGCGGCAGGCATCCACTCATGAGTGGGAATTCACCACTTTCCAGTGGGTACAATGAGAGAATTAGCAAGTTCTTTTTTCCACACTGGCGGTAAACCATCCAGGGGTTACAATGTGATAATTAAACATAAATAAGCAACAATTAAATAGACTGAAACAATAATACTGTTATCAGCTTTTACAAATAGGAAAGAGCTGCAAATTACAAAAGTTTTACAATGATTTCAAGCACCAAGATATAGGATGATTCCACATTAGTTATCAACAAGAATTGATGATGAAAGATTGGAAAAGCAAACTGAAATAAGTCTGATTTAGAAATCTGCAATTCTGGAAATGAATTATCAGCAAATGCAAAATCAATCAAATGCTCATAACTTCATCAAATTACCTCTGATTGGACTGAAATCTTTTGTGAATAATCTCTAAGAATATGGCACCCAAGAACCAATCAAAAACCAGCATCAAATCCTTCACATTAATTTGGCACGAATCCCAATGCCACTTAAAAAAGTACAGCCCTCTTTGAGGGGCGATTTTGACATTAAAAATCAGGAACTCCAAAATTAAATCTGCAAATGCACAAGTGGAGTCGCCTCTAGCATAGGAATCAATAGAACCAATACCCACAAGCTAAATAAATTCACTCCCAAAGCTATAAATAGAAATGTCCTTCAGCCATGAAAGGACTGACAAACAAAAATTCTGGAAATAACATCAATTTCTCCAACAATGAAGCTCAATATGTACTTTTCAATGAAGCACACTCTCAATCCATCATCTAGGGAACCATAGTTTCAGGCCCGAAGAGTGGAATAGAATTGCTAAGCTTTCCTTTAGCCGGATTCTGGATTTCAAACCAGCAACATAACTTTGCTTTCCAAAACATAACATAATCAACTCTCCACAATGCAGCAATATATAAGTTTCAATGGGCAAATGAAACACTCTGAATTCCAAGAAGTCGAATCACTTCAACTTCCCAAGGGACGAACCTTGAACCATTCACTTTATTGTGAAATAATAAAACATTATTCCCCTTCCCTTTAGCATCCATTTCAATTTGCAACAATAAAGCATTTAGTAAATCATTAAATGCTCAACATGACCCCTTAATGTCCCCACTTTAAAACAACATGAAGTTATCACTCCTAGGCGTGGGGGTACAACTTAAAAAACATGAAATTGACTCAGTATAACACTTAGTCCAAGGAGATAACCAAAACCAATGCCAATACTAAAACTGAAGGATTACCACAAATAGCACGATGACCTGAGCTGAACTGCAGATGATGATATTGCCAAAAATAGACTTATTAAAAATAGCCACTACCATAAATAATAAGTTCACTTCAACTCAATAGAAAGCCAAATTGATCGGCCACACTCAACTGCAAAATATTGAGTTGTTGCTAGAGTGATACTGCTATAAATATATTTACCAAAAATAGCACATTGCTATAAATAGTAAGTTTCCCAAAACCACATCTGTAAGCCAACTGAGCAATATCATGACTTACTATAAATAGTAAGTGTTTCCAAATACCTTTTAAGCACAAACCAAGCAACCAACATGACTTACTATAAATAGTAAGTGCCCGAAAAGGATGTCAGATTCAAATGCATGTCACACCACCCTGGAGATCTTTGAAAACACAAAAAAACCCAAAACCATTGTCTCTTACATAATGGTAGGGGATTTCAATGTGTTTAGATCTATCATGGAATACTAGATTTACAGAGAGTTTGATGCAACTCTGATTATCACAATGAATAATAGTAGGATTTAAACACTCGCCAAAGAGTCCCACAAGCAATTTTCTGAGCCATACTGCTTCTCTTGCCCCCATAGAGGCTGCAATGTATTCAGCTTATGTCGAACTTTGAGCTACTGAAGACTATTTTCTGCAGATCCAAGAGATCATAGCCGATCCTAAACTAAAGCAACATCCTGATGTGCTTTTCCGATCGGTTACACTTTTAGCCCAATCTGAATCAAAGTATCCATGTAGATCTAGTTGGTCATTTATGTAAAGAAAACCATATCCAATAGTGCCTTGAAGATGTCTCAATATATGTTTCACAGCCGTAAGGTGAATTTCCTTTGGCTCATACATGAACTGGCTAAGAGCATTCACTGCATAGCAAATATTAGGTCTGGTGTTAACCGGGTACATCAAGCATCCAATCATTTGTCTATATAGGGTTGGATCTGCACACTTGGATTCTTCTGCTGCTTCTTTCAGTTTGTGAAGGTTGGTTTCCATAGGTGTAGAGATGGGTCTACAATCCAACATTCCAAATCTCTTAAGAATATCAATAGTATACTTTCCTTGATTTAATATAATGCTATCTGATTTCTACCAGACTTTCAAACCTAGGAAGTAGTGTAAAATGCCCAAGTCTTTCATGTCAAATTTTGAAGTTAGATCTTTCTTTCCTTGAGCAATGAGGTGATCTTCTCCTGTTATCAGCAGGTCATCAACATATAAAATAATTATTAACATATCACCTTTAATTACCTTGAAGTAAAAATTTGGGTTTGCATCATTCTTGGAAAATCCCAGTCCCAAGAGGTAGCTGTCAATTCTTTCATACCAGGCCCTGGGAGCTTGTTTAAGTCCATAGAGTGTTTTCTTTAGTCTGCACACGTGTGAGTCAGGTTTATGTATCACAAAACCTTCAGGCTGTTCTAGATAGACTTCCACTTCAATGGTCCCATTTAGGAAGGCAGTTTTCACATCCATCTTATGAATCTTCTAGCCTTTAGCTGCTGCAATGGCTATCACTGCTCTCACAGATGTGTAGCGGACAACAGGTGCAAATGTTTCTTCATAATCAATGCCTTCCTTTTGAGAAAAACATCTGGCCACAAAATGTGCCTTATGTTTTTCTATACTGCCATCAGCAGCATGCTTGATTTTGAAGAGCCATTTAGAAGACACAACAGATTTCTCTTTTGGTCTAGGCACTATATCCCATACATCATTCTTTAGAATGGACTGATATTCTTCCGTCATTGCATGCTTCCATACTTGATGTCTGAAGCCTTCTGTAACACTGACAAGTTTTGAATTTATGATTTTATTCATTATAGCAACATAGCTTGAGAATCGTTTGGGTCTTTTACTTTCCCTAAACGTTCCTTTGGGTGTTGCATGATTCTCGGCTTCTTTGATCATCTTTTTAGCCCAAAGTGGTCTCTTTCTACCGTTGTCATTTGGATTCTCATTTGAAGCAGATTGAAGTTCATTTGGCATTTCCTCACGATACTCCCTCTGAATCTCAGGAGCAGGTTCCACTTCTAATACTCTAGGGGAATAAGTTACCATCTCACTAGAACTTCTAGCCCTTTTGAATACAATGTCTTCTTCAAAGATGATATCTCTGCTCAATTCAATTTGTTTCTGCCCGGGTATGAATATCTCGTAGGCCTTGGAGGTTTCACTATATCCCACAAATACCCCTTTCTTTCCGGAAGGTTCTAGTTTGAATCTCTTCTCTTCAGGCACATGAATATAGACAAGGCAACCAAAAATCCTAGAATGACTAACATTAGGTTTTATGCCGATAAAAGCTTCTTCAGGAGCTTTGTTATCTAGATGAGAATGAGAACATCTATTTTGAATATAGACCATAGTTGGAAGACTCTGCTGGACTCGCCGCGGACTCTGCGGACTCGGGAGTCTGCAAGCTGGCCGAGTCGACTCGGCGCGGACTCGCGAGCTGAGTCTCTGGCTTGGACTCCCGAGTCCTTGGCTCGGACTCCCAAGTCTTGTGCCTGGACTCTTGCTGCAGCTAGAGGTTGCTTTCTCAGCTTTAAAACATGGTTTTTTCAAAAAAAATTGCGGATTCCACGTCGAGTTTTTTGCCGAGTCCGTGCCGAGTCCCGAGTCCGAGTCCTATTTTGGGCTGCCGAGTCCGAGTTTTCAAACTATGATATAGACAACAGTTCTATAGGCTTCTGCCCAGAATAAGGTTCCAATGTTCTGGTCAAGCAGCATTGCTTTAGCAACTTCTACAATGGTTCGATTTTTCCTTTGAGCAACCCCATTTTGTTGAGGGTTGTATGCTATTGTAAACTCCCTCTTATTCCCGGCATTCATGCAAAATTCCTTAAAAATTTTAGAGGTGTATTCTTTCCCATTGTCTATCCTGAAGATTTTAATTTTCTTCCCAGAAAAGTTTTCAATAAGAGCTTTGAACTCCTTGAACCTTTTAAGGATTTCTATTGACTCTTTACACTTAAGGAAATAAATACAAGTCTTCCTAGAGAAGTCATCTATAAATATGACATAATATAGAAAGCCTGCCTTGAAAGGTACAGACATGGGTCACCATAAATCAGAGTGAACTAGTTCTAATACATTTTGGGTTTTACTCAACCTATTGTGAAAGGATCCCTTTGTATTCTTTCCTAGCGCACAACCTTTACAAGTTCCTTCATGAGATGGTTTTAACTTAGGTAATCCTGTTACAAGTTTTTCCACAAAAGGTAGGGCACGGAAATGAAGGTGTCCTAATCTTCTATGCCAAATTTCATTTAAATCAAAAGTATCAAGGGTAAGGGCTTGCTTAACCTCAGTGCATAGTATGTAAAGATACCCTTGTGTTATACCTATGGTTTGGGTTTTCTTGATAGTTGAGTTCTTAGGCCATGCTAGAACTTTCCCATCCATAAAGGTAACTCTATATCCATTGTCTTCAAGGGCAGAGATGGATATTAGATTCCCCTTTATTCCAAGTACAAATAAAACTCCAGTGAGTTGAAGGGAGAGACCAAATTTCAATTTGATGGAGCAAGTTCCAACCCCTTATATAGGGTGTGCAGAATCATCCCCAATGGTCACTTCTTCATCAGTCTTTTCAATCATAGTGTCTAAGTGTTCTCTGAATCCTGTGATATGTCTAGAGGAACCACTATCAATTACCTAGTTGTGGGTGGTGTTAGATACTTGACTAGATAAGGCTGAGTAGAATACAAATTTCTCAAATTCATGGTCTGAATTTGACATTCCTACTTTAGCAAAGGATGCTTGTTGTTTTGATCTGTCGGGGCACTTCATTGCATAGTGGCCATATTGATCACATTTGAAACATTGTACTTGAGAGATGTCTTTCTTCTTGGAAGATCCTTTTCCATAGGAATTTCTCTTTCTTTTAAATGATCCTTTCCTGTAGGAGTTTTTCTTACTCCTTTTATTAGATGTTGTGTTGAGCACATGAATGTCTTCATCTATGTTCTTTTGTTTGTTTTCTTTTGTTAAGAGTCTTGTTTCCTCTTGTAGGCAGTCTGTTCTTAGCTTATCAAACTTGGGGAGTTTAGATCTCACACTTATTCCTTGAACAAATGACTCACATGAGTTTGGTAGGCCTCCTAGTGCAATTAGAGTTAACTCTTTGCTATCAATTTGATATGCAATTGTGGATAATTGATCCCTTAGTTCAATGATCCTCATGAAGTATGCATTAATGGTTTCTCCTTTGTTTATTTGGACATTGTTGATTTGCCTTTTTAATGCAAGAGTCCTACTAGTGTTGTTTATCTCATAGGTGCTCTCAAGAGATTTGAACATTAGATATGCAGTTTCATGTTTTGCAAGGATGGACACTATACGATCCCTAGCTGCATCTACTAAGATTTTCATGGCCTTTTCGTTGTTTTCAATCCATTGAGTTTTCTCAGGATCATCCTCAAGTTCCCTCTTGTTTTCTCTCACAAATGAATCTAACTTATTTTCTTTAAGAATCATCATGATTCTTAATTTTCATGATGTGAAGTTGTTTGCTCCTTCAAGGCGATCTTCAAATCTAATCACACTTGACATTATGAAGAATGTGATGTAAATTCAATTTCTCAAAAATGCGAATTTTTTCTACATAATCTGATAACTAGATTTGATTTTGATTCCCTCAACTTGGCTCTGATACCATGTAAATGCAATCAAATCTTATCAAACTAGGAGCCTAAATATCCTAAGGAAATTCTAAGTGTGAAATTTTGTTCTAGAATTCTAAGTCAGATTTTAAATCTTATATTTCTAATGTGCTAATTGCAGAACATTTATTAATTTTGGTGTTTTGCAAATGCCGAATGAACCACCTTTTGTATGAGGGAGACACGCCTCAAGGAGAGACGTGTCTCATGAGAGGACATGTCTCCACAAAGTGGAGACATGTCCGCTCATGGGACGTGTCCCTTGGGCGTGCAACTTCCCTCAACAACCCGTAATCATACTATGTTTACCATAAACATCAATGCGTGCTTTAACAAGCAGCGATTATATAAGGTGCATTCCGATTTGATTCAATTGCAAATTTCGATCATCATTTCTAGAAATTTGAATAACTTATTTTGATAGTTTTATATTTTAAGAACACTTTGGTTAAATATAAATGATGATGATGCATGAATGAAATCATCATTTATATCTGACCGAAGCTATCTTAAATCAACATGGAATTAAAGAGTGAGGTCATCAGTAATGAGATTTGGAAGTCAATCATCAAAACCAGAAGTGGAGGAAGTTTGTCATTTCCAAGTATCATGTAAACTCTACGGCATCATGACACCTTAAATTTCCTTGAATCTCTTTGCTTCTCCTCAAGGTCAAAGAATCCCTTAGCCATAATATTAGCCAGGCCTTTCTTATCTAACTGACCCTCTATAGCAAGTCAATTTTTTATTTCTAAAAGAACAGTAACTTTCTTGAATAAAATTCTTCATTATATTCATCAATTTTTCATTTTCATGGGAAATTTTAAAAGTATAGCACATTTTTCATTAATGCATCAAGGGAGAAAGGAGGTCTAGACTCTACCCTATGCTACTACCCTTTAGCCTATAGATGTTCAATCTCTGTAGTTGTACTGATTTCTGGTTAAATAGACCTTTCTCAACAATTCTTAGGTCAAAGAATTGGCATTCACTAGATTGAGAAGATACTTATAATGGGTGCTAATTTAGGATACGATAAAGCATGAGAGATAATGACTTTGAGGAAAGTATACCTGTTGACGTGTGTTTTATGACAACACCAACACATAATAAAATGTCCAACGGTCACTCTATTCTCTCTTGATCAAAGTATCCCGCATGCTAAGATTGCGTGAAAGATCATGCGTTCAACTCCAAGGTTCCTTTTATCGCAAATAGACTTAGTTGGTTGATGTGAATATGCTGGGTATTCCAAGGGGACTTACGTAATTGTTCAACTAAGTGAAGCAGATGAAAGATTTTGACTGTGATGCTCTGATATCTAAACTAACCAAGAAAATGTTGAATTTAAAGAGATAAGGGGGTAGGGATTCTACAATCTATTTTTAAAGGGTGGAATGCGAGGACTGACTTCGACAATCTTCAAACCAGACTTTGTTTTGCCTCCCCTTTCAGAAAACTCTGACAAAGTTGGTGCAATCTTCAAAGGATGAGTAAGATATTCAAATTATGATTCAACATACGCACTCCATCACAACGATGCAAGTGAACACACGAATCACAATCGAAGTTAGGTACTGATATTCCAGTTGACCACGGAGGGCAGACTTACCATTAGCAAGCCTGCTAGTGGTATGGATAAAGGAAGACTTGTCCAAACCAAACGCCACACTCCACAATTAACAACTACTTGCATAAAATAAAGTCTACTTTACTCTATCTACTAGAATCGGAAAGACGAAAAAGCCTTGTCAACTACCCACAATGAAAGATAAAATCACCAATCAATGAAGAATCTTTATATTATGAGAGTCTTCTACAACAACCTTTTACAAAAACTTTCAAAGGTAAAGTTTTTCTTTCCTCTTCAAACTAAGTTAACCTCTAACTCTACTCTCTAACTTCTATCTCCAATTCTGTCTAGTCTCTGATCTATCTCTGATTCTAATAGATTACAAATGAGGGGGGATGCCCCTTTTATAATAAGTCCATTTCAGTGGACGGTTCAGATCTGATTACAATAAAGGGCTCAAATTGAGCCACCTATGCCCTAATTAGGGTTTTTGCCCTAAAAACAACCACAGAGAGGAGTAGGCAATAAATGCACAGAATATTCTCCACTTCTCTACAAGAACCATAATGAGCAATTAATGACCATCACCATCTTCTAGAAGATCCTCCTTCAGCAGAGCATTCCCATTGTCCTTCTCCCAAACAGCAAACTCGATCAGACGGACCAACACTGCCTCAACCTCCTGAACTAAAATCGGCGAGATGTGGTTGAGTTGAAACTCCAACACTGTAACTGTCTGCCCGTGCCGAGTATAGGACTTTCTACAAGCCACCAAGGCATCTTGCGTGTTTTGAATTATGCTGGAGAAAGTGGAGATGTTCGCAAAATCATCTTGGACAAATGATCTTACAATTGAGAAGAAGGGAGTCAACCTATCCCTCAAGCCACCTGCAGTGATCTCATCCGGAGCCAACCTCTAAGCAAATATGGCCTCCAAAGTATTCAGGATTCCGTCTAGAATGTTATTCATTGCTTTCCTAACCCTAGCTGAATCCGCCCGTGCTACATCATGGAAACCACGACCCGTGACCACTGAGGAGTACCAGTTGGTGAAATTGTACCTATCACCCTCCTATATTACACCCCCATCCACCAGGGTATCCAAAGGCATGTGCATCAAAGCCTCTAGACGAAGAACAGTCTTCGTTTGATAGATCTGGGTTTCACTCCGGGCTTGATCCACCATATCCATGCGTGCCAGAACATTTGAGGCTTGCTGGTAAGCGTGAGCAAGATCCTCCATGAATTTCTCAGTCTCAGCCCGAACATGGCCAACCCACTTATCCGCTTCTGTTTCCATTTTCTTCAGATCCTCCAAGCCAACAACTAACTCTCTCAGAAGCTCAGATGGGAGTTCAACCACTAGGTTTCCTTGTTCACCTGCACGCGCAAGGTCCTACACATATCCTATGTAATACCCCTCCGTTTTGCGTCTTGTTTGGTTTGCTTTATGCTATGTTTGGTTGCAGTTACTTTGATACTGGATACATTTTGTTATGATGTTTTGATCGCTACTATTGAGCGACAACTATTATTGTGGGATGTAGTTATCTAATTATTGTTTCACATGCATTATAGATTAATGATGTTGTAGAGTTAGCATGAGATATTATTATGAGATTACTGGATTATAATGGAAGTGTCAGTTTCAATGAGTGTATGGGTGAAAAGGACGAGTTCGCATCACTCACTTGCGAGCGCCCTGCGAATCCGTAATTCCTTTTTCACGGTGTGTATTATATGCTGGATATATTGTATGATGTTGTTTACTTGGTTGCAGGATTGCAGGTACATGACATCGACTCCACCTGGTTTCACAGGTTTGAACATGTCGATCCAACGGTTAAGTTGAACGGAAGATAGTAGCTAGGTAACATGTGTCAAGTTTACACCCTAACCTTAGTGTGTCGTCAGTTGTGTGTGTCGAGTCATTGTCTGTCTTACTTTGATGTTATTTAATTCTGAAGAATTCTTGATTTGAAAATAGATATTTAGAATAATTGCATTTAAATCATGTTGATGGTTATTTAACTTAAATAATGCAATGTGGATAAAAGTTTATATTTAAATTATTTAATTAATTAAATTTAATCCAATGGGGTTAAGTTTAGTTATTAAATAATTAAATTAATTAATTAAACGTGATGCAAGAGAATGAAAGGAAATAAAAGAATTAAAATTAATTTTGAAATTTAATTTCAACGTGTGAGAATTAAATTGGAAATTGTAATTAAATGTTTATTTGAGAAATTAGTTGCAACTTTAGAAATTAATTTATTATTTGAAAGTGCATTTTAAATTGAAAGTGGGTTTTCGAAAAGTGAAATTGAAATTAAAATTAAAATTGAAATTGAAATTTGAAATTGAAATTGAAATATCTAATTTGCATGCAATGTGAATTAGGGTTATAAAAATTGAAATATCTAATTTGCATGTAATGTGAATTAGGGTTGAATTAGGTATTTTTGATTTATAAAGAATACATGTTTTAATTTTAGGGAAGAAAAAGTCTTTAGGAAAAATACATTTTTACAGCAGGAAAGAAATTTAGGAAAATTTGCACAAGGGTTTGAAAAAAGTTTGATTGTAGAATTGATTGAAGGAAATATTGTTTGCATTTGTTGGATTTTGGATTGGTTTCATTGGAGGATTAAAGAAAATTCAGGAAATCTTTGGAGGAGGCTTGCATCAGAAATTCATCTCTTCCTGTAGCTTCTTGTACCAGGTTTTTCTCTTTGTGTTTTATTGTTCTTTATTGCTTTATTTAAAATAGTAATGATTAAAGATTTGTTTGTTAAATTTGTTTTAAAAAATAAATTTGATATTAGAAGAAAAGAATTAAACAAATTTACAGTTTTTGGTTGTGAAAATTGTTGAGTGAAAATTGTGAAAACCTTAGTTGAATTTAAATTATTTGGAGAAATTGATTTTATTGTTATTGAAATCAAACATAGAGATTGAACAATGCATTTAGAATGTTTTAGAAAATGAAATTTTCTGTTTATTATCAAAAAATGGATTTTAAAATCTGCAGTATAGTTATATTTTCATGGTAAAATGGTCTGGTTGCGTCGCCTATAACTTCACTTTTACAAACTGGGTTTTCAGGAAATTTAAAGGGTTTTTGCATTTTGAAATGTTCTTACTCCTGTCCAAAAATCGTAAATACCCAAATCTTAGTTTTTGAGTTATGCTTGAAACATGAGACTGCTGTTAAGTTATTTTTCCATGGCTGTTCTGAAAATAAAATAATAATAAATTGATATTTATAAATATTAATATTTTATGTATTGTTATTATAATATTAAAATATTATTTAATATAATATTTTATATTATAATATATAATATTTTATATTATAATATATAATATTAAAGTATTATATTTATTTATATTATTTTAAATAAAATTTGTATATTAGATTAGTGGAATTAAAATTATAAACGTATGAGAGATTATTGTTTATTTTAAAATAGCTTATTAAAAATTTAATTGAAAGAGTTAAATATTTGATTTAAAAAATGCAATATATTATTGAATAGAGATTTAAAATTGGATTGATTAGTGTATATGAAAAATGGATAGAGAAACAATATGTTATTATATTAAAGTGATTGAATGTGTTAAATAGAAAATTGAATAAGATGTAAGATTTTGTTAGAAAATGGAAAAAGTTTACTTGCATGGATTTGTGTCGATTTAAAAGTAAATTAAGAAGTTGTTTTATTGATGAAGCAATCAATTATGTTATTTATTAATTTCTATTTAGATTAATTGAATCATTCTGATTGGATTATGAAAGAGATATGGATTTTGTATATCCAAAAGTAGTATCTTCCTCATGCTTATCTTAAAGGATTTAATTCTTTGTATTCAGTAAAAGGAAGTAAGTTTAATGGTTTTAGATTACCAATAATGAAAAGGGAAATAGGGGTTATGATTATTTTAGATGATCTACTTATCATGTCTTTGACTTTGTCAACACTACCTATTGAATGAGTATGGATTTAGGAAATCCAAATATTAGATTTGATTGATGACTTGAATGCTTTTGTTGCTATGTCGTCAAGTTGCATTGTTGGTTTTGGGATTTAGTGTCAGTCCTAAATTAGAAATCTTCCAGAAGAACTTAGAGGATAAGGGTTGTTGAATCTTTATGCCATCCAGTTGTTTTCCTTGGGTAGTGCATGTTCAGTTTTACCCGGTTTTCATGAACGGGGATGTTTGCACCTCCTTGGTTTAGGAGCGGATTATGGGATCCGTGTCTCCTTGTATGGAGTGACCTTGTTATGTGGTTTCATCTTGTTGTCTCCTGTGAAAGGAGTGGACTATGTGTTATTGCCTCCAACATGTTTGGAGTGGGATCTTTTGTACCTCCTGTGAAAGGAGTGGACTATGTGTTATTGCCTCCAAGATGTTTGGAGTGGGATCTTTTCTACCTCCTGTGAAAGGAGTGAACTATGTGTTATTGCCTCCAAGATGTTTGGAGTGAGTTTCTATTATTTGTATCCTCCTTGTGTTGGAGTGGATTATGATGCCTAGTTGGTATGCACTTGTGGTTCCCTTGGTGGATTGTTTGGGTGTGTGTTGTCGAATAGAAGAGTGGCTTCTGTTAGGCGTCAGAACCCAAAGAGGTAAACTGGATAACCTTCAGGAGTGATTTAAACAAATGATAATTAAAACAATGTACTTAGAAGATTAGGATTAACTTCACATTAATCAAGATAATTTAATCCTCACTCATAGACACAAGGGCTTGTTTAGACTTGGGATGAGTGAGAAGGCCTGGAATGGCAAAATCAACTATCTAGTTCTTGCGAGAGGTAGTTGATTCCGCATGAGTGAGTATGAGTGCCGGGATTCGGTTGAGGCCACCAGGATTACTTGTGCCGGAGCCTATGAAGAATGCCCAGAGGAGATCTCATGACAAACCTTGCGATGACACTCTATCTATGACAACTGTTGTTAATTATTTTATGTGTATGGTTATTTGAACATACTTGATCTACTTTATGTCTGGAAGCAATGTGACCTAGTTCAGTGATATTGGAGTTGCACTTGTATTGTACTTGTATTGTATTTGAGTTGTACTTGATTCGTACTTGTATAGTGAATGAGTTGTACTTGTTAATTCATTTGGTTGGTTATAACAGTATGAGTCAGTTTGAGTTTGCCTTTGGTTAGAGGTAGTAGAATCTTTGTCCATGTTACTTAGTTATTATCTCCTAGGATGGGGGGTGGGCCTTCGGGTACCACATTGGTTGGGTGGAACATGCACCAAAACCATTGGGTCCCCATCGATCTTCAGTACTTGGTGGCGAGTCATCCAGATGGACAACTTGCGGTTCTTGTTGTAATTTCTTGCATTGTAATATTTTTGTTTGTATATGATACTTTATCCCTCTTTTGTAAGAGGTGGAGTTATGTAATTGTAATACATTTGTACTATTGCCTCATTCTGGGAATGAGTGATGTAACTATTGGTTTAAGATAATGTTTATGAGATTGTATCTTGGTTGATTATCTTATTATGTTATGTGGTATTCTTATGATGTATGATGTTTGTTTCATAAAGTTCATAAGGCTATGGTTATATGTATTATGTATGTGTGGGTTTAAGTAATCCTAACTTTGTAGCCTTAGAGGTTGTTGTTAATTAGTAAGTGAATGTGTATGGTAAATGCACTTTATAAAAAAAAAATTGGTTCGCTTAAGATGTTAATTGCAACTTCCTTTAGGGTTACTTGGCGGGGCATTACATCCTATCAAAGTATTATGCTCTTTCTTCAACCTCTTGTACTTTCCTTCCGTACGGAGCAACTTATCTTTCAGTGCCTGA
The DNA here is from genome assembly GCA_007115665.2 of Sequoiadendron giganteum. Classification (NCBI taxonomy): domain Eukaryota; kingdom Viridiplantae; phylum Streptophyta; class Pinopsida; order Cupressales; family Cupressaceae; genus Sequoiadendron; species Sequoiadendron giganteum. The sequence continues at coordinate 332,312,776 of CM021104.1, read as the reverse complement.
TAGGAGTTATCGAACTCCTCAATAATTTGTTCTCTTGTAGGACGACCCAACTCTACGGTGGTGATCACATAATTCTCGAGCCTCTCCTCAACTCGATCACACTCCTCCCTTGGGACAACAACCTGAAATGTGTGAGAGCCTAACTCATTAGTTGAAATCTTTGAAAATTTCCTGGCTCTCTTCTTTTCCGACGGTGCACTAATCCTCCTAAGGAATTCTTCCATCTCTACTGCCGGATCTGTATCATCCTCAGGATCCCTTCTCATTCTGTCTGTAAGCCAATCCAGCACCGTCTACTGTGGATTGCAAATGACGAGGGGCTACTCCTCTGTTGCCTCCTCCTCGTGTACTTCTTCTCTTCTAACACTATTTTGCTCTGGCTCATCAGTTTCCACGAGCTAAGTATCTCCAGACCCTTGGGTCCCTTGCTCTGTGTTTTCATCCTCTTCCAATGTCACGTCCAACATCTGCTAGAAACGAGTATCGGCCGCTGTTTCCTCTTCCTCTTCTTGTTGGCCTCCTCCTCTGGGTGCACTGACACTCAGGCTATCCGACTCTCTGATGTTGGGCTGATCCACCTCCTCAAGTTCCCGCTCCTCATTCAATCTCGCCCTCTAATCAACAAATAGTGAAATTACTCTCAAACTTGAAGACTGAGTTTGTCAGTGCATGGGTGATGCTTGTTCCATCCTCAAAGGTATCGGCTGGGTTCGCACCTCCTCTTGTGCTTTTGCAGCTTGGGCAATTTTCTTTCCTCTTCTCACTGTTAGTGACCTTTGATCGCCCATTAAGTGATAGGTAAGAGCCACTGATCTGCTCTTGAGTCTGCATACGTGCCTATCGACCCAAGCCCTTGTGAAAGTCATCACCGGTATAGAAAGTGTGTCCAAGTCCATGATTTCGGGCTCGGACCAATCAAGTGGTGGGACTGGAGTATTTCTCACTGACTCATAGTCAGGCTGTACAACGTTGACATCTTCCTCCACCTGGTCGGGAACTGGAATGACTTCACACTCCCTGATCAACTTGAGGGGGAGCCTAGTAAACATCCTTCTCCTTATTTCAACCTCATCTACAACATTTGCCCAAAAATCCTCAATGTGAGCCTTGTATCGGTACTCAACATTTTGCACCACTCAGATGTTCCTGTAAGGATCAAAATCCTGCATGCCTATATGATACGAGAGATGAAAGAAGTGCAGCTCATCCTCTGCCTCCCGAGCTACCTGCAAGGAGGGACACACCTCACTGGAATTCCCCATGGCGATAGGGAAGTCAAGTCCACCCTTCTTCTTCTTCTTTTGAATCTTATCATAGGCAATGAGTTGCCTAAATACTTCTAGCATTACTATATGATCAGTGGGGTACCTCGGCAACCGATATGGATACGAAGTGAACCCCTGCAGCCTAATGTATGTGAACTTTGGAAATTGGATGAGCCAATATCCATATTCTTCGATCAACGCCTATGGTTCTTTTGATATTCTTTGTTGCGTCCTTTGTTGAAGGGTCCTTGCAATATGCATTCTAAATGCATCATTTGCCCGCTTGTAGCTGGCAGGGTTAGTCAGATGTAACTGTGTGCAGGCTTCATGGATCTTGAACTGGTCAGGTGCACAGCCGATTGGCTCCTTGTACGTGATCCCTCGGTACTTGGTCATCCTAACCAACATATACATCACGTACGAGCTCATATAAAAGGTTTTCATCCTCCTCAGGCTCTTGAACTGTTCATCTATGTTCTCACTAATCATCCTAGCCCAATCAACACACTCCTTTCGTTCCAATATGATTTCAATGAAGTAGAACATCCAAGGCTCGAAGATGTAGGCTTGCGCACTCCCATTTATTCGACTAAGCATCATTATCAAGTCACAGTATTCTTGTTTCACATCTTCGGCAATTATTTGCTTCAGGAGCTTAGTGCGGGATGGTTTTGGCCTCTGCATCCAGACTCTGTTGATGATTGCAGCAACCCTTTCGAAGGAGTACATTTTATCTGCCCTTTCCTTTGTTCTGTACAACATCCTCTCGGAAGTAGGAATCCCAAATACCTCCCCAATAGCATCTGGCGTGAAGTTGGCAAATAATTTGCCATTTGGAGAGATAATGGTCCGACGCTCCGGCTTCTAGCAATTTGCGCACTCCATGATTAATTCTGGACACTGAATTGTTGGTGGAAAACTAACAGCCGCGTAGATCCCACTTTTTATAATATTATGTGTCGTGACTGACGGTTGATGGTCCCCTAGGTTGAACATCCTTGATTTGAGTGCATTGAGATTAAATGAACCAAGGTTGGTGTCATTTAATCCCGCCAACTTTGAAGTGATTGTTGACTTTGGAAGAAATGGTTTGGCAAGCTTTTTGAGCACTGCCTGTCGGGATGAGCTTGCCTTGCCCGCTTCAGTATTTGCAGCTTTGCCTGCAGCTCTGCTTGTTCCTGCAACGTTTGTTCTTGCCTCAGCCATCTGCAAAAAATAAAATAGAATAAGTTAGACTGCAGATTTTAATAAAATAAAATAATTCTGAGGTGGCTGCAATATGGAGTTAGCTTCGAAAATTAAATCCCTCAGCATAAACTTCTAACTCCAAACCTCAAACTATAAAATCCTCCAAGCTTAGAAAGAAGCTTTCAGCAACTTCACTTCCGACTGATGAAGAAAATTCGCAGCAACTAGCAACTTTCAGCAAGTGAGTTAACTTCCTCAGCGTAAATAATTCAAACCTTTTGACTTCAACTTGTCAACTCTTCAACTTTCGACCTTCAACAATTTGAAGAAAAGAAACCACTGCAGATTTCGGATTTCTTCTCAACTCCAACAACAATTAACTTTCAGCGGTTCGAATATAAAATCCCAGCAACTTCAAGAACTCTTCTGCAACTTCAGAAAATGACTTCTTCAGCACTCCGAGAATAAGATCTTCAACAAATAAGAAACTTCTACAACTTCGAAAATCTGCAGCAACTTCAACTCTCAGCAATTTGAAAATACATTCTCCAGCAACTCCTGCATACAATTTTGAAATTTGCAGCAACACTCTCTCAGCTCTTCAAGAACTAAATTCTTTAGTAACTTCGCACTTTAGAAAACAAATGCTCAACCTCACTTTCAACAACCTTGAACAAGATTTCAATCTCTCAAGGAATTTCCCACTTCAGCAACTCTCAGCACTTCGAAATGTGAGAAGAAATGAGAGAAATGAGGTTGTTTAAATAACTCTTCACGAAGAATCCTACCAAGTAGTGCTAGAGTTATATTTAGCACCTTCATTAATTCACCACTCTCTCCACTTAGAATCTTCTAATTCAGGCGCAGTGGTGGGCTAGTCGTCGGCCAGTCATCATGGCAATTGCCATTAATGAAGATTCTTTCCTTGCAAAATTTGAATTTTTCCCTCCAGTCTGCCAGTTAACTCTGAGTAATTAAACAACTCGCGAGAAAATCACTTGACTTGATTTGAAAATCTCACTTTAGAATCCTCGCAATGTTTAATTAAATTCAACTCGAAAAATTCATGGGGGATTTTAAAAATTATTTCCAACCTGTTAAAACATCTGTCATTAAATCATCAACTTTCATGAAATTTGCCTTAGAAGATTTAAAATCTTCTCTTTAAAATATTCAACTCTTGGACGATTTAAAATCACTTGCTCGCTCAAATTAATCCACCCTCTAAAATTTAATTTCCGTAAAGAAAATAATCTAAGCTAAATAATTTTCCCTCTGAAAATAAAATTTTTTGTTAGAAAATAATTTTTAACTCTGTCAACTCATGGGTGCATTTTAAAGAGGTTCATTTAATTTTCCACTTGACATGGAAAAATACTCATCAATGTTAATTCTCCCCTTGAAAAATATTTCACCACTTAGCCCACTTCATTTAAGTGCCTTTGGAAAATTTAAAATTCATCCACATCAAGGGCACATTTTTCCTTAGTGAACTTTTTTACTTCACTTAAAAAAGATTTTGAACATTTTCCCCTTTGATATATTTGACCCCTTGGTACTTTATTTTTCCACACTTAGGAACAAATTCAAGTCACTCTTCTCTGGCATATTTCATCTTGGTGCCTTTTGAATCTCCATGTCTTAGAGGATTTCCAAGCCACCCACATCATTTTGCTCAAGCGCATTTGAACTCTCATGCTTATACTTTGCCTTTGGACGTTTTTCTTTTGGGCCAACTTCTCCATCATGGGCGCATTTAGCTAGGCAAGCTTCTATTTCTCACGCCTTAGACTTCTCACGCCCTAGAGTATTTTCCCATCATCTTATCAAGGGCGCGTTTCTACCCTTTCACTTTGATTTTTGTGCCTTAGGAAATATTTTGTAACTCTTCTTCCTTATGGGTGCATTTCCATGTGCTAGCTTTTATTTTGCCTTAAGCATTTTGCTTTCCTGGTTTCTCTCTAGGCTTGAGCGCATTTGGGGTAGGCTACTTTTGCTTTGAAACTTTCAAGGGCCTTCACTTTTCCTTGGGCGCAAATTAGCCTAATGCGCTTTTATTTTCATACTTAGGCGCATCTTAGACCTCTTGTTTTTACTTTCACGCCTCAAATTTTTCTTTGCTTCTCCAATTCAACTTGGGCGCATTTAGCCCCTTCAACTTTCATTTTCAATGCCTTATGCGTATTTAACTTTTTCACTTGAGATGGGTGCATCTTAGCAGTGGAGCTTTCACTTGAGGGCGCATTTCATAGGGGCTGCTTATATTTTTGCTTTAGAAGAATTTCGCTTACCTTTGCTGGAGGTGGGCGCATATTAGCCTTGGGGCTTTTGTTTCAACACTTAGGCGTTTTTGCCAGCCTCATTTAACTTACCTTGGGCGCATTTTAGAGGGTCTACTCTCATTTGGGGCGCAAATGAGAGGTCTTCATTTTATTTCATGCCTTAGAAATATTTTGGGTGGCCTCCACAATGTTGGGCGCATTTCCATGGTGGAGCTTTCATTTGCGGGCGCAAATAACATGTGAAGCTTTTGATTTGTGCCTTAGGAACTTTTTGAAGTCTTCCCAACTTGACTTGGGCGCATTTAGAAGAGGATACTTCTATTCTCATCATGGGCGCATTTTGAGTGCCATGCTTTTACTTTTAATACTTAGAAATTTTCAAAGCTTTCACTATCCTTGGGCGCATTTGGGAGGTTGCACTTTCATTTTCATCATGCCTTAGACATTTTTAATATCTTCACTCAAAAATGGGCGCATTTCACTAGGGGAACATCCATTTCATTGCCTTAGGCAAAATCCTATGTATCAACCCCTTTATGCTCATGGGCGCATTTTGCCCCTCAAGCTTTTGTTTTCACCACTTGGAGATTTTGTGCTTGGATTGATAAGGTGGGCGCATTTTAAAGGTGAAGCTTTTGTTTTTTTTGTTTTTTTTTGCCTTAGAAATTTTCTCCTCTTAGCTGGACGCCTTCAAGGGTATGGGCCTCTGTTTTGCCATACTTAGTAAAAAATTTCATGCCTTCTACGTGCCCTTGCTTTCACATTCTATTTTTAGCAAGTCTTGCTATTTTTAGTAAGCCCTTTGATTTTCGACCTCAATAGCTCTGTTTTGCCTAAAAATTTCACCATATGATTTTCTTCGCCTTGTGAACCTGTTTTTGCCTGCCCCTTTCCCGACCTGCTATTTATAGTAAGTGTCAAAGTTGCCTGACTTCTGTAGCTCCGTTTGACTTGAAACTTGCTATGCCTGTTCTTGATGACTTGAGTGCCCTATTCATACCTACTCCTGGCGCGGACCTGCTATTTATAGCCATGAAGTGACTTACTAAAAATAGTAAGTTCTCCGATTTTGTTCAAATTTTGCCAGTAGGTTGCTCGAATGATATTGATCCTGATGGAGTACTTCACTTTGGCAATTTCTAGATTTTACCCCTTATAAAAGTGGAAACCCTAATTTTGACTTGCATGTACCCTGAACGGTCTTCGTTTGACTTTGTTCTCATTGCATGTCGCTTTGCTCGTTGAACTGGGTGTCGGGTGGCTGGAGTGAAGCTACTATTTATAGTAAGTGTCTGGAAAGTGATCAATTCACTGTCGGATGATTTTTCATGTCACATTGCCCGTGGGATCCCAAAAAACCTAGAAAAACCCAGAAAGCTGGTCTGCATGCGGGCACTGGCTAAAGATAGTAAGTCCTTGAAAATTGATCCCTTTTGCTTGCATGTCACACCGTTGCGAAGCTCTCGAAAGACCCATGAGGAATCTTCGGACATGCGTTGAAAAACTCTGCATGCAAAACCTAAAAATAGCATCTGAAGGCTGAACTCTGAAAGTGATCGTCTTGGTTTGCATGTTACATCATTGCGAAGGTTTTGAAAAACCCAGAAGTAATCTCCGGACATGCATTGAAAAATCACATGTGTGAACCCTGAAAATGGCTCTTGAAGCCTGAACTGCTAAAAATAGCAAGTTGTCTGATTTTGCCCAAAATTTACGTGCAAGTAGCTGAAAGTTACCTAAAGGCAATGGAATAGTTGGAATTCCAAAATCTTGATGAAACGGTCCCAGATTGAGTACTTACTATAAATAGTAAGTTGTCAGAATTCAATGAAAATTCAGTGGGACTCTACTGAAAGCTTTGTGATTGCAGTACTAAGCTCAGGTTCCAATTTGATACTCAGTTTGACCTATAAAAAGCCTGACTGATAGAAAACCCTAATTCCATAGACTTAACCAAAATTTCCAACCTAGGTCAAACGATGGGACATCCCCGAAAGGATGGAAAGACCAGAGAGAGAGAGAGATGCAAAACCAAAAGACCAGAATGGAGCAAAAATTAGGGGGTCCCCATTTGAATGGGGTGATGTGTGAAAAAGGTCACAACAATACCCAAGACAACACTTGCATAGAAGGTGTTTTAACATGTCTTGGTGTGTATAGACTGGTTTTTTGTCAAAGAATGAAATCAAACCACTGTTTCTACTCTGATATCAATTATCCTCAAGTGTGACCTTACCTACACATGAAAAATAAAACCATTTTACACAATTTGCACTAGTGATCAAATCACAACATTGTTGTGGTGGCCACCAACATTCAAAGCTTCACTAGTCCACTAAGCTCGTAGGCAATGTGCCTTTGCCAAGCCATTAAGCACTCCGGATGTGTGCCTATGTTGGGCCATTGAGCTCGCAAGTTTGAACATGATGATAATGCCTTACGGACTGAGGCTCCCCAATAGTGGTTTTGGCGATAAAACCATTGAGAAGAAATACCCCCATAAGTGGTTTCTCTAGGCTCAAACCAGGCTAAAAACTCAAGTTTACTAAATTATTAAAAAAAAAAAGTTGTCACAAAAGAAAGACTTCGAAGTAGCAACAGAGCAGCAGCAGGAATTCTTCTCAAAAACATTTGAACAATGAATAAAAGATCAAAAATATAAATGAGATCTCCCACCGGTACTCAAACAACAAATGGTGCATAGAAATCTATAGTCTAAAAATGTTAATATAGATAATAATACATGGTTGTCTTAAGTTCAAATCATAGAAGAATCTACCTAAGGTATAACACTCATGTTGCTTTAACACTCTTCAATCTCATTTGAGAATCAATTAACTGAATAAAAATTTAAGCATGATTTTGGAAAGAGTTTCCTAATATATTACAGGTCAAGGTAAATTGACATACATGAAATCCTAATATTCCAGTCTTGTTCCGTACTTCATTCAAGATATCAGCATGATATCCTAAAGCAGAATTTCCTCTCACTATCTGATAAGTGCAGCACAAAATTGTATCAAAAAAGGATCATCAGTAATTATGACTGCCAAATATAAAACAAAGACAATTATTATATTAGAAAGTTGGCGTTATAACATAGAAGATAAAATCCCAACAAAGATAAAAGTATGCTTTCAAGGTCGTTCCACAGCATACACAGCAACATGCAGTGGACAACTTGAATTTTATGTGCAAAATCCAAATTATAACATAGGCATGCATCAAAAATCTCAGTGAGAAGAAAGATACTTTCATTGATATTCTCTAAACTACTCTAACTTTAAAGACAGGACTATCCCTCCAATCCCAATGAATCTCAGGACAAAGGGAAATGTCCAATAGAAGAAACAGAAATAGAGCTGAATATTAGCATCCCGAGATATTTTCACTCATATTCTCTAAATTAACATTATGACAGGATTATCCTTCCAATCCCAATGAATCTCAGGACAAAGGGAAATGTCCAATAGAAGAAATAGAAATAGAGCTGAATATTAGCATCCCAACTTTAAAATATGCAAGGTCTCCAAGCAGTGTTTAAGGTGCTTCTACATGTATGGTTAATGTGGTTCCCAGCCCAAACAAGAACAAGCTGATGCTTCTGATCTCCAGAATAAAAAATATGAATCTCAAGAAGCACGTTGACTAATTGCCAGCCATATTTTACCTTTTAGATCTTGTTTACACATCCCAACCAGAATGGCGAACATAACAAATAATCTCAAGAAATTAGTATTTGTATAATCTGTATTTAAACTATGATTTTTGATTAAGTAGATAACAGTTAAGACACATTGACAGACCATAGCAGATCCTAGTTTATTTGACTATTTCATAGATAAGTTTGATATGATGTATCAGTAAAGCTTACTCTCCCTCGTATTTAATTTATTTTATGCCAATATATTCTTGGAAGTTTGTCATATATTGTCATTGATGTCACCATGTTGGTCCGGTACCGAGTACCGGTGTGAAGGTCACACTTATCTTTGATCCGGTATCTCTGATATGTTGGTCCGAATATCTCCTCCAGTAATCAGTATGATCTGAGGTTTTGGAAAAAGGCTTATAACGGTTCATAGCATGTATACATGTATTCTTAGATATCCATATGATCGGGTATAATGCGTTGGCATCGGTTCTTGAGATTGCATTTCGGTATCAAGTTAATCCTAGCTGACATGATGTTGCATGATATGGGTGAATTACTCTTGATATGAAGCCAAGTTATGATTTGCATCGATTAGGCCGACCTAATCAATGCATGCGGATATATCGGGTATATATTTACAAGATGGTTGGAAGATGAGAAGGCGATGAAGCGATCAAGGATAAGTAATGCGAATGCGAAGAGAAGAAGTGTGTGTATAAGCGAAGTGTGCGAACAGAGGTTGAAGATCATGCAAGCGAATACTTTGAGCATCAAAGGAACTAAACCTGCACATCTGGTGTAATTTCTCAATTCAACTCTGTCGATTAGCCATTTTTGTTTACTTATTTTTGTAGGCAGTGAGCCTCCATTTTGGACAATAAGTCCTTGTAAGCAATGAACTTTTATATGTGGCAATGAGCCTCTTATTACCAATATTGATATAACTCTATATACTGTGAGTTAATCCTCACCGTGGTTTTTCAGATAAAATATGGTATTCATGTGTTGTGGAACTTAATGTTAGACTATTAATTTAATTTGTTATGTGCTGCAATAAAGTTTCAAGTATTTGTTCAATGAGTTTGTGCAGATACTGATTCACCGTCCGCGCCCCGCCCCACCCCCCCCCCCTTTCCGCCCTTCCGCTCCCCTCCCCTCTCAGTATCTGGTTTATTCAACAATTGGTATCAGAGCTTTGGTTCCTCTGGAGAAGTTTAACAACTTGAGTGAGATCCTACAAATTGAACAAATGGATAAAGAAGAGCTCTGGACTGCCCTTGAAGATCTTGACAGGGCTGAAATTGAAAACAAAGACCTGAAGGAAAATCTTGATGAAGCAAATGAATGTATCTGGAAATTGAAAGAGCAGTTAAAGAAATTCAAGGAAAGATACAGAGAAATGAGTGAGGAGTTGAAGCAAGCAAATGATGGGAATAGCAGACTGAAATTAAAGATAGATGAAAAGAAGAAAGTTGAAGAATGTTTGAAAATAGTGATACAAAGCAAAGCAGATGTTTGTCATAGGCTTGAACAGGAAATGATGAATCTAAAGGCGGAACTTGAGAAAGCAAAACTCTGTGAAGAGGATTTCAAGACAAGCTCCACCAAGCTTGATGAATTGATAGCAGGACAAAAACCTTCTAAAGACAAAAGTGGCTTAGGTAATGAAGCTGATGAAAAAATGCAGAATTCAAATACAGTAAATAATCAGAAGACTCAAGAAAAAGGAAAGCAGAGAAGAAATTCTGGAAGGAAACCACCTGTCGGACAACCAAATGCACAAAGGTACTCTTCATTCAAAGGTGTTTGTTTTTCATGTAATAAGTTTGGTCATAAGGCAACTAAGTGTAGGAGTAGGTTGAATCAGTTTTCTGGTTCCTTCTCCAGACAATCTTATACATGCAAGAGATAGGACATAAAGCTACTGAATGCAGCTCTTCGGTTAGTCGAGTGATGATGAATAGGTTCAATGGAAAAATGATGAATTAATCATTCAATGGTAATTGCTATACTTGTAACATGTTTGGACATAAAGTGAATCAATGTAGAACAGGGATGAATGGAAACCAGACAAGTCAAAGAAATATAGTCTGCTATTATTGCAAGAAACCAAGACATATCTCAAAGGTGTGCAGAAATAAAAAGGGGCGCAGTCTGCTTCGATGGAAGATGATAAACCGGTTGAAAAAACTAATAAGGAAGAAGTTAAGCAAGAAATGAGCAAGATTTAGAAAATGAAAGAAGGATCAGAGTCTACCAATGCATTTGTACCCTCATCCGGTGCAGATGAATCCTTTGGGAATTAGACCTAGCTTGGTCTTAGGAGGAGCTTTATCTTAACTTCAATTAAACCCCTGGAAATACAGTGTGTTAGGTGCTAGCACATGGATATATTGCAGAGAATGACAGGACAAAAGTGATGTGAAAGAAATCGAAAGAAAAGGTGCAAGCATGTTCTTTTGTGGAGTAGATTAGGGTTTCTCAGTATAGATGGAAGAGAAGTTTGCCAGCTTTTTGCAATTAATGCGAATTAGGGCAAAATGATGAAGTATAAAGGAAATCTCGAAAATCATTTTGATCATCAAATGCATTCAAAGAATTTGTAAGAGAGCTTGGAACTTTCTTGAAGAATCTCTGAAGCGATTTGAAGACTCTCAAAGAAATCATTGTGGATATTCGATATAGGTGACGGAAATTTCCCCATTTCACAGCTGCAGAAGAAGGTAACTGAAGAATTTTTCTTGTTAAATTTTGAGAGCTATAATGGAAATTTCTAAAAGAGGATCGAGTGGGAATACCCCTCTGAAGTTGAAAGGAGTTGGGATGGATGAGTTCAATCATCAAAAAATAAAGAGGTTGGAGTTAGGGTTGGAACCGAATGATTTATGGAACATACAAACCCTAGGTTTGGATATATGGGGAGAATTCCCTTGGTTTGCGGAAAAAAAACTTATCCTATTCCTTGGACGTTATTAAAATCTTTCATTTCATTTCTAAGCAAATTCAAGGATGGTAGCATTAACCTGGACAAACCTTATCTCATTTTGAAAGAAGCAATTGAAGCGGTTACCAGACTGTGCGGCGTTGGAGAACTTCCTGAATGAAAAACCATAAAATACAAGGAAGTGGAGGAAATGACAAGAGTTGGCAAAGATCTCCAAGCACTGTCGATCGATACTGTTGGTGATGCCTCTGTTAGGTATGTTGCATAAGGTATTTCAAATAAAATATTTTTCAGAAATCGTAAAGGCTCTACTTCGGCCATTGCAGTTTATTTGGCGCATAAAATGGTAAAAGAGAACATACAATTTGATCTATGTAGGCTAATTCTTGAAAATCTTACCGAGAATATACAAATGACATTGGGAGAAGGATACCCATTCCATTTTGGGTCCTTGCTTACATGTTTGGTGTTTCACTTTCTGAAATCACCACCGAGAAAGAAAGATGTTGAGTGGGAATCCGGGATTCACGTGCAAAACAGATATTCAAGCACTTGGAAAGGTTGGAGGATAAAGCAAGTGCGTGCAAAAAAAAATTCTTATCGTTGTAGAATGTGATGAGCTCTGATGATGTCATGGTGAGTCGATTTGAGGAAGGTTCTTCCTCTGGGACGAAGGAATTGGAAGTAGTCACTAACGATTCCCCACCGGAATCGAAGCAAAGAAAAGTTGTCTCCGAAAATGTCATTGCTATCTCTGAAGAAAGAAAGAAGAAGAAAAATCTTTGGCTGGATTAGAATCTTCCAATCCAGAAGGCATTCGGTCCATGTTAATAAAAGGAAAAATGAAGAAAGTTGGTGATGTATGGAGTACGGCCTCACCCGTTGATAGACCTAAAATTGATGATGCTTTAGTTGAATATTTGCTTCGTAAAGGTATTGATGTATCTGTTGTTTGTGAATCTTTACCTGAAAATTTAGTTGAAATAGTTGAAGAGAGAATGTTGCTTGAAGGTTCGGGAGGACATAAGTTGGAAGCTTTAGTTGAAATGAGGTGTTCAAAAGCAAAGCAGAGGTTATTTGAACTGATTATAGAGACAAAGAAATGCATAAAAAAAATGTTAGACATATACAAGTATTGTCTATGGTGGCCTACTGCAGTTGATAACTTTCAAAGCAGAATTGAAGCTATAGAATTTAAAGTGAACAGCATTGGAAAGAAATTTGATATTTTTAAGGACAAAGAAGGGAAGCAAAGGCTGAGAATTGGTGAACTTCAGGCTGAAATGATCATTGTGCAGAGGAAAAGGGATGACGTAGTGAAGACCTTCTGGCTTCTTAAGGAAGTGGTTGAGGTCCGATTAGACCATCTTTCTGGAATACTCTCTGATGTAGAAGACTGTGAGAAACAATGCTCATCTGTAGATTGGTCATCCACCTTCACACTATTGGCTGTATTGGATAGTGTGTGTGCAAGAATGGACTCTGCAATCCTTGAATGGAAAAAATTATATCCTTTTATCAAAGAGAGGTACAAAAAGGTATTTCAGGTGACAAATGGCATTCTGGTTTGAAGAAGTGGTTGCTTAAAAAGTCTTGAAAATTTTTGAATTGAGACTTTTTTTTAATACTAGATATCACCATGTTTACATCTTTTCAGCGCCCTTTGCCATTGATGTCAAAGGGGGAGAGATTTGGAGAAGACTTGGAGAATTTTGGGAATTTTTGTAAAGGGGGAGAATTTTTTGTTCTGGAGAATTTTGAATCGGATTGTTTTTGCACATGTTGCCAACAACGACAAACGGGGAGATTGTTGGAAGTTTGTCATATATTGTCATTGATGTCACCATGTTGGTCCGGTACCGAGTACCGGTGTGAAGATCACGCTTATCCTATCCGGTATCTCTGGTATGTTGGTCCAGATATCTCCTTCAGTAATCAATATGGTCTGAGGTTTTGGAAAAAGGCTTATAATGGTTGGAAGCGTGTATACATGTATTCTTAGATATCCATATGATCAGGTAATGCGTTGGCATTGGTTCTTGAGATTGCATTTCGGTATCAAGTTAATACTAGCCAACATGATGTTGCATGACATTGGTGAATTACTCTTGATATGAAGCCGACAAGTTATGATTTGCATCGATTAGGCTGACCTAATCAATGCATGAAGATATATCGGGTATATATATACAAGATGGTTAGAAGATGAGAAGGCGATGAAGCGATGAAGGATAAGTAATGCGAATGCAAAGAGAAGAAGTGTATGTATAAGCGAAGTGTGCGAACAGTGGTTGAAGATCATGCGAGCGAATACTTTGAGCATCAAAGGAGCTGAACCTGCACATGTGTAATTTCTTAGTTCAACTCTAGCGGTTAGCCATTTTATTTACTTATTTCTATAGGCAATGAGCCTCCATTTTGGACATTGGTCCTTGTACGCAGTGAGCTTTTGTATGTGGCAGTGAGCCTCTTATTACCGGTATAATATAACATTATATACTATGAGTTAATCCTCATCGTGCTTTTGCCCTCATTGGGTTTCCACGTAAAATATGGTGTTCATGTGTTGTGGAACTTAATGTTAGACTATTACTTTAATCTGTTATGTGCTGCAATAAAGTTTTAAGCATTTGTTCAATTAGTTTGTGCAGATACGTATTCACCCCCCTCCCCCGCTTCTCAGTATCCGGTTTATTCAGCATATATGTTCCTTTTGCTGATAACAAGAATCCATACCATAAATGAAAAATTGTGCTAACTTCTAAGAGATTATGTGTTTCTCTTATGTAGAATAAGAGCAATCAAACAGAAAGAATAGAGAGGCTTCATATTTGAGAAAGTTAAATGGGATACTCTCGTCAGTTTATTTCTATCAAGTTTTATATCATGTACTGCATACCTTGGCACTTATGCATATATTCATGCATTAGTATAAAATGCTAAAGAATGCCATAAAATTTACAGCATACATTATTGTTATGAAGTTATGTTATTTGAGAAAGGTTCTGGAAATTATTGTATAAGTTTTTGCAATAATGTTTCAAATCACATTTGTAATTCTTCACTGGGATGAAGAACAAATTAAGTATTGGATTCCAAACTTAGGTTTCTAAATAGGAGGGTAGTGGAAGGATGAGAAAAGAGATAATGGAGAACAAGACAAAAATGAGAGGGAAAAAGAAAGAAAATATAATCAATATCTATATACTAAACCAAGCAGAGAATAAGTGCAATAAATGCATAACAAAAAATATACAATACATGAATGCTCAATGTTAATCTATGTTCTCATTACTCTCTAAATAAATAGAAACACTTTATATCTAATAATAGGAAAAACTAATAAAAATATGATCGTGAGCATAGTTGGCACACTCGCAAAAAACACGCGAGTTTTTTTCCACTGCGAGTTTTTACGAGGTTAACTTGCCATCCTTTAAAAAACGAGTTTTTTCGAGTTTTCTGAAAAACTCGCGAGTACTCGCCAAAAACTCGCAAGTCCGACAAAAAAACTTGGCCGCGTAGAACATAAAGCAGAAAACGTCTTTTTTCAGTTTCATTTCATTTCGAAATTGAATGATAGTTTGTGTGAGGAGCTCAAAACCCCCCCCAAGCAAGGAGATATCATTTCCAACGATTTGCCATCGAGGAGAGCAGATTCAAATGCCATTTTGTGTGGATTTTGAAGAGAAATTCGATTCACAGGTAGGGGTTTTGTTTTTGTTTTTTATTTTTGCTTAATCATTTTCTTTCATTCTTCTTGCAAAATACTCATTCCAAATTGAAAAAAAGTCATAATAGAGCACAAAGAAACAATATTTTTGCATTTACAATCCAAAAAACAAGATTCATCACAATCTTTTGTTGATTTTTGCTCATTTTTTTCATTTTTTTCATTGTTTTTTGAAATTTTCAGACCTAGGTTCATTTTTTGTGTAAAATGATAAGATTAGTTAATAATGTTAATTTATAATTCATTTAAACACATTTGAATCAATTTAAATCAAATTTAGCTCTATATCTTTTAAGTTTTAAATTTTTAATGATTTAGGTTGTTTTTAAATTTTTTTTGTATTAAAAAACTAATATGTTGTACATATTTTTTTGTGTGTAGATTGATCATTGAGCATTGAATACACACTATAATGGCTTATGGCTCAGCATCAGGTTCCAACCTCGCCCCACCATGTTCCACCCCATCTACACCATCATCATGGGTTCCAGGCACTCGTCCTGCAGGGGCTAGAGACCCTACATGGAAGTATGGTGTGAGAGGGCACGTACCTGGAACAGTTGTTTGCAGTGAGTGCAAGAATACATATCATGGAGGCATAAATCGCCTCAAATACCATCTTGCAAGCATTCCTCAGTGTGATGCCAAGCCTTGTGAGAAGCCCAAAGAAGAGATTAGAAGAGAGATGCTTGCACTACTCTCAATTGCCGAGGAAAGAAAAATGCAAAGAGAGAGGGCAAAAAAAGCCATAGCAGCTGCCATAGCTAGTGGACATGCGCATGCCCATGGCCAAACTCAGGAGCACGAGGCTGAGCACATGGAGATAGAGTCAGATGAGGAGGGAGATATTGGCATTGTTGGCTCTCTTCGTGGTCCACGGATTCACGTTCATAGCATAGCCACAGCTGTACTGTCCTCTAGGCCCCCCGTTTCCTCTAGTTCGACTGCGACTAGAGTGCCAGTGCCACCACCACCTTCATCTTCACGCAACCCACAGAGTTTTTTTGTGCCTCGAAACACACCAGGAGCACAGGTATCATTGGAGGCTACAGGGTGGAACAAGGAGGTGCATCAACATGCCGAGTCGGCATGTGCTAACTTTTGGTATTTCAATAACATACCATTTAATGTGGCGAGTAGTCCCTATTGACACAATATGGTCACTGCATTGACAGTTGCGGGAAAAGGCTTCAAGCCACCTTCTCGCAAAGATTTGAGTGGGAGGTAGGTGAAAGTCAACTTAAATTTTATGCTAAGTTTATGTTCTTTAAATCAAATTAATTTATAATTTATTATTTATGTTGAATTGAAGCTATTTTTTGTTTAAAACTTACAATTTTGTACTTATTTAATTATTTTACTTTGTACCTGCAGGTTGCTCACAAATGCAACCCAAAGGGCAATGCAAGTGGTTGAACAACAAAAAGTTAAATGGAAGAAATATGGCTGCTCCATTCTTTCTGATGGGTGGACGGATGGGAGAAACCGCACCATCATTAACTTTTTGGTTGCTTGCAAAGGTGAAGTTGTGTTTCGGAAGTCGATAGATGCTTCCAACAAGATAAAAACTGCAGATACATTGTGTACATTGTTGGAAGAAGTTGTGATGGAGGTGGGGATTGCTAATGTGGTACAAGTTATCACAGATAATGCAGCGATGTATGTGGCAGCAGGAAGAATGCTTGAGATTAGACATCCATCACTCTTTTGGTCACCTTGTGCGGCACATTGCCTTGACCTTCTTTTGGAGGACATAGGCAAACTTGTTTGGGTGGCACCGATTGTAGATGATGCAAGGAGCATCACAAAATTTATCTACAATCACCCTTGGGTTCTTAGCTTGATGAGAGATCATACGCAAGGGAAGGAGTTGGTGAGACCAGGTGCCACAAGGTTTGCAACGATTTTCATAACATTGCAAAGCATTTTGGATTCTTTGGGCTTTTTAAAACAAATGTTTGTAAGTCAAGCATGGAATGACTCCTCATATTCAAAGAAGCCCGAAGGAGAGAGAGTTGCTGCAATAGTCTTTGACCACTTGTTTGCACAAAAAGCTACAGAGATCGTGAAGGTAACTTCAAAACTTTGATTTTAATTTTAAACTCAAGTTGAATATAAATATATATATTTTTTAATTTAACTTTAAGCCTTTCATTATAAATTTCTAACTTTGATCTTTTTGTATTTTTAATCTAGGTGTCGGAGCCCTTGGTAAGAGTCCTTCGCTTGGTAGATGGGGATCAAAACCCCATGGGATATATTTATGAGGCCATGGATAGGGCCAAAGAGGCTATCAAAAGTTACTACATGGGGAACAGCCTGAAATTTGATCCCATATGGGAAATTGTTGATAGGAGGTGGAACAATCAACTCCACCAACCCATCCATGCAGCAGGGTACTTCCTCAACCCTTATTATTTCTTCTCAGAGAGCTTCTCTGATCCTAATGGAGAGGTTATGGAGGGGCTCATGACATGCTTTCAGAGGATGGAATCCGAGGTTGCAACAAGAGACCACATCATCATGGAGTTGGATATGTACAGGGAAGCAACTGGTAATCTCTTTTCTTCAGAGATGGTTCTTAGAGGAAGAAACACTCTGCCACCAGGTATAAAATTGGGAGTCTTTAACTTTTAAGTTTATTTCACATGCATCATGATCATATAATTTGATAAAATGTGTTTTACTTTTGACTTTTGAGTCTTTGACTTTGTTTTCTAACTCTTCAATATTTATTTTTTTTGCAGAGGTTTGGTAGAAAAATTGGGGTGGAAAAACCCAACATCTTCAAAAAATTGCCCTCCGCGTATTATGTCAGCCCTGTAGTGCATCCAGTTGTGAGCGCGATTGGAGCTTGTTCGAGTCCATTCACACGAAAAAGAGGATCAAGTTAGCACAAAAGCGCGTGAATGATCTTGTCTTTGTGCAATACAACCTTCGGTTGCGCACAAAGAGAGTAGAAGAAAAATCACTGGATCCTATTGATTTAGATGAGATAGATCCTTATAGTGATTGGACAGGGCGAGATGAGCAGCCTCCATTGTTTAGCGCGGACGAGATCCTTGACTTTGAGAGACAAGCAATGGAGGATCTGGGTGCATCAGGAGATGTAGGGTTGGAGGACATTCCTGAGCCAGAGCCACAGACACAACCTTCCATGCCAACCGAGGAGCCAGTAGCAATAGCAGTAGCACCGCGAGTGCAATCACCGCCACCACCTCCACGCACACGCGGGAGGGCTAGAGGATCCACCCCTTCTTCCCTAGCTGCTGCTAGACTAGGGAAGAGGAAAGCCTAGCATGTTGTATTTAGTTACTGTTTAGTATTTGCTTCTAGTTCTAGTTTTATTGCTTTCATGTATTAGACTTTCAGGCTTTTAGCCATTGGGATTCCGCATAAGAATGCGATTTTGTAATCAATTTACATTGAAGTCAATCTAAATTAATAGAAAAAACTTTTGTACTCATTTATGGATTCATTGGATTTATCTTGTCATTGAATTTTGCAAAAAAAATTGTTTCTAATGAAATTTATGCAATTTTTTAAGTTCTCGAGTTTTTTTGCCGAGTTTTTTCCGAGTTTTAAAAACTCTCTAGTTTTTGGCTTCGCGAGTTTTTTCTTGGGGCGAGTTTTCCAACTATGATCGTGAGTATTGTGTGTGGGGGAGAGTGAATATGTTAATCTATATAATGGATATAAGTCTGTTATAATAAAAGAGAAAATATAAATGAATAAATGTTAGTGATAATCTATATTTCTATTTTTAATAAATAAATAGAAAATTATTAAGGTAGTGTATATATGTATATATATATATAGATATAGTGGTAATGTATGTATGTATATATGTATATAGATTATTAAGGTATTGTATAGTGTGTGTGTAGAAAAAACTAATAAAAATATGGTAGTGAATATTATGTGTATGTGTGAGTGAATATGTTAATCTGTATTGAAATAAATGCTTGTTATAGTAAAAGCTAAGTTACCGATTCGCCTAGATTTTCTCCTGGGTTCGATCCGGTTCAATCATGGTTCGAAATTTAGGTTCA
Source organism: Sequoiadendron giganteum (assembly GCA_007115665.2). NCBI lineage: Eukaryota > Viridiplantae > Streptophyta > Pinopsida > Cupressales > Cupressaceae > Sequoiadendron > Sequoiadendron giganteum. Next base: position 332,293,657 of record CM021104.1, on the reverse strand, counting down.
GTTCGAAGCAAATTCGAACAGGGCTCGATTTTTTGATTGTGGGTTCGATCAAGGTTCAAAACCCTGACTATGGGTTCAAACAGTGTGAAAATTTCTCTGTGGAAGTCAAAGCTTCCTAGTTTTTGACCTAAGCCAATTTTGCAATTATTAGTTCTTGCATACTCGATCTTATGGACTTATTCCTTCCTAGCACATATTGTGAATATTTCTCATTTTGTGCAAAAGATAGATTCCTCATTTTTTAACCATTGATAGCAAAGAGATTCACAATAAGACTTTAGCATTGGAACACTACTCCATACTTCTCTTGTCTAGACTATAGAGGATTGAAAATTCTTAATTTGATGCAATGATAGTCCTGAGATGAGAATTTATATAACCATGCCTATTTTGAAACTTCGCATCTAATACTGCATCAACAAGAACTTAAAAAGTGTTGCATAAGAGTGTTAGGTTTCATAGGCCTTCTCTTCCCTAAGGGAGGAAGTGAAATGATCCCCTTATAATTTTTTCAAATTTTTGCAACAACACTTCAACAAAGGTACCCGTCAGCGTTAGCCAAATCATAAACCAACACTGGAATGTAACACTACACCAAGAATGTACACTAGGATCCCGATGATGGGCAAGGTGTGAGCATATGGCATCGGGGATCGTTAGCTTGAAACTGAATGCTGGAAATACAAAGATGCAACTCGACCACTTATTCAGCGGGGCTGATTTGACGGCACAACCGATCAGCAATATGAATGCAAGTACAGAAAATAAATTGACAGCTCAGCCGATCAACAAATGAGTAATGCAATACAATTGAAAGACGGCGAGGCCTATCTCTTCCACAATCATGGGAAAGATATGTTGCAAGAAAGTAAATAAGGCGGCGAGGCCAACCTTCTTCCACGAAAAGTGGGTATACAATATAAATTTGTAGAATGTAAATAAGAGCTGATCAATACTACTGAAATAGCTTTACAATTAGAATAAATCTGCAAGAAGCCAATCGTTAAGCTGTCCAAGATGCTGCAAAAGTTATTATTTGATCTCCAATCAACAAAGACTCACTAGTTATGAAAAACAAACTCCAACTTAGACAATCTGATATGACAGACCAGCAAACTGAAATCTCGAACCAGCAACTAGAAAACTCATTAAAATATTCATAACTCACTCAAATCATAAGAAAATGACATGAAACGAAATGCATAAGACCCCTAGAGAGATGGCGACCAAGACAAGACCAAGAAACTGCACCCAACTCCGGCTATTATGTATTGCACGAATTCCAATGACATTGACAGGCATGAATAAGCCTTCAAGAGGGGCGACCAACTACATAAAATCAGAAACTTCATAAAATATCCTCAAATTATGCAAGATGGGATGCCTAGGGCCTAGGAATGGACATAGCAAGTACCTAGAGTAAAATAAAAAATCATGCAATGATCTGCAAATGAAATAAGCTTCAGCCATAGCCAAACCAGCAACCTATAGACAACAAAATCTTCAAAACTTCAACTGTGAAACTCTATCTGCACTCCCTGAATGAGAAGCATTATCTGAAACTCAGCTAGGTGCTATCTTTCATGCACGAAGAAACTAGGAGGTATGCATCCCTCGAAGCAGCTCTGAAAATATTTCAACAATATAACAGTACAATAAGCAACAATCGATCCTCCCATGAAGAGCCCAGCACTCTTATTTATAACTTTTTTTCTCCTCAATTTCAAATCTTCTTTTCCCTCCAATTAGGGTGCCTATCTCAAATTCACATTTAACTTCACTAGTTTGCAATTTGCATTTCATTTAGACCCTTCTCCAAGTCATCCCTTTTCATGAAGGTAATAAACTTATCCAAAATGCAAATAAACCTCTAAGTTAGGCGTCCAAACTTATTAAAGTGAAATACTTTATTAAACTATCCCTTATTTCTCCCTTAACGCGTCCATCAAGCCTTATTAAAATTTCACTTAATAAAATATTTGCAACTTAAATATTTCCCTTAAAAAGTTGTCCATATTAGCATAGGAAATATTTTCCACTTAAACATTATCTCCTCAAATATTTAACTTGCCAAATTAAATACCTCAAAAGTTGGAGACCCACTGAATATATTGCCTTGCCAGAAATAGCCATAATACCAAGTTGCTGAAACACTACCAAAAATAGCATCAAGGGTGTTGGAGACCAAATTGCTCAAACTAACCTACCAGATATAGCCACTGAACTGAACTGCAGAAACCCTGCTAAAAATAGCATTGCTAAAAATAGAACTTGCTAAAAATAGTAAGTTGTTCCAAATTCATTTTAACCACAATCCGAACAGCCGTTGTACTTACTAAAAATGGTAAGTTCGGAAAAGTCCTCTATTGCAGATGCATGTCATACCACTGTGAAGCTCTCTGAAAACTCGAAAGGAATCCAGAATCCAAATTGCAAAACTCTAACATACAAGCCTCCAAAACTGCCAAGGAAATAGCCAAGAATGCAAGTCATTATCTTGTCATGCATGTTACCTCATCTCAAAGCTCTTCAAAAACCCAGAAAGCTCCACCAGACATGCATCAGAGATTCTCGCATGCAAACCTTCAAAACCTCCTTTAAAAGTGGAAACCCTAATTTTAGCTTCAGTCTAGCCTATGAGCTTCCGGAAATAGGCTACCGAACACAAAAGAGCGTATGGCTAAAATGGGGACATTACAAGAAGCCTTCATCTTGAATTTTGAACAAAATTTTAAGAAGCAAACATTTTACCTAAAAGCTTCAAACCTAGATGACATATTCAGCTAAGTCTATATTGAAAATTATCAATGCATTCAAACTCTAAAGGAGATTCTCCCTGAAAAGAAAACTTTACCCTTTTTCCCAAGGAAAGAAATTGCAACAAGTTGCATGATTTATCTTATTTCTTTCTCGCAATTCCTGGTCAATCATTCATGGCTCAGGAGAGTTCTCTTCCAAACTTCCAAGGCAAGGACACCCAAAAAAACTCTCAGATTCTTCTACAATCTGCAACAAAAATGTTCTAGCTCTTTCACAATGTAAATAATTATGTAACACTATTTTCTTGTTTGCCTTCCATACAGAGGAATTTTCACTCTTCAGATTGATCAATGATCAATAATGGCTGATTGTAAACACTTGGCATTTTTATGTTTGAAATTTAATTTATAATTCTATATCATAACATTTGAGTATCACTAATATTTTAATATTTGACTATGAAAGTGGTGGTGTATTTTTGCTATGTTATTTGACTATTAATATGGTGGTGTATTCTAAACTTAATTACTGCTGCAAATATGTATATATTTCTGATTTTTATATGTTTTGGTATTAACAAACCCAAAACGAACCCAACCCCCAAAAAAAATTTGCCCGAACCGGCGAACTGGATCCTCGAACCATAACCCAAACCGGTAACTTAGAGTAAAAGAGAAAATATAAATGAAAAAATGTTGTGATAATTTATATTTCTACTTTTTTCTAAATATATAGAAAATTATTAAGTTAGAGTATAGAAAATATATATAAGTAAATATATAAATTGTTTGTGTGTGGGGGCATGTGTGTGTGTTAAATCAATGTTAAGTGATCATCTACATTTCTATTTTTCCTACATATATAGAAAATTATTTAGTGTGTACAATATCTATATAAGTATATATATAAAATGTGTGTGTGAACATTATTATTAAGTATGAAAGACAAATTATGCATATAGTTAATCTTCATATTATGATAATATATTAGAACTTTTTAAATAGAAACCTTGAAGGGTTAGCTCAAGTGGTGTAGTCACCACCTCTAAGTGTGTGGTTGGCTGTCCACCCAAGTTCAACTCTTCCTTAAAATAGTGAATTGAGTAGTGGAGCCTCCCTAGGAGCTGCTAAGAGGTTATAGAGGCTCACCCTATGGTTTGAAACTTTGAGCAACCCCTATGGGGACATATTTTCCACAATAGATCAATGGCTAATTTGGGTTATAGGGTTGTCAATTTCTCCAGCCACTAATCCATGGTAGAGAATATGTCTCGACAAGGCCACTCAAACTATAAGGCAAGCCTTTATAACCTCATAGCCACTCTTGGAGTATGTTCAGCAAGAGTTAAACTCAGGTGGGTAGCCAACCACACACTTAGATATAGTGAACACACCACTCAAGGTAACCCTCAAGGGCTTTTGTTAATATAATTATTAGTTGAATATTTCTAATATATAAAAACTACATGAAGCATAATTTGTCACTCATACTTAATAATAACATGAAATGTTCCCCTTAAATTTTTTTCCCTTGTTTTCAGTTCACAACAATGCAATCATGCACCCGTTAAGAATTAGCTCCAAACCCAAACACAGCGAAAACAACTCAACCAAAATGCGCCCTAAACCCACTTAACGAGGAGGGTCGGGCATATGGTCAAAGGATCCCTAGGATCTAATAACTTGATAACAACTGAAAATAGAGAGCTAAACTCGACACCAAGAATGTGCACACAAGATCCTTTTGCAAAGCGAGGTGCTAACATATGGTGGAGTGCTAGATATTAAACTGAAATACAACTTCTTCTGCTGATGCAAGCATCCACAAGTGGTGGGAATACTCCACTTATTCAGTGGGTGTGGTTATTACAATTATTTGAAAGTGGCAAGCCAGCCAATTAACCTCACTTCCACTTAAACTGTGGGGGGTATACAATCCACACAACCATTTATTTTTCGTGGGGGGAATACAACAAAGTAAATTGCAGCAAGTAAACAAATTGTTGTTAGTACTACTAAACAGCTTACAAACAATTATTAAACAGTTGCAATATATCAAAGATAAGTTCTCAACACAAGCAATGGTTAGAGTATCACTTCCTCTAACATTTACAACTTGAAAAGATGAAGAATTGAAGCTCAAATCAGCATGATAATAAAACTTAACTAATCTGATCAAAAACGGAAGGTACAGAAAATCAGACCAGCAAGTTGACTTTACCAAAACGGACGTATCTTTCCCGATTCAACTCGGAAGGCTCCCAAACCACAGCCCAATAACAGATAGGAGATATGCACCCATACCTCAAGGAGAGAACAAGCCAAATACAGCAACAACAAGAGGCACGTTTCCCAATGCAAGCACAGTGAGATGCTACAGCCTGCCAAGAGGGTCGACCTTCTCTAAAAAATTTCACACTCAACCAAAAATTCTGAAACTTTCCAGAAAGGGGCGCCCTTCACAATAGAACAGCATGGACGATCACCCAAAACGAAACAAAAATCCTCGTTGAAGCTATGAGCAGAAAATAGCTTCAGCCAGGCCAAATCAACAACACAAAAAACAGGCTTTACATTAGCAACCTGTTCGATATTATCAAATTGAAGCTCCATCTATATTTCAAGGTGAAATACAGTCACAATGATCCACCTAGGGAGCCATAGTTTCAGGCCCGAAGAATGGATTGAATTCACTAAGCTCCCCCTTAGCCAGGTTCTGGATTCAAACCAGCAGCATAGCTCTACTTTCCAATTTCCAAGATATGATACAAAGAGCAAAGCATCAATATATAAGCTTCAATTGGCAAATGAAGCAATCTGTAACTTCCAATCAAGAAACTATTCAATTCCTCCAGGGGACGCCATTTCTTAATAGTCACTTTATTTTGATTTTGATAAAATATTATTCCTCACCTTTTTGGCATCTAACTTTAAGTTGCACAATAACATTTAAAAATAAACATTTAAATGCATATGAAAATCAACCCCCTTAATGTCCCCTTCATTAGAACAACTTGAAGTCATCAAACCCAGGCATGGGGTACAACTTCAAGATATGAAATTTGACTAAGTCTGGGACTCAATCCAAGGAGGGATAGAAGCCAAAACCACAACCAACATTCAAACTGATTCTGCCAAAAATGGAATGATGACCTGAGCAGGACTGTTGATGGTGCCACTGCCACAAAAGGACTTACTAAAAATAGCCAATGCCAAAAATAGTAAGTTAGCTTTAAAAACCTTCAAAATAACCCACTGAACAGCCACACTGCCCAAAATGTGAATTGCAGATGATTAAACTGCTGCTAGAACGATACTGCTATAAATAGACTTACTAAAAATAGTAACTACCATAAATAGTAAGTTTGCAAAACTTCATCTGAGCAGTAATCATGAATTACTAAAAATAGTAAGTGTTTCCAAACGCCTTCTTATTACAATCCGGGAAGCCAACATGACTTATAGTAAGTACCTGGAAAAGTTATCAGACGGAGATGCATGATACACCATTCTGAAGCTTTCTGAAAACCCAGAAAACTCCACCAGACCTGCATCAAAAACCCATGCATGCAAGCCCTCAAAACTGCATCTGAAACCTCCTAAAAAATAGGAAACCCTAATTTTCAGTTTTGCTTTGCCTATGAGTTACCGAAAATAGGCTAAAACCTCAAGAAGAGCGTAGGGCTAAAGTGGGGACATTACATAACATTTATAAATGCAGAATTAGAAGCCTAATTGATACTAATTCCTGGTTGCAATAATGGAAAAGAAGTATAAAATGTTTACAACAAAAGCTTAAATAATCTCACTCATAGACATACAAACACAACTAACAAGTGGAATTATAAATCTAATTGATAATAATTCCTAGCTGTTACTGCTCTATCTAATAAATTAAATACATGAATTAATCATAGAGATGACAATGCATAATAGATACATGCATAAAATATATCTTTATCTGCACATGAAATTATTACAACAGAAAACCTGAGATGATTAGCCAACGATCAAGTCAATCAAACTAAATCATACTACTCTCCTTGATGATACACAATGTATTTAAAGGACCTGACGGTTGCCAGGAAGAATACAACCGTCAACCAATCGATGCTTATTGTTGTACCCCAAATTAAAATTTACGCTACACTTAGGCATTTTGAAGAAATGAGTCAAAATATTGTCTAATCTGTCAAAAAAGGTCAAAATTGGGGTTTGCATGTCTTGCATGAGGGTCAAAAACTTAGAAATTTCAAAATCTAACAATCTGGGTCAGCCTAGAACGATCAAACCAACAATACCCAGATTTCAATTTTTTATCCCTAAATTTTAGGAAAATTTCTATTTTTAGCAGTTTTCTAAAAATAGAAACTTTTTATGGGTTTTTTTGGGTTTCTCGAGAAACGAATACTTGTAGAATTTTCTAAAAAGAGAAATTTTGGCCTCTAGGGTTAAGATTGATTTTGATTGGCTTAAAATTCTTCCTCATCAAGCTAGTGCAGTCAGAATCACAAAAAGGTCAGTTTTACCCTACTAGGTCTATTCTGCTTTTTCAGAAGCTTTTTCGAAGACCCAAGGTCATCAATGGAGGTCAATCAATTGCCAGGTGTCAGAATCAGGCGTTCAAGATCAAACAGAGGTTGTCAACGAGGAATGTGCACGAAAAACGAGGAACAGACAAAGATAGATTGAAAAGATGAAAAATGCAAAATTTGTCTAAGTCTGGAGACTTCAGGCACCCCAGTCAAGAAGAGGCACCCATACTTCAAATGCCTTAGAATATTTTTTGTTTCCAGCAACAAATCAAAGGAAGGCACGTTAAACGAGGTAAAATTTGGAAATTTCATAAAAATGGTTGTCTGCCATCCATGGGCGCCCCTGAAGGAGAAAGGCACACAGCTTTTCAAGGGATTAAAACAAAGAATTAGGGTTTCTGCCTCCAGGCCAATGTTACTCAGAATCTTCCCGGCTCCGCAACAAATCAATCAGCACAATCATTTGATCACGCAATCACCCGGAATATCAGATCAAACAGAGGCGTTTCACACTGGGAACAAAATTCAAATCAAAAAAAGATGAAAAATTTTCTAAGTCCGGTGACTCAAGCCGCCCTAGGTGGCCAGGGGCACCCAGCTTTTTGAATGACCTAATCTGATAGTTAAGGTTTGCAAGTATGATCAATCTCTTCAGTTTCCTGCCAGCTTCGCAGTGAATGTCTTCATCAACTCGTCAAATCACGCAACCGTCATCAAATCCAAGTCAAACAGAGGTCACGGAGAGAGATGTTTTGGAACTCTGAAGGTGAGAAACAGTTAAAATGACTAAGTCTGGAAGAGATGGGCGCCCCTGAAGGAGAAGGGCGCCTAGGCTTTAAAGCCATCAAATGTCAATTTCTGGAGATCAAGTATCCAGAAGACCCCTTCCAGAATCTTCTTAGCAATCTAGTGAATTTGTCAGCCAGTCAATTTGATCAGTACAACGTCCAGAATCATGAATTCATCTGAAGGTCAGAAGACAAGCAAAATTTGAAAATCATCAAAAATGGCTAACACTGGAGAAAATGGGCGCCCCTGGTAGAGATAGCCACCTGACAATTTGAAGGGTCAAATGAAGTTTTTGTCAGAAGACGTCTCAAGAACAATGTCGTCAGATTCGATCAGGCTCCGTGATGCAACGTTTAGCTTGTTCGTCGGATCAATCTGGAAGACGAGAGACAGGATCAAATTAAGGTAGAAAATTGAAGAGAAATTGAAAATGGTGAAAAATTGGTTAAGTCTGGAGAATCCAGGTGCCTCACCTCAAAAAGGGCGACCAACTTCTCATGCCTTCGTAATAATTTTGGAAATTTCAAAAATTGTGAAAGAAGGAAAATACGCCTAAGTTCATTGCATGAACTAAATTTAGGGTTTCATAGAATTAGGGTTTGAGAGTTGTTTCTCAAGGGAAAAACTTATTTAAGGGCATCTCTATGTTTTATTTTTCATATTTTCTTGCAGGTCTCTTCAAAGAGAAACAGAGCAGCAACTTCAAACCTATATTTTTTAAGATTCAAGAACCTAAACTTGTTGGTTTTTCATAAAATTTTCAGATCAGCACTCAAAGAAGGCTTTCTTTTTCATATTTCTTCATCAAAAACATCAAATTTGTGAAGGAGGCTATTACTTTCAATTTTCAAAAGCTGGTTCATATTTGTTCTATCTTCTAGACAAATTTTTGAAGGATTTTTTCAAAGTTGCAGCAGTTACTTTTTGTTTTGCATGTCAGAGAAAACTTCAAATTCTTCCATTTCTAATCTTTTGGGTCTATACCAAACCACCTTCTAGACAAAACCCATATCACAGCTTTTTCAGAGAAACTTCAAATGGTTGCTTTTTCAATCAGAAGTCAAGGTTTTCAACATCTGATCAACTGGGTACATCCAGAATATGCTCATGAACAATACCCCGATGCCAACTTTTTCTGCTTTTTTCGAAGAAAATTAGGGTTTGTTGCTTTTTCAGTCTTCACTCCAAATTTTCAAAAACGGACGATCTGGGTTGGCTTGTAAAGGAATTCTAATCAAAACCCATATCTCTGAAAAATTTCCAAAATTTCGTTTGTTTGATGAAGAAAAATCAACAAAGCTAAAATTAGAAAATTTGCCAAAACTTGTCAAAAACTAAGCATTTTCACAGTCAATCTTCAAGTTTTGCATAATGGAGTACATTCCTACAGAGTTTAAGACCAAATCAGCACTGTACCATGATTTCATAGAAACAATCAAGACTAACTTACACCATATCAAACCAATATTTAATCTACGTCCTTTGGAAGATGCAGGCAACGCCACCATCAAGCACCTTGGCCATTCAGGTCTTCTCGCAGCAGCATCCATACCTTTCTCAATACAGAGCTTAGAATTCATAATTGCTTGTATCAAGCATTATAATCCTACCACAAGGGAAATCCAATCAGCTGATGGAAGAGTCATATGCAGCTTAAAGCCAGACATGATCGAGAAATACTTCTCAATTCCACCATGGCCTGGAAGTGTTACCATCAACATAGAAGAATGTGAAAGGATAAGGGAAGAGCACCAAGAAAAGTATAGCAAGAAGATTGCACACAAGTGGCTAAAAGAAAAACACAGTACATTGCCAAAGAACATCGGGAGAGGAGAGTTCAAGGATGAATTTTCTATAATAATCACCTTACTCAACCGAATTATTGGTCAAACGGATGCAACGAAGTTTCAGCCTTGGATGTTCTACGTGATACCTCATATCATGAAGAAGACAGAGTTCTATGACTGGCCTACATTAATCAGTGATTGCCCTCACCATCAAATAACTAAATATTTCAATAGACATGCATTCCACATGATCTCCTACCTAGTCTACTTCGTTGCCTTTCAGGGTAAATTCAGAGGGTTCTTTAAATGTTCAACATGTATACAATTACTACACTCAGTTGGAGTTCACTACGGCATCACATCATTACAAAAGAGTGAATGAAGCATTCTTAATCTATACAGTGCGTGACTTGGACAACGAACTACATGTTCGCATTTCATCTATTGCCAGGGCAGCAATGTCAAAATGGGCGGATTGGTTTATTCAGTTTTCCACTTTCACCTACCTAAGGGTTTACGGCTATTCAAGTGCTCCTCTTATGTTACCAAGGTATCCGTGAGATGAAGTCGTGTGAATGGAATTTCTCAGACAAGTATCAAATGTTCACACTCGCCTGCGCAACAAAAAGAAACCAGCATTCAGCTTCCCTTTTGCGTTAGGTATTTACAGGTGCAGATCATCCGCAAATGCTAAAATAATGGGTAATGAGTTAGATAAACTTGGTCTCAAGCCTTTCAACAAGAGACGATCATATGATCCCCATGGTGTCTATGCAGCTCGACTTGGTCAAAACTACACTCGTGTGCCTGCACTTGAAGACTTTTGGGCTAATTGTAGAGATGAGTACGAGGTGCGAAGACGAAGCAATAGTAGGCTCACCCTTCATCAAATGAAAGATTGTTTATTCAAAGACATTGAAGGGTTATTAGATGATGACGGGGATGTAATTCTCCCAGCCTATACTAGAAATCAGATTAAACAACAACCTCTTTCACAAGTTAACTGGGCTAACAAGGAATGCATTACAGTGGAAGAAAGCACTCGTCAAGTTGTAGATTACAGCAAGACCTTCTTGACACTCAAAAGAATGAAGTCAAATCTTGCAACAGAGCCGCCAAGGGTTCATCCATTGCCTCCTTCTTCTAAAGCTCAGTCAAAGACAAAAGGAAAAGGTAAAGAAGTTGTGAAGGGAAGTAGGTCTACAAAGAATGCAAAGAAAAGGTTGGATTTCACAGGAATTGTTATACAGGAGCAGCCTATAGCTGAAACAAAAGTTCCTCAACATGAGCCCATACCTCAGGAGGAAACAACAAATGTGTCTTTGATACAAGACCCTTTACCATCTCATTGGTCTTCACCAATTCACATTGATTTGGAAGACGAGAAGATAGACACCGATGTTGTAGTCATTCCTCCCATGGACGTTGGTAGAGATACCACGTCTTGGCTTGAGAGCTCCTTGGGAAGGGCAAGGCGAAAGCCTTCCTATCAGTTGAACTTTGATGATGTATATCAGGAAGCACCCAAGAAGAAGGCCAAGAAACAAATACACTTTGAGAGGAATCCTGAGGGTGAAATGGTCATGGAGACAACTACGCCTATTGAAGATAAAATCAGGGATGAGGTGGATGTCGATGATTTCATAATGGTCAAAGAAAATCTTGGTAAAAGCACTTGACATGTTGATATGAGTTTGTTTAAGATGGTAGCTAAAAATATTCAAAAAAGAGTGCAGAAGGATGGAGAAGACAAGGCAGCCCTCAAGGCTGAAAATCGTCAACTCCGATTGTGTATATCAAATCTCATTCATGGCACCTCACAAACAACACAGTTGCTGCCACAAGTTTTAGAGACACCAGCTAATCAGCAGCAATTGCGGCAGTTGGTTATTTGTGGAAAACAAACTCAGGAATGGATTGAAGAGCTCATCATCAGAGGAAAAGAGATTCTAGCATAGGTTTTCCAACTGAGATACAAGGCTCACGACTTATGTCAAGGTATCCAGAATTTTGAGCAGTTGATAGCCGAATTCAAGCCTACGCATAAAATCATAATTGCAGATTTAGAGATGGGTTATGGCTTTACAATGGCAAGAGAACACAAAAGACAGATCCTGGAGTGGAAGGAAGGTCCCCTTTTCAAGGTTAATACATATATTAGAATATCTGAGGAGTTTGCAGTGTATAAGCAAAGAGTCATTGATACTCTTAAGTTCATCAGAGAATTTGTTGCAGCAATTCCTTGTCAATATTGCCTTGAGGATGGTTCATACATTGGGCTTGACGTAGTCCAAGCAGATTTTCAGAGTATCATGCCTGGCAACGATGGCAGTGTTGGAAGAATGAAGATGATTTCCATAATGTCAACAAAGTTCGAGAAAGCAGCCAATGAGAGCAAAGATTTCTTAAGATCTATTGCAAATAGTGAAGAAATCTTGGAAAAGCGGCATTTTGCTATTAATAGTATCAACACTCCTGATAGAGATGAAGTTGCCCGCTTTTTAGCGTGGATGTGATCGAGATTTAAATCAGCTTTCTTCTAAAAGCTTATTCCATGCTTTCTTTCTATTCTTGTCTCAATTCTTATCCATTCTTTGAAGATAGAAAGAAAACAGTTGTAACGAGTTGTAACAAGTTGGCACTTTCCATTTTTAGATGTTTTCTAGGTTTTAGATGTTTTATCTTTCCTAGGATTAGAAATAAAGCTTGCATGTTGGCAAGCAATAGTTGTAAAAGTAAGGAGATTTTAGGGCTCCCTACTCCTCTGCTTAGTTATAAATAAGAGTAGTGTTTGCTCATTTTTTTTTAACCATGCTTGTGATAACAAAATCGTTGAGCTTATGCCTTCATGTTTGTTATCAATTAGTGTCAGTTCACTTTGTGTAAAGAGCAAGTTTGCATGCCTCCTTAGCTGCAAATCCTTGTTTAGTGCATGTGTTTTGTGTCAATTGTAATCTGGTTGATCGCATGTTGCAAGTATTTTGCTACAACTTCTTGTCCCAGAATTGTAATCTTTGTGCTCGAAGTGTAAGGAAATAAAATCTTGAAGCTTGCTTTGCTGCCCTTGATATAAAGTCTCATATTTACGTTATTGTGTAATACTTTTATGATCTCCTTTTTCAGCTTGCATTGAAATTCAGCAGATGTGTGTTGAGGAAAGTTTATTTAAGTATCTTTGTCAGAAAATCAATCTCGTCCATTTATAAACTCTCTTGCTCTGCATTTACTTGAGAGGATAGAAACGTTTTAGCGTAAGTTAAGTTGTAGTTATCAAGTTTCATTAAAGGGAAAACCTCAGCTGCAATATCTAGAGTTCTATAACCTTGTGTTCTCACAGCTGAATCAAAAAGATAGGCAAAAATTAGTTTTAGTTTACTTACTTTATGCAACTCAGCAAAAGAGGGAGCTTCCCCTCCAAATTCGAAGAGCAGTTTACTACACATAACTGTTCGTTTCCAAAACGCATTCCAGAGGTGCGATTTGAAACGCCAACACTTATAACTACCCGAATCCAGCAACCAATTAATACATAGTTGGATAACCGGTTTTATCAAAACATAATAATAGACGTACACAAATTGCAGATGCAATAATAGCACATGAATATAGAATGTTTACAACAAAAACGTAAATAAACTATAGGACTTCAATATAACTATTAGCAAATATTATAACAATTAATATAAGTAATATTTATATAGACAATAATGCTAAGAGGGAAAGGATTGCAAAGTGAGTGAATTAATTAGTTAAATACACAATATACGCTAACACAATAGACACCAACTAAGACAAAATATTAACAACAATAAAGTAAACATTAGAAAAAATATTGCAAAGCATCTTAAAGCTATAGATCCATAGCTAGACAAAACAAAATAATGGAGATTAAGAATGGAGTTAATGTTAGAACTGGACATGGGGCGGGGGCCTAGCTCGATTGGCTAAAGCATCCTGTTGCAAGCAAGTGGTCACAAGGTCTAGTCTCCCCCCAAACCCGTGGTATCGGAGGGCGTGTCGCGCTAGCGCCACCGGTCACGTGAAAAAAGTTTACCAGGCGCACTGCAATTTATAGGGGGACGGATACCCAACCGATTCCTATAGTCTAAAAAAAAGTGTTAGAACTGGACATAAGCAACTACATTACTCTAATAGTACAAACAAACCAGAAAAGGATAATGACCTTAATTTACATATACATAACAAACATACCAAGACAAGGTGGAGAGGACATAGACTATACCAACTAGACAGTCATGATAGAAAACTATAAGTAAAAGCTAATCAAAGCTTTATGTAAAAAGACCAAGAAATTGTAGAAGCAATGTGAGAAAAACAAAAGAAAGGAATGAGCAATAGCCAAAGATGACACATAAAAAAAGACATAAATAGGATAGTGAAAAAATTAGATAGTAGACAACTACGAGGAATTGGTAAATAAGAACAAAGTGCTAAAAGGACCTTGAAGGAAAGGACGACATAATTGGAGGAGAGGGTTGACTTGAGAAAAGAAAGTGGAAAAGAGAGGTAGGAGGTGACAAGTGAGGCGAAAAGAAAATATTAAGGGGGAATGTAGTGTCCCCTTTTTAGCTAGCTTTAGTATCTTGATGGATTAGCCTATCATTTGGTCCTCATAGGCTAATGTTGGTGTTTAGAGGGCCTTGTGTGGGAGTAATCTGGTTCTCAGATAGCAGTTTATAGTGTTTTTTTTCTCCAGCTCTTGGGCATATTCAAAGGTGATCTTCTTCAGGGGTTTCAGGCTCCATTTATTCACACTTACTAATTTTAGTAAGTCAGTTGGACGTTTGGGGGCCAACCTTACTATTTATAGTAAGGCATCTAGATGAGCAGAGGAAGCAGTGGATATTCACGAAGTTATGGATTATTAATTATTACTAAAGTGATAACTTTAGTAATAATTAAATATAAAGTGAATATTATTTAATAAGTTAATGACTTTATAATATACCCTTTAATTTCATAACATAAAGTCATTATTTAAAAGAATTAACTGGACGCCACATTTAATATATATATATATATATAATGTGGCAACAAAAGCAAATATAATTTAATATATTAAATGGATTAAAAGTGCCTTGGAAATCTTGCCATTTGGAGAAGGTATAAAAAGCACTCAAAAAGCACTTCACTGATTCATTCAACACTTGGCAAATTGAAGAGTTTTGGTTGTGGGAAGAAAACAAGGGTTTGGAGCTGCAAATTGATCTTGGAAAACGTAGCTCTCTCAGATTGTGCATTCTACAGGTGTGAAATACCACCCAAGGTTTGCATCTTCAGGTGGCTTCACACAGGAGTCACATTTGTGCTTGATTGAAGATAGTTTGTTCAGATTTACAGAGGTTATTAAGTGCAGATCAGAACTGATAGGAGAGCAAGCATTGTTAATATTTTTTCATTCCTAATTGCAATCCTTTCAAAGCCATGTGGGTTTCTCAAGGCTGTACTGTTCTTCATTGCTGGGTCGTACTTCCTCTAAGGGTTGGTGGGTGAGTTTAAGGCTGAAATGCCTAAGGTTTAACCATTCCTTCACTCTCATCAAGGGTGGCTAGGACATCGATGACAATCTGCAGCAAATAGAGGGTTGGAGAAACAAATATTTTGACCTAGGCGTCCAAGCATAAGGGTTTCCTGGTTGCTGATCAGTTTATCAGATTTCTAGAATATGTACTTTGGCTTCCAGGTATGATTTATATTGTATATGTAAAAGAAATAATAAATCTGATTTGAATATATATGGTATTTGCTTCAGTAGTTTGTCAATATTGCAATTGTTCATATATATATATATATATATATATATATATATATATATATTTCTTGCATTTCCTGGAAAACTCTTCATCAAAAAACTCAAAACAAAACAAAAACTATAAAAGCACAAGCAAACACACAAGCAATTTTCAGTTAGCAAATATCCATTTGGAGGAGGGATATTTCAAGGAAGAAGAGGTAAAAGAGAAGAAGATAATGGATTGGGCAAGGAGCAAGGGTCCTGTTGTGACCTATTTCACACATTGCCCCACCGCAAATGGGGACCCCCAAGTTTTGATGTCGCCCTCTGAATCGCCAGTTTAGAGTCTTTAATTTGGGTAAATTTTGAAAGTCACTCCGGCTAAATTGAGATTTCGAACTCGTTTGTGTGTCTTAATGTCATGGAAGTGCTTAGAAGACCCAGTAGACGAAGACCGCCATTGCTTTTGGTCTTTTCTGACACTTCCTATTTTTTAGGGATTCTGCTTTTTTGCTTTTTGCTTTTTTGATTTTTGGCATTTTTAGGCCATTCTGGAGTTCCTATTTTTTAGGGATGCTTTTTGCTTTTTCTATTTTTGGAAAGTTTCTATTTTGGGAAAAAGTTTCTATTTTTGGATCCTACAAAGCAGAAAATCAACATGTCTCCGGAAATCAAGAAAATCAAGGTAAAGTGAAAAAGGGTTTGAAAAATGGCGAAAATTTTGGGAAAATGCTTAAGTCTAAGAATGGCGCCTTCAAGAAAGAAGATGGCATGGAAAGTTCAAAGTCCGCCCTACCTTTGGCATGCCAAAGATAGGCACTGGCATGAAGGTTGCCAAGTCCGCCATGGCATGAATGTTGCCAAGTCCGCCATAGGCGTGAGGAAGCTAAAGTCCGCCATAGGCAAGAGGCACATGAAGTCCACCCAAGATGTTTGGAAGAGGCGCATGGCACAAGAAGGTCAAAGTCCGCCCCTAGAGAAAGATGGCATGAAACTCATGAAGTCCGCCTAGCCTAGAGGAAAATTGCAAGAGGCACATGAAGTCAGCCCCAAGAAGTGTGGAGAAAGGTAAAATATGAAGAGATGCGCTCCAAGATGTTTGGAAAGGGGTGAAATTACAAGGGAATTCATTGGAAATTGGATTAAATGATCGAAACAAATGAAATTTGCCATTGGACAAGGCACGAATAAAATTCGCCATGGCAAGGAAAGTGTAAGACAAATGGAGAATAAAATACGCCATAGGCAGGAGATTATGAGAAATTCGTCCAACTTTGAAAGGAAAATTATTCTAAGGCATGAAAAACGAAGAAATGTCTAGAAGAAGACGAGGTTTAGCCGGCACAAAAAACCATCCTCAGCTCAACGGAATGAAATTCTTTGGCACAAAATGAAGAGTGTTTGGCAAAGCAAGCATGAAGTCCGCCCCTCTCAGCTTGGAAAATTCCTAAGGCACTGGTAAAAAAATGGCAAAGTGGCAGAGATCTCCAAGTTCGCCCAACCCAAAAGATGAATCGTTTGGCTAAATAAAAATGTCCAGAGAGGTCAGAACTCCGCCTAGAGAATTAAAATTTGGCAGATAAGCTATTGAGCATATTTTGGCTAGGCAGACAATTTGAAAAGAGATATTTAGCCTCTGACGAACGAACTTAGCCATGTATCAAGGTTAAACGGGTTGGAATTTAATATTTTAATATTTTTAATTATTTCCCTGACACTTAGGGAATTTTAATTAAAAAAATTCGAAAATGGAGATTATTTGGAAGATTAAACTATTCTGCCTTAGATAAATTTAACTTTGCCATGATTCGAAGATTTAAAATACGTTGGAAAATTAATTTTAAACGATTAATTTAATATCTTTTCCAACACTTAGGCAATTTTTGAGAAAATTCGAAAATCTCAAGCAAAGATGACACAGATGTGAAAATCAGAAACTTGCCTCGATAACTGAAAGTGAAATTAGAAGTTTGCCAATCTGAGAAGAAAACGTTTCTAAAAATTGGAAGAAAATCAAAGGAAAGAAAACAATGCCTTGAAAAAAATCGCACTTTTCAGCCATAAAATGAGTTTCAGCAACTCATTTCTTCACAATTCCGTCTGAGAAGTAGCTATCTCTCTCGAATCTTCAGGAAATCATTCGCAGAGGAGAAATTTATAAGAATAACACTGTTGTGAGAATCGAGGTAGCATTTTCTTGTTGACAGGTGTGATTTTTTGAGAGAAGTAATTTATTTCTTTGCTGAAATCATACTTTCAGCATATTGGCGCACCTCTTCTGGCAGATTTTTTGAATTTTTAAATTCATTCGCAGCTAGAACACGATCTTCAAGGTTTGGAAGTTAATCAACAATGTGTTTGCACTGTGTTTCTATCTTCTACTTCGTTTCCGACACGAATTTCATTCATTGATAGGCGAATTTAATTACTTTCAGCTTGCTTTTTGACAGAAATTTTAATTCAATAGGCTGAAAGTGCGATTTTTGTCCAAGCTACACCCCAGAACAAGTTAATTTTAAATGATCTTGTATTAATGTTAAGAATTTTGTGCTTGCAGGTTGACGATCGATCAAAGGGAAACATCCAGGCAGGCACAGATGAAGTTTGCAAGAAAAGGATCTCAGCCGGAAACCAGAATAAAGTCAAAGTGGAAAGATGTCTCGGACACTGACCTTGGCCACATTGACCTTGAAGAATTTAAGAAGAGAATATATGGGCATAATGGACCTTTGCCAAAGCCTGCCGCTAGAAGGATGGTGAGAAAAGGCATATTTCAAGCTGCCGGATTCCCACCTGCGCTTGGCTGTGCTGAACTTATGGTGGAGTGCGCACTTCACTATGATGCTGAGTTGGGGCGGATTGTGGCACCCGATGGGAGAGTGTTGGCACATCTGACAAAGTTGGCCATTCAGGAGGCCTTCGACATTCTGGTATATCCTAAAACTGTCTACAAGACTAAGGAAGATGCTCAGAAGTTATATGATGAAAGCCCTGGCCTTTGTGCCGCCAACATTAACAAGTCGTGGCTGGATAAGCCTAGGCCGTCGGTCAAGAAGATGCCCAAGAAGTTGCTGCGCACGGACTTCAAGGAAGACTATGGAGATATTATTATCTTGCTGAACAGAGTGGCAGGCAATCCCTCAGGAGCACCCTTCGAGTCGTGGATGTATTACTTCATTGAGGACCTCACAGAAGGTGTCAAGATGTTCAACTGGCCTTTGTGCCGCCAACATTAACAAGTCGTGGCTGGATAAGCCTAGGCCGTCGGTCAAGAAGATGCCCAAGAAGTTGTTGCGCACGGACTTCAAGGAAGACTATGGAGATATTATTATCTTGCTGAACAAAGTGGCAGGCAATCCATCAGGAGCACCCTTCGAGTCGTGGATGTATTACTTCATTGAGGACCTCACAGAAGGTGTCAAGATGTTCAACTGGGCGAGAATGATAAGCAACAATCTTCACCACCAGCTTATCAACCTAGAGAAAACCAAAACGTTTTATATGAGTTCTTATGTCATCTATATGTTGGCTAGAACTTACAAGTATGCAGGCTTGATATGCAAGGGCACGGTCGGCGGTGGGTCAAATGAGCTGAAGGCATACGACTGCTATCCACAATTGCAGTTGGAGGAAAAGGCGCACTTCCAGCGGGCTCATGACGCTTTCCTCATGTATATCACCAGAATACTCCAGGGAGGGACACATCAACGGCTGACTCCTGAGGCCAAGAAGCTGATTGGTAAATATGGGTCATGGTTTATCCAGTATCCCCGATTTACGTACATCAGAATCCAAGGATTCACTGGGAGCCCATATCGTTTGCCCATTTTCCCCACAAATAAGATGGTCCTGCTCGAAGTGCTGAGGCAGTTAGAAGAGTTCCAAGGTCTTCAAAGGGTGAAGCAAAAGGCGGCAGTAACTTTTCCCTTCTTTATAGGGAACATGCTGGAGTCTTGCCCATCATCACAGGCAGCTGATAGTGCCAGAATCGAGATACAGCATTACCCTTTTTCCCCATATCCGGCTAGGAATCACTACGACCCCCATCACCACATCAAGATGGTGGATGGAAGAAGATACAAGCATAGGGTCGAACTAGAGGACTTTTGGGCAAATGTTGCGGATGAATTTGAGGTCAGACGGAAGATGTGGTCCAGATTGCCGCTCAGCTTGATCAGGGCAACAGAATTTTGTCACATGCCAGATCAGTTAGAGGAGGACGAAAATCAGACACAGCCACGCTTTGATGAGAGTTCGGCTTTGCCCCTTGTCCGGTGGTCAGAAGCAGAGCATGCTGACTTGAACATCTTGATGAGGCCTGTCATCAAGTTCACTCAGTGGTGGGTTGATCAACGAGTTCAAGAATTAAAGCGCCAAAAGATAACCCTGACCTATGACATGCTATGCGAGGCAGAGTCTTATTCTTCCAACGCGGGCGCATCCCAGGACGTACAAGTGATGGAGACCACCACTTCTAGTAAGAGAAAAGAAATAGCTGCAGGAAAGGAGCCAGTCCAAAAGCAGGCCAGGATAAAACCTTCTCAATCGACCGCCTCTAGAAATATTGAGGAGATATTAGCTACTGCCGATGCTTCACTGGCAGACATGAGGGATCCTTCTCCAGTTCCTGAAGACAACACAGAGCCTCAACCAGATGACGATGCGCCGCCTTCTCCCACGAGCACCGAAATATTGGAGTCAGATGACGACGATGTGGGCGCCCAAGATGAGGATTTCCAGGAAGGGATGATTTCAGCCCTTAGGGGAATTGTGGATGTTCCTGACAAAGAAGGCGTGCCGGAGGAAGACGGTGTTGAGCAACTTACGATCCCGGATTGGCTGAAGCAAAGGCTAAAGGTACAAGTGCCGGCAGATGAACTAGAAGAAGATGATACGGCAAACTTTTTGGCCAAACTGTCTCAAACCGTGGCTAAAAAGCCGGCGAAGAAATTCTCCAACATACAAAGAGACGAGGCCGGCAATAGGATAGTACAGATTGTCGTGCCTACAGCGGACAAGTCGCAGGAGGATATGGCTCCACAAGATTACGCCATCACAACCATTGACTTGGGTCCAACCACTAAGGGCCAAGAAATGGAAGATTTGGATAATTCTGTGTCTGCCATCAAATCAAGGTTGGCGAAGGAGGTAGCCAAAAGAAAGGAGTGCCAATTGGAAATTGAGCGCTTAAGAGAGTACATCCAGCACTTGATCAAGCCACTTGATCAGGATATTACGGCGGCTCCTCTACTTCCCAACTCTTCACAAGAGGCCGTTAAAGAGATAGAAGAAAACAGGCTCACGGTTCAGGAGGCCAAAGAATGGATAGCAGCCAAGGGGATTGAAGCTGAGACATTCATAGAAAGATTAACTTTGGTTTATGGTCAGGCCACTGCCTTACTTTCTAGGCTAGCCTCCTTGGCAGAAGTATGGGACAGCCTTCCGGACACGCAGGATAGGATAATCCCTTGCCTTAGGATTCTGAAAGGAGTTCCTAAGCAAGAATTGATAGAGGGAGGCGTCATCGCAGCGGGAGCAGCCTATGACTTCCACACTTGGTATTGGGCCTTGACAGCACGAGGTGAAGTCTTGGAGAGGGTAAAGGTTGACGGCATCAGATTGGAGGAACAGGTCAAGGAAGTTTAGGCCAAAATCCTCAACATAATTGCTGATATCCTGGATAAAAAGGCTCTGCGAGAGAATGACCTGCAATTGGAAGTTTTGAAGGAAAGTGTCCAGGAAAATATCTTTGACATCACTGGACCCATCTTGAGGCAGGACTGGGCCAAATTGGCAAACTTCCTGAGTATCTGAGAGTCCTTTGAAAAGACTGAACCAGAGTGGGAGGAGACCTTCACCAGATGCGCTGAGAACATGGATGGGCTGGAATTTAGAATCGGCATGCTTCCACAGGTTACCATGGATGAAGTTGCCTTGATCGTGTCCAGATTCGGTGAATATATGGTGGCTCGAGAAGATCAGAATGTAGTCCCCTGAAAATAGCTCCGAATGCCAACTCATTGCTGTTCATTGCCAGTTAACTGAAGTCATTTTGGGAAACCCTAATTAGGGTTTCGTTTGTTAAATCTTGACCGTCGGCTCATGTTTAATCTGAGCCATTTATTCAATTTATGGAACTCTATATAAACTCTTGGACCCTCATTTGTAATTTGTGAAGTGAGTAATAAAAAATTGTTGCGACGAAACTATTTCCGTTTATAAAAGCTCTTGTGCATGATTTGCTAAGAACAACTTTTATTTTCAAGTAGTATGCAAGGTTTAATATTTCTCCTTCAACACTTAGAGTAGAATTAGAATAGCATTTCATTACATGTTGGTTAGATGAATGATAGATTTGATCGCAGTGGTGGATAAAATTTTGCTCATACTTTTGTCGAGTGGATGATTTGCACTCGACGTGTAAAGTTAGTCTGAGCCATTAAATCATGGATGCTTAACTTCTGTTTGTTTTGATTATCAATTCGAACATGAAAACCATTATCACCTCCGTTGAAGATTGCACCCGCTTCGCGTAGTTGTCCGAAGGAGGCGAAACGAAGTGTGGTTACCCATTTTGTCTAATCGCTGCTATCTCTTGAATTCTTAGGCGTAGTTTAGATCTCTAAACCCTTATCCTTTTGCCTTTTTTTTGGAATATCTGAAATACCCATTGAAAGAGCTTCAACGATAAAACCGCCTAAGTCCTCAACTCGCGAAATGAATTTTACGTAAGTCCCCTTGTGATTACCAGCAAATCACAACGCCCACTGACCTTGTCCATATGTCATAACCTGGCCAAAAGAAACATAGGAGTCATTGTATTATCTTCTAGGTATTTGCAATTACTTTTCAAGAGAGGATAAAGTGTCCTTGGGCATTTTATTCTGTGTATGGTGGCGTATTCAAAACACACACCAATAGGTCCAAGGTTTCTCTATCCCCCTAACCCTTTTTTGGTTCCCCACTAACTTGTGCACCCTACCCTATCCATTTATCTTCTCATCTTTTGCCTCTTCTTCCCCCTCCATCTTTTCTTATTTTCTCCTCACTTGTCACCTCCTCCTAACTCTCTTTCCCCAACTCTTTACTTTGTTCAACCCTCTCTCTCTCTAATTATTAGGTCCTTTCCATTAAGGTCATTTTTGCACGTTGTTCTTATTTACCAATTCCTTGTAGTTCTTTGTTGTCTAATTTGTTCACCCTTGCTACTTATGTCCTTTTTTTATTTCTATGTCATCTCTACTTGTTGTTCATTCCTTTCTTGTGTTTTTCTTCATGTCACTTCCACAATTTCTTGGTCTTTTTACATGAAGTTCAAATTAAATTTTACTTATAGTTTTATATCATGATTGTCTAGGTGGTATAATTTGTGTCCACTCCACCTTATCTTGGTATGTTTGTTATGCATGTATAGAGTAAAGTATTTATCCTTTTTTTGGTTTGTTTGCATTATTAGAGTAACACAATTGCTTATGTCCTACCCTAGAGTTAATTTTATTCTTAATCTCCATTATTTTGTTTTGTCTAGCCATGGATCTATAGCTTTAAGAATATCCACAATATTCCTTCTAGTGCTTACTTTATTGTTGTTAGTATCTTGTTTTAGTTGGCATCTATTGTGCTACGTTAAGTTATGTGCATTTACCCAACTAATCCTCATCTTCTTTGTAATGCTTTCCCTCTTAGTGTTATCTTAATATTACTTATACTATCTATTATAATTTTTTGCTAATATTTATATTGAAATCCTAAAATTATTATTATCGCTAAAATTATTATCATCAATTACTATCAATTAGTAATAATTATTATTCTTGCTAAAATTGTCCCTTGTATGACTATGGGATAAAATCCATATTGATCACTTGGCGCATTAACCTTCCAAATTCAAGATCGAGGCATGCAACTCTCATCAAAAGGTATGTCATAGGTCATTGTCCTACCTTCCTCCTATCTGCCTCATTTTTTCCCTCATGAAGCTCTATATCCATCCACATTTTTCCAGCATAACATCCTTTAGCTCCTCCATTATCCCTCCTAGATCTTTTTGGCCACATTCAGCACTCCTAGATATATTTGGTCAATGCCAGTGTCCATGGTTGGTGCAGTTCAAACTGTTTTTTTTTTACCTTGGGCCATAGCTGACTACACATTCTATGGATGATGGCAACAGCTATTAGGATTTGTGACTTGGATTTTGCACCCATACATATAGGTTTAGTCATAGTCCATTCTGAGATTATCACCAAACTATTTCCTCCTCTGCAATTACAAATCAGCAGAATCCTCCATGGATATTAAAGGGATTCCAGTGTAAAGGAGCTATAGCAAAGGGAAAAGAAATTGCAATTGCAGGTTTTGGAGATTCAAGAATAAAGAATTCACATCCAGTGAAGTAAAGGGAGTTTAAGGAGACCCCTGTTTTAGTCTACTGTGGTATTCTCTATATCCTTCCTCATTCAGTCTACAAGAACCTTTCTCCACAAAATGCTCAAGCTAATGTAAATATTACTTGACAACAAATCAACCCCGAGCAAATATTTCTTTGCCCTACCCTATTTCATTTTAACCACATAAATTAGTTTGATTATTCATTTTAAATCATTCAATTTGCTACACTTGCTTATTAGTGATTGTCTTACATATTATCCTTGAAGTGTAGCTCTAGAAAAGCCTTCTACCTATTACCTATTTTAGAAGCTTGTTTAGTAAAGACTCCCTCTAGGCATGTAAGCCTTGTAGATAAGAAGAATCAAGTAAGTGTCTCGCTTATTACTTATTGCCTTACATATTATCCTCCGAGTGTAGCTCTAGAAAAGCCTTCTACCTCTTACCTATTTTAGAGGTTTGTTTAGTAAAGACTCCCTCTAGGCATGTATAAGACCAAAAAACCATTGTTAAAATCCAAGTTAACATAAGGCGAAGTAGCAAGGAAAATGATAAGAAAAATCTCATTTCTATGGAAATTCTTTACCTGTAAATCTGGCATCCTGTTGCAAGCATTTCAATTATATTGTGCATGGTACTTTTCCATAATGTACCTGCAATTTGTAAAGAAGCTTCTGCTCCTATGGTCAACTCTCACACCTTCTAATGCTAATAATTTTATGCATATGTAGAAGCTCGAATACCAGTCAACATGGTTAATGGGAAAAGCTAAGTAGCTGGTCCTGGTACGGGTTCGGGTTCGGAGGTTCAGTTCGGTTCGGCTAATTTTATTTATTTTTATTGTTTTTGGGGAGGGGGGGTGGGGGGGTTGGTTCGTTTTGGGATATATATATATGCAGCCTAGAAGTATGAATTAGGATTAGAATATCACATAACATCATATAAACAACAAAACCACCATAAACTTGAATTTCATTTAAAACATGCATGATAAATATTCATCGTTGAAACTTCAAGTTCAATATTACACACTTTTAAAGTTTTAATCATCATATGGATTATCTAAATCATCAATATCAATGTCAACATTGACCTTAGATGATGCAAGAAGACTAGATGAATCACAAGTAGTGCCAATGGCACTGTCACTAGCACTACTATTGTGCCCATGCTCTTGTTGGATATCAGACTCCTCATATGCAACATGGTGGGAAGTGGAAGCATCCAAGTCAGTCCAATAAGCAAAAATGAAAGCTCATCCTCTTGGAATGAAAATGCTTGTTTGCAAAACAAATGAATAAGAATGAGGTAGTTTAGGTGTTCAGAATGATTTAGAGGTCACTTTTATGGTTCCCTTGGGCATGGGTCAAAGTCAAACTCCATAAAACATTAAAAAAGTGCTCAAAAAAATACTTTTTGGATGCCTAGGCACACGGGTTCTATCTTGATTCGCCTAGGTTTGGTCTGGGTTTTTGCCCGAGTTCTCTTGGGTTCAGTCTGGGCAAATCATACCCAAAAATGAGGGATCCTCATCAAACCCATAGGCGAATCGACCCAGAATCCAAACCAGGACCGAACCGAAGTAGGATCTAGGGGTTCCAAAGGCGAATCTTGTAACACAGGGGAAAAGGAATGCATGATTGACTAAGAAGCACCATGTGAATTTTTTGTACCTGTTAACACCATCATCTCATCAAAGCCATGGAACAATCCTTGCCGTGTGTTCAATGTTGATTCTTTGAAGATGCTTTCAATCTTTTCTTCCTACAAGTATTTTGATGTCTATAAGATATAGTGGACCTGATTGAAGAAACTACAAAAAATTTCAATCAACATGTTGTGACCTTTTCACATATCACCCAATTCCTAATGGGGACCCCCTAATTTTTTGCTCTATTTTGGTCTTTTGGCTTTTGTTTTGTGTGTCTCTCTCTATTCTTTCTGCCCCTCCGGAGATGTCCTCGTCGTTTGACCTAAGTTGAGACTTTGGCTAAGTCTGTGAAATTAGGGTTTTCATCCTTCAGGCTTGCTTGAGGTCAAGTAGAGTTATCAAAGTGAAAATTGAGCTCAGCACTACGATCGAAAGACTCAAGGTAGGATCCCATCAAATTTTCACTGAAATCTGACAACTTCAGCACATCCAGGTAACCTCAAGGTGCCTGCACGCAAAATTTGAGAAGATTCTGACAACTTGCTATTTTTAGCAGTTACGGCTTCAAGAGCCATATTTAGGGTTTCCACGTATGCTTTTCAAATGCATGTCTGGAGAATATTTTTGGTTTCTTCAAGACCTTCGCGATGATATAACATGCAAATCAAGACAATAACTTTTAGCAGTTCAGCCATCAAAGGCTATTTTTAGGGTTTGCGTGCAGACTTTTCCAGCGCATGTCAGGATATTCCTCATGGGTTTTACGAGAGCTTCGCAATGATGTCACATGCAAGCAGAGTTGGCCATTTTTCAGGGACTTACTATTTTTAGCCAGTGCCCGCATGTAGACCAATTTTTTGGGTTTTTCTAGGTTTTTCTAGGTTTTTTGAGATCCCTCGGACAATATGACATGCAAACTCATCCAGCAACTGATTAGTCACTTTTCGAGCGTTTACTATTTTTAACAAATTCACTCTGGCAGCCACCCGACACTTCAGCATCACGGACACAACAACACGCAACAGAAATCAAGTCAAACGGAGATCATTCGAGGCACATGCAAGACAAATTAGGGTTTCCAACTTCGAGACTCAAAAGAAGAGGTAAAATGCCAGAAATTCGAAAAACGAAGGTATCCCATGACAATCAGCATCCTTCAAGCAATCTATTGGTAAAATTTGGGCCCAATCCGAGCACTTACTATTTATAGTAAGTCGCCTCCAAAACAGGGCTATAAATAGCAAGTCAACACAAGGGGTAAGTATGAACAGGTTCGCCAAGTCATGAGGACCACGTGGTGAAAATTTCAAGTCAAACAGAGCTGCCAAGGTCAAGAAATCAAAAGCTTACTAAAAATAGGAAACAGAGCAGACAAGGTATGAAAGCCTAAGGAAATTTCTAAGTCTGTGATGAAACTGGCATGAGGAGGGCCAAGATGCACCCTAAGAGTAGCAAGTCATAATAAACAAAAAAATCTCTCAAGTCACATGAAATTTCCTGAGGACCTGTCAAATGCGCCCAAGTGATGGAGCAAGCAAGGATGTGGAAAATGTCTAAGTATGGGAATTTCCTCGTCATACCCTCAAATGCGCCCACAAGGAAGTTTGTTGATAAATAAATTCTCCAAGGCACATGAAGAAAATCCTCCTCACACCCCTCAAATGCGCCCTTGACAGGTATGAGTAGGGTGGCATAAAATTTGCCTCAGTCAAAAATGGAAGTATACCCTCTCATATATGCCCATCATGGAGGAGGAGGTATGAAAAGTTTCCAAGATATTCAAAATAAAAGCAGCCTACCTCAAATGTGCCCTCACCTTGAAGTAGAGGACTTGTAAAAAGGTCTAAAGCATTGAAATAAAAGTGCAAAGGTGGAAATGCGCCCTCAAGAAGGAAGGGACTTAGAAATTTTCTAAGTCATGCAAAGTTAAGGCACCACTAGGGAAATGCACCCATGAAGTGAGGAGGTGTTATGATTTTTTCTAAGGCATGGAAACATAAGCTCATGCCTTCAAATGCGCCCACCTTGTGATAAGAGCAAAAAAAAAAATTCTAAGTAGCAAAATAAAAGCTCCACCCCTAAGATGCGCCCAAGAGGTAGAAAGGGTGGCTGAAAGTTTCCAAGGCACAAAATCTAAAACCAAGGGGTCTCAAATGCACCCAAGGTACTATGAGGGCTTGAACTTTTTTTCTAAGTCTTGAAAAATGAAAGCTCATCGGCTGAAATGCGCCCTTGAGGGAAGAGGTGATTAAAAAGTTTCTAAGTGATGGAAACTAGGAGCACCACCTATGGAATGTGCCCTTGAGAGGTGAGGTAAAGGAAAAGTTTCTAAGTTGTAACATAGGAGCTCACCCTTCAAAATGCGTCCAAGGTAGGATGAAAAGAAGATGTGTTAAAAAACTTCCTAAGGTAAAAACAAAAGCACAAGGGGCAAAATGCGCCCAAGATAAGAGGGCAAGCTAGAGGCATGACGAATACTCTGGGGTGTTGAAACATGAAGTTGCCACTATGTCAAATGTGCCCGCAAGGTAGCTAGAGATTTAAAAAGTTTCTAAGGCATGGAAACTTGAGGCCCCATATAGCAAATATGCCTAGCAAGGGTTATGAATTGAA
Organism: Sequoiadendron giganteum; assembly: GCA_007115665.2. Classification (NCBI taxonomy): domain Eukaryota; kingdom Viridiplantae; phylum Streptophyta; class Pinopsida; order Cupressales; family Cupressaceae; genus Sequoiadendron; species Sequoiadendron giganteum. The sequence goes on along the minus strand of CM021104.1, from coordinate 332,265,380 downwards.
GGAATTTTCTAAGTGTGGTAAAATGAAAGCTTCACCTCTTGAATGCGCCCTAGGAAGGTGAAGTGACTTAGAATATTTCTAAGTATCACAAAATGGAAGCTAGACCTTCCAAATGCACCCTTGGCAAGGTAAGAAGGAGATAAAAGACTTAGGAATTTGCCTAAGGCGTTAAAATAAAATGCCACTGGAGGAAATATGCCTAGAGATAAGAAGCTGGTGGGAAATTTTTCCAAGCTATGAAATACAGGTTGACACTATCATATGTGCCCAAGGTAAGAAAAGTTGAAATAAGCATTGGTGGAGAATATTTTCAAGGGTGAGGAATATTAAATGTACCCCTTCATGTACCCCATGGATAATAAAGTTGCAAAGTATTTTGCTAAAGGAGAAATGTTTTCAAAATTTGGGGGTCTTTGAATATTTTCTAAGGGACGTATATGCATAGGATTGTGATTTCAAAATGGGCGCTTGCCTTATGATTGATAAACTTTCTAAGGGGAGATAAATGTTCTAAGGCATTAAAAATGATGCTAGAGGGGTTAAATGCGCCCTAGGTAACAAGGTGGAGATGAAATTTGTCTAAGGCATGGAGGAATTTGAAGATGAAATGACGCTCAAACATCAAGCGTTCAAATGCGTCCTGAAGATGAAATATTTTCTAAGGCACAAACTCTAGGCACAAGGTGGTGGATGCGCCCTTGAAGAAGACCTCATGAAATGAACACAATGTGCCCATGATGAAAGTTTGCTAGAAAAATGATGAATTTTATCAGATCTAGAGGTCAAGCGGACCTTGGAAATCAGAACATGGAAATTGGGTAAGTGAAGTGAAGTTATGTTATAAGTGTTCTGATGCTCTTCTTTTTGTTTTGCAGGATGAACGTCGAGGCTAAGGCATTAAGAACGTGATGCGGAGGAGGCATATGCACCCAAGGCAGTGGGCTAGAGAAATATGAAGGTTACAAGGAAGAAATGCATCCAGGAATTAAGACAACAGGAGGACTGAACGCGAACAACTAAGCAGTTGAACTCAGGATCCTATCAATTTTTATTATGTGTGGAGACAATCTTAGAGACTCTTTTACCCTCCTCCTAGCGCAACAGAATTGGCAGGCAAAGCAGAAAAAGTCTTTCTGGACGAGAATCTTCTAATGATAGTGGGCATTAATTGCTCATAGTGGTTCCTGCAAAGGAGTGGAGAATCTTCTGTTCATTTATTACCCCACTCCTCTCTGTGGCGGTTCTTAGGGCAAAAACCCTAATTAGGGCATATGTGGCTCGATCTGAACCCTTCTTTGTAATTGAATCTAAGTCGTCTGCTCGACTGGACCAGCTATAAAAGGGGCATCCCCCCTCATTTGTAATATATTAGATTAAGAGATCAAAGAGGAGAGAGAAATAGAAAGTAGAGGTTAGCCTATAAGTTAGCATAGATTGATAGCTTAGATTGAGGAGGAAAGAAAGCTTTCCCTTTGAAAGTTTTGTAAGAAGTTGTTGTGAACACTCTCATGATATAAAGAATTTCCATTGATTGGTGATTCCTTCTTTTATTGTCAGCAGCTAGCAAGGCTTTTTCGTCTTTCCGACTCAAGTAGACCAAAGTAAAGTAGATTTTATTTCATGCAAGTAGTTGGTAGTTGTGGAATGTGGTGTTTAATTTGAGCAAGCTTCGCTTATCCATACCACTAGCGAGCTCACGAATGGTGGGTTCGCCTTGTGTGGTCAACTGGAACATTGTGAACTTAACTTCAATTGTGGTTTATATGTTGATATGTGTCGTTGTGACAGTCTCTGCATGTTGAATCGTGGTTTGAATATCTCTCATTATCCCTTTGAACATTGCACTGGTTTTGCGAAAGCTGTCCGAAGTGAGGCAAAGCAGAGCTTGGTTTGAAGTTTGCAAGAATTGATCTTCGCATTCCGCATTTAGAGTAGATGGTAGCATCTCTAATCCTTGCATCCTTTTACATTCAGCATTATCCAATTAGTTTAAGAACCCGAGCGTCATGGACAAATCTCCCGAAATTTCAGAATCCTTTATTTTGAATGAGCAACTCACGTAAGTCCCCTTCAAATAACCAGCAAATCACATCGAGCCAACTGAGACTATCCCCTGCATAAGGAACCTTGGAGTTGAATGTATGATCTTTTTGGCAATCTGAGCATGCAGAATACTTTGATCAAGAGAGGATAGAGTATCCATTGGGAAACTTTATTCTGTGTTGGTGCGGTCATAAAACACCCGTCAACACAACACAAGGACAATCTGATTGTCAAACCCTACTAGAACGAGAGGTCTGCTAAATTATCTCCAATTGGGACGTGCTCCTATCAGAGTGAAGGAAAAAGAGGCATGCTCTCATCCATGGATATGGATTATCATGTAATGATGTGGAATATCTCTACAGAGGTGCCTTTACTTAATCAATTTAGTTTTGTGTTTGATAAATTTTAACATTGCTATGGTTTTGTTTCAGTGACTATGATAGTTTTAAGATGAATTTCTTGAAAGGAAAATTGGATGTTCTATACACAAACTGGAATCATCAAATGACTGTTGTTTTCACTCATGGCAACCACTTCAAGTCTTCAAGGCAGTGCACCCTCCAAACAACACTTCAAGGTAACAATTCTAACAATAAAATAAATAATACATCCACCATACTCAATCCTAAGCACTCCCACATGTTAAATAATAGAGGCAGAAGGCATCACATCATAAAGTAATATACATAGAATTAAAAGAAAAATAGCAGAAAGCAAGAGAAAGGAGACATAGAGAGAGAAAGAAGAAGAATAGCATACATGAGAGTGTAAAACATGCCCCTCGTCTCCAAGAAGGCCTCGTCCTCAAAGAATTGCATAGGAAATGATTGAGAAAATACCCATATGCAAATTACAATCACTTCAAAAGTTGTAAATGAAAACCCGTTTTAGCCACGCCTGAACCAACAAGTACAAAACTGGAAAATCTAACCAAAACCTTCAACATTGATGGACAATATGCAGTTTTGAATGAAGCACACTCACAACTGACCATCTAGGGAACCTTAGTTTCAGGCTCGAAGAATGGTGTAGAAAAGCTAAGCTCCCGCTTATCCGGGTTCTAACATCAAATCAACAACATTTCGATATAATTTTCCAAAGATAAAGAAATGAGAGAACAAAGGCCTTCTTTTATAGAACTTGAGGTGACTGTTGAATTTCCATCATTTTCCCTCCAAAGGTCACCCAGGCAAATAATAAATATTTTAATTTTCAAAAACCTATTCTCCCTTCTTATTTTGGTGTCCAAACACCAAGGAGACATTAAAACATTTAAAATAAATTTATTACTCCTTAAATAAGGCATCCAAATCCCAAGAGAAATAATAAACTTAGAAATATAAAATGTTTTCACCTCATGTGGCGTCCACCCTTAATGACCACGTTTTAAAACAACTTAAAGTCTTTGTGCTAGGCCAAGGGGTCAAAAACTCAATATAATAATTAAATCATTTATTCAAAATGCAACTCAGAAAGCCAAATCCAACAATACTCAACTGCCCTGCCCGAAGTAGAAATCTCGCTGAACTGCTGCCAACCTGAGAACTGCCAAAAATAGAACTTAGTAAAAATAGTAAATTTTGGAAAGTTGTTCAACTCACTTTGCATGTTATATCATTGCGAAGCTTTCTGAAAACCCAAAAAGAAACCGCAATCCAAATCTTGAAACTCCAATGTGCTGGCTAAAAATAGCAAGTTCTGGAAAAGGTTGTCAGATGGAGATGCATTTCACACCATTTTGAAGCTCTCTGAAAACCTAGAAAACTCCACCAAACATGCATCAAAAACTCTAACATGCTAAGCTTCAAAAATGCTTTCAAAACCCCAATGAGATAGGAAACCCCAATTTTACCTCTGACGGGCCTACAGGCTTCCAAAAATAGGCTATCAACCACCGAAGGGTGTATAGCTAAAATGGGGACATTACAAACTGCCCTTCCCAAAATTGCTTGTCCTCAAGCAATTCTAATGCCATCCCAAAATCATGATGTTGAACCAAACTGGAATTGAATATGATCCCAAGGTCCCAAATCAACCTAGGAGATCGATAGCACCAACTGATGTAAGCACTGCACTGTTGGATGCCAACACAAGAGACCACCAGATTAAAACTAAACTGAAACATCATGGGAATAAATTCCAGAAGGCCAACAATGGCTTCATCATCTTTAGTTGTTGAATAGAAAACTCAAGTGATACCAGGATTCCAAATCATCCTCAGGAACACTGTTCCTCTAATCCGTTGCGCTACTCTGATTAAAACATCTGAATACCCAAGGTGGAGTAATATATCTCGGTCCACAAAAGCCAACGCACTAAACATGTTAGTTCCCAAGTCCCATATCAGTCTGTAGGACCTCCAAACCTCGCTGTCATAATTTTGATCAGCAACAAAAATGTTCTCAAACAAGTCATCAAACCCATGCCGAACAAATAACCATGCTCCACACTCAGAAATTTGACCATACTGAAACGTTCCCTTACTCATTTGAGGCAGAAATTCAGTCCAAATAGGAGATGGAGAGGCCTGAGAATGAAATAACCATCTACCAAACGGGTCTGAAATAATCATCTTGAAATCTAATTTTTTAAAAATCAGCATCCAAGAAGGTGAGCAGCAGCTACAACTTAAGAACTTTTCATCAAAATTGACATGACTACTCATGAACCAAGCTGGTGGCACCTTCAGCAAAGGTCCCCATGCCACCACAAACCATCTTTTGATCACACTTTCTTCCCCAATCACTATCTTATGATCAAAAGTAATGAACCAATGACAGAAAAAGAAGCTAGCAGCAATCATAGAACTGAAATTTTGGCACTTATCTCTCCAACCAACCTCCTTTTTATGCATACCAATCTTCAGAAAAATATACTCGAAATCCCAAATACTAATTTTCAACTGGACACATTTCCCAACACAAGAGCAAATGATCACAACTACATTATGAATATAATGTGCTCATTTATCCCCTTTAGAATTTTCAATATTACCTTCACGTAAAGTAATGTCAGGATCCCAAACCAACAACAATGAAGAACCACTTCTCATACGGAGAACTGCTCTCACAAGAATCCTCTAATTTTCCGTTCCATCTGAATAAACACTTCTTAAAACTCCAAGAAGTAATCAACCAACCTATGTTTGTTGAAGAAATTCAATCCAAAATCTTGTGTCATGATTTGTCGGAAAGATTCCATGAATCCTTCATCAAATACAATTTTGAAATCAATCACCCTAAGAGATGATGAAGATGTACTAAAATCTGACAAGAGCCTCACAAGCATCCTCATCAAAAAACAAATAAAACCTTCATCAACATGCCAATCATCTCTTTGTTGATGAATAATAAGAATGTCTTCATTTCTTTGTGATCCAAGAGTTACCATTTCTTGTTGAATGGGTGCACTAGGAGCAGCAATAGATTCAACTTCATGCAACTCACGTATCAACTCTCCAATGCTAGAAGACAAACTCAAATTTCCTCCTTCAGTAATCTCTGAAGCAATTCTTTCATCATTTTCAAAAAGAGGATTTATATAAACCTTACTAGCATCTTCTTCATACAAGAGATTATCAAAAGCCTGAAAAACTTGTTGATGAGAATTTGAATGCTTCGGTTTCTCACGATAGCATTCCAAATCATATGTTTCTTGTATGAGATCAAGCTCATCAAGAATTACTTGAAGCTCCTCTGCTCTTCTTTTGTTTTCTTGCTCCCATGAATATTGAACAGCAGAAATTTGATTCTTTGCTTCAATTAGAGTTTCATGCACTTCTTGCAACTTATTTTTAGTAAGCTCGTTCCACTCCAATGCCTTGTCAGCAATTTTAGTCACTTTGTCTTTAACACAAATGATGTGCACAAGACTTGATTTGATTTCCTCCAAGGCAAACTTAATAAACTTCATATCAACAATGGAAATGCAACATACATCTTCTCCTCTAGGCACAACATAAATCAAATTTTTAACATGCTGATGCAATTCATCAAGTTGTGATAGAACTTGAATTCCATTTTCAGCAGTTTGTGAGCTTGAACTACAATCTACATATGCTGGTTGAGATGATGTATTACAACTTTGTCGGATAGAGATTTCAAAAATTGTTTGAGTTGTACTCCCCAACTTGTCTCGCATGTGATGGGCACTCTTCATCATTCCATCCAAAGTGCCTTCTAATTCCTTAGCCTTCTGCCTTAGTTTGGCTTCAAGTGAAGAGAAATCTACCTTATTACTACTTGAAGCTTCACCTTCCATGTTGTCTTCTACACATGATTCAAAGGAGTTGGTCAAATCAACTTTGTAATGGGAAGAGACTTCAGCTTCCTCTTTCTCTTCCTCTTTAGCTTAACTTTCAAACCAGCATTCTCCAGAATTTTGAAGTAGCAACTCACTAATTGAACAAGTATCTTCTTCTAACCGAACTACTCCTTCATTTGGATCTACACTTGAGGCTTCTTTAGTCACATTACATTCTTCTATAGAATGCCTGGATATTTCATGTGTTTCAAGAACTAATGTGGGCATATGGCTTTCTTTTGTTGAATGCATGGACAAGAGCAAATCCGTAGATACCCCCTGAACTATTGCTATGAATTCAAAGGGATTCCAACTTTCATTCTCTTCTTCAGCTTCAGAAATCTCCTCTTTGTTTTCAACAGTCTTCTTCATGAGTGGTTTTAACTTTTCTTCACACTGACTGAAAATTTCATTAACTAACAAATCAGCTGTGGGAGAAATCTGCTCTTCACGTTCATAAGCATTCTTGAGAAGGGATTGGACACTTTCGGGAAGAGAATCAGCTTTTTTGATGGTGTCAATTAGAACATTCTCAACAGCTACAAACACCCCCTCTTCCCGCTCACTCCAAGTCGAAGAGAAGAGAGAATTAAACAAATGGTGAATCTGATTTTCCATCTCCAATTCTATCAGAAGCATGCAAGTTCTTAATTCTGAAATGTTTTTAAAACAGCAACTCTCCTTGAAAACAAACCACTCCCAGTTTCATCCAAATCTTGGAAACTCTCCACTATCATATTTAATATGATCTTCATGGTTTCTTCATCATAGGGCAATTGTGGTTCCACAATTCTTATCACTTCCATGAAGCAAGAAGAAATCAGCAACTTGGTTTCTTCATTTGGATGCCTCAGCCAATTGGGCTAATTCAGAAGAGACACTGCAGGTGCTAATGCCAATTCCATTATCTCGGAAGGTGATTGCTTCACCTCTCTCAAACATTGTTCCAACAAGTGAAGATTGTTCTCTTCATTCTCCCTTGACTGAAACTCTTTGTCAAGTCTCTTTCCAGCCATATGCAGTGCCTCTGCCAATTTCATCTCTTCGTCATTAGCCATGGCAACTACCAATCTTCTAAACTGAACTCAAATCTGACCAAACAATGAAGCACTGATCAACAGGATGGCAGGATCTTCTGCTCCAATACCATTGAAATGTCCCCTTAACTTTTTCTTGGAATTGTTACAACACAAACCAGCATAACGCCAATTGATTAGCATTAGCTTCTAAAGAATAATCAAATGAAATGCACTCTACACCAAGAATGTGCACACAGGACCCGATGTGGATGAGGTGCTAACATATGGCGGAGGAAACTGAATTATAACTAAAAGTTAAATACAACTAAATGCAAAGAGGCGATGAACCAACCAAGAGAGATTTCCACGATACCACTTAATTAGTGGGGGGAAAAACATTACAATTAAAAACTAATTTATTTGCTGTGGCAGGCATTGTAATGTCCCCATTCTTAGCACTACACCTTCCAGTGACTGTTAGACTATTCCCGGATGCCCGTAGGCTAGCCAGAGGCGGAATTAGGGTTTTCAGCTGCTCGGAGGTTTCTTTTGAGGATTCAAGGGTTCGCATGTTGGAGTTTTGCAGATTGGTTGCGGGTTTCATTTTGGGTTTTCAGATAATTTCGCAATGGTATAACATGCAACTGAATCAGAGAACTTTACCGGAATTACTATTTTTAGTAAGTTATGACAGCTGCATGTTGGATTTTTACAGTTCGGATTCTGGATTCTTTCTAGGTTTTCATAAAGCTTCCAAACGGTATAGCATGCAATTTGATTTGAGCAACTTTCTGGATTTACTATTTTTAGTAAATTCTATTTCTGGCAATGGTCTTGTTAGCATCAGCACAATAAGCTTTCCTCTTCAGGCCGTTCAGTTGGTAATGTTGATTTTGGCTTTATGGAGAATTTGTTGGTGGATATTGAATTAATTAAGTTCCTAAGGTTATATTTTAATTTTATGACCCCTTGGCCTAATATTATAACTATAAGTTGTTTTGAAAAAGGGGATATGAAGGGTGGACACCTCATCAAGAGGTTAAGTGAAATATTTATAAGATTGATAAAGTATGACCTTGGGAAATGGGACACCAACTTTGAGGAGAGCATTATTTGACTTAAAAGAATTATTTCATTTTGAAAAAGGACGCCATTTTCGAGGATGTGTTGAAGTCAAGTCAAAACCTAAAGTCTTGGAGAATGGGCATACCTTCTAGAAGCTTTTGGAGATTCTCAACAATTCTATATATTGAGGCCCTTGCTCCTTCATTTGGCATCTATGAAAAAATATATCGTTATGCTGCCGAAATGGTGAATGAACGCTTCGAGGAATGCACACCCCCTAGCAAGAATCAGTCTTCGTGTTTGAAAAATAACACCTAGCTGATATTGAGATTGCTTCTCATCCAGAGAATGCAAAGAGAGCTTACAATGGCATTTTCTGATGTTTTTGACAATTTTGTGTTGTTGGTTGCAGTCATGGCTGAATGACGTTTTCGCTTGCAGGTGTCTAGGCGATTTTATTTTCATTCTGGGTGTTTGGGATATCTCTTCCTCTATCATAGGCACCCCTTCTTGTGCATTTGCAGATTTTACTATGAAGAGATGGATTTTTAGTGAAGGTTAGCCCCTCTAGGAAGGTCGTACCTTTTGTCTGGCTGTCTTGGGTTTCGTACAAAATAAATATCAGTCATTTGGGGTGGTTTCAGTGTTGTTATTTGGGCACCATCATCTCTAGTAGCTTATGCATTTTATTTCAATTCATTTGGTTGGGTTTTGAAGGAGTTATGAGCAATTTAGTGGTAAAGGAGTTGCTGGTCTACATTTTCTAGATGCTGGTCTGTCATATCAAATTATAGAAGTTTGTCATTTGGAGTTGGGTTTTGTGTGGATTGAGTCTTTTGATGATAGGAGAGTTATAATACATCATTGCAGCACTGAGACATCTTCGATACAAATCTATTTGTAGGAAATTCTTTTTCCTTGTAAGGTTGCACAATAATATTGTCAGCTATCTTCGCTTCTTGCTGAGTTGCATTGTAATTCCCATGATTGTGGAAGAGACCGATCTCCTTCCAATCTTAATTACTGCATTTACTTTTCTATATTGCCCGCTGAACAAGCGGAAGGGATCGACAAGCCGCCCATTTACTTTCAGCACTTGCATTGTAATCATTATACTGCTGATCGGCTTAGTCGTCATCTTGCTCCCACTAAAATACGCGGTCGAGTTGCATATATTTACTTTCCAGCATTGCACTTTCTTGATTTGAAGTCTAATGATCCCCGATGCCATATGCTCACACCTTGCCCAACATTGGGATCCTGGTGTACATTCTTAGTGTAGGGTTACATTCCTGCAGTTGATTTGGATTTGAGCTAACCTTAACGGGTGCTTGTTGTATTGAGTTCCCATTTAAAAATTGAAAAAATTGGTTAGCACATTTCAAGCATCCACTCAATAGTGGGAATTCGCCACTTTTCAATGGGTGACAAATGAGAGATTAGTTTGTTCTTTCTCCACACTAGCCGTAAACCATCCAGGGGTTACAGTTTTTGAATTAAATCACAAAGTAATTGCAGAAATATAAATGACTAAACAATACTACTGTTTCAGCCTTACAATGCTAAGTATCTGCAAATACAAAATGTTTATTACAATGAATCTGCAATAGCAAATCTGCTCCAAACTCCTGCAATGTTTATACTACATTCTCAATTACAAATATGAGTAGATATTCCAAGGAAAGATAGCAAGAGAAGGGAATAACCAGGTCTGATTTACAGAACCAGCAAACTAAATGTTTAGACCAGCAAGTAATCTCCACTAATTTGTTCAAATCTCCACCCAAAAAGCTCCTATCTCCTCCAAATCGAATGCACATAGCACTAGAAGCATAAACACCCGAGAAATAGTGCATAACATAGAAAAGTTGAGTCTGATATATGTAAAACCAGCAACCAATATGCAGACCAGCAAACTTAAACATTATCAAAACAAAAATAAACCATCTAGGACATGGCGTCCTTCACCTAAGAGTACAATAATGCAAAAACATTGATTATTGGATGGCACAAGACACCATAACCAGCACAAAGAGATGGTACGGCCCTAGGAGAGGGCGACCTCTCTAAGAAATTAGAGACTCCAAAATAAAATCTGCAAATGCACAAGAATGATCGCCTATAGCATAGGAAATGATTGAGCAAATACCCATATGCAAATTACAATCACTTCAAAAGCTGTAAATGAAAACTCGTTTCAGCCATGCTTGAACCAGCAAGTACAAAACCGGAAAATCTCACCAAAATCTTCAACGTTGATGCACAATATGCACTTCTGAACAAAGCACACTCACAACTGACCATCTAGGGAACCATAGTTTCAAGCCCGAAGAATGGTGTAGAAAAGCTAAGCTCCCCCTTAGCCGGGTTCTGAAATCAAATCAGCTGCATTTCAATATAATTTTCCAAAGATAAAGAAATGAGAGAACAAAGGCATTCTTTTATAGAACTTGAGGTGACTATTGAATTTCCATCCTTTTCCTTCCAAAGGTCGCCCAAGCAAATAATAAATATTTTAATTTTCAAAAACCTCTTCTCCCTACTTATTTTGGCGTCCAAACACCAAGGAGACATTAAAACATTTAAAATATATTTATTACTCCTTAAATAAGGCGTCCAAATCCCAAGAGAAATAATAAACTTAGAAATATTAATTGTTTTCACCTCATGTGGCGTCCACCCTTAATGACCCCGTTTTAAAACAACTTAAAGTCTTTATGCTAGGCCAAGGGGTCAAAAACTCAATATAATAATTAAATGATTTAATTAAATTATTTATTCAAAATGCACCTCAGAAAGCCAAATCCAAAAATACTCAACTACCCTGCTCGAACTAGAAAGCTCGCTGAACTGCTGCCAACCTGAGAACTACCAAAAATAGAACTTAGTAAAAATAGTAAATTCTGAAAAGTTGTTCAACTCACTTTGCATGTTATATCATTGTGAAGATTTCTGAAAACCTAGAAAGAAACCGCAATCCAAATCTCGAAACTCCAATGTGTTGGCTCAAAGTAGCAAGTTTCAAAAAAGGTTGTTCGATGGAGATGCATGTCACACCATTTTGAAGCCCTTTGAAAACCTAGAAAATGCCACCAAACATGCATCAAAAACTCTAACATGCTAACCTTCAAAAATGCTTTCAGAACCCCAATGAGATAGGAAACCCTAATTTTACCTCCGACGAGCCTACGGGCTTTCGAAAATAGGCTATCAGTCACCGAAGGGCGTATAGCTAAAATTGGGACATTACATTTTGCCATTTAATAAGGTATTGTGTGACTGTGCAATGACAAAGCTGGTAAGGATGCATTTCCAAAATATATTCAGGTTTCAGTATGATCTTACCCTCCTCATCAAATTTAGGGAGTTTTGTTTAACTAGAAAATACTGGCCTATAAATTGCTTCAAGCACGAAACATGATATGCATTATAGATTCTAGAAGATGGAAAAAATTATAACGCACATGCTACTTAGCCAATCTTCTTAAGGGTCTTATAGGGACCATAAAATTTAGGGATTCACTTCTAGTGTCCTTTGTGCTTGAGCAAAGATTACAAGCTACAGGAAAAAATAATCCCAATCTCCTTCCAAAAAGCTAGCAATTCAATACATTTTAAATCAGCTTGCTGCTTCATATTATTTGAGCTAAGTGGAGGTTGTGTTTATGGAGCTGGAGAACATCTTGACCGTGTTGAAAGTAATGTTCAAAGAGAATCATCTTAGCTAAAGTGTGTTATACTACCTACCACTCTACTAGGAGAATCCATTGAATCCACTCAAATGATTTATTAATTATTAGCTATGAAACATCAAAGATAGTTCTCAAGACACTTCGTAACAGCTTCAATTGACCATCTATTAGTAGATGGTAAGTAGAACTTATAGAAAGTTGTGTGCCCTACAACTTGAAGAATTTTTGAAATATACCCCCTTATTTTTTTCCCAATTTTTCACACAAACTTTCACCCATTAGCGTTAGCCCAATGTAATGATAAGAAAATTGGAAGCAACCCTTCACTTTCTAATCACCCAAATCCCAGAGTCGGCAAGGTGAGAGAATACGATGTAAGGGTGTCTGAATATAATATCAATGTTGGAAGTACAAGTAATCTAATTGGTGGAAAGATAGCCAATAAAGAAAGTAAATACTTCGCAACAAAGCCAACCACTTCCACTTTTCAACGGGTAACGGGAAAGTAAAGTACTTGGTAGCATAGCCAGCCACTTCCACTTTTCAACAAGAAAGTAAAGCAAACTCAACCACTTATTCAGTGAGAATGTAATAGAAAATAACTGAAGTAGAGAGTTGAATGGTACTACCAAATCAGCGTTACAAAATGATGCCTAATACAATATATCATGAGACAAACTAAGCAATATGAATGCCCAAGTATCAAACATTCCTCCCTACAACATTACAATGATAAGGCATCAAGGAAATATGAGAACAAAGAAAATACCAGGCCCGATATGCTACAACAACAATCTGATATAACAAGACAGCAAATTGGAAACTTCAAGAAATCATCATAACTTTCTCCAAGCACCTCGAAATGACCCCAAATCAAATGCAAATGGAAGAACAGGTCTAGGCATCTAGCTTCAAGCCATCAAAGACCCTAAAACCGGCACCAACTCCCAAGCATGAATCCCAATGCACATCCAAAAATGGTATGGCCTCCCTAGGAAGGTCAATCTTTCCTTAAAAATCCAATACTTTGGTAAAAATCACAAAAACTTGAGCATAGGGTTGCCCAAGTATGGAAGAGGCATGCATAGAAACAATACTCACAAAAATCCCTCATCTCCTCAAATGAATGCAAGTAAAAATGTGCTTCAGCCCTTCACAAACCAGCAACTAGAAAACTGATAAAATCATTCCAAAATGATCACCAAACATAAAACTAATTCACACACACCAAAATATTAGAAAACATCAAACCCACAAGAACTGGAAGCATGAAAGAAACCATCACCAATGAAGCTCTACTGCAACCTCTGAATGAAGAAGCATCCACTATTCCGCTAGGAGTTGTCTTGCAAACTCGAAATTGGAGTAAATTTGGAGGGGTATCATCCTCAAAGCCCATGTCTGAAACCAATTTGACAACACTTCATTATCAAAATAAGCATAGTCCAAATGAGAGGGAGAGAGGCTTATTTATAAGCCCAAGACCCAAAAGTTTGAATTCTCAATTCCCTCCAAAAAGGAATTCCCACGTGAGGAAGACTAAAATATTCTTTTAAATTCATCTTTGACCAAGACTTGGGTGCCCAACTTAACTTGGCATCAATAAATCTTTTAAAATGTAAATATCTCCAATCTTGGCATCCATACATGAGGCCCACATTTTAAAACAACATAAGTTGTATTTCCTAAGCGTGGGGTCCAAAAGGCAACAATAAAATATAACACAACTTGCGTTATTAAACTTTCCTTTTTGAGCTCCAAAAATGCTGGAGAAGTCACTGCCCAAACTGTATTGCCACACTGCGAGAAATAGAAATTGAGTGTTGAACTGTGGCCAAAACACATTGCCAGAAATAGCACTTACTATACATAGCATACTGCTAAAAACTAGTGACTCCAAATACCATTTGAGCAAATTTAGGGTAGCCATCATAACTTACTAAAAATAGTAAGTCCGAAAATAGGCACTGATCAAAATGCATGTAATTGTCCACCAAAGCTCTCTGAAAACCCAGAAAGACCCAAAAAACAAACTGGCAAACTCCTACAACCAACCCCTGAAAAACCAGAAAGATACCTCCAAGAGAAAAGGAAACCCTAATTCAGCCTACGGGCCTCCGAAATAGGCTAATGGTCCCAGAAAAGACTACTGCTGAGAAGGGGACATTACATTAACTTAAGATCTCTATCAAAAGTAATGATTTTTGAGACAGCCTTAAGTTTATATACATCTCAAAAAAAACATTCAGCAATATAGTATGCTTTAAATGATGGAATAGAGGAGAAATAAGCAACACTTAGAGAGACGATCCACCACTACAAGAATAGCTTCTATATCTTCAGATTTTTGGAAGGTAGGATAAAGTCCATGGAAATTTCCTCCAATGCTGATTTGGAATAAGCAACAATTGAAGCAATCCTAGTGAAGCAACACTCTCTCCTTTAACTTTACGGCAAGTGTCATAATGAACTATGAAGCAATGAACATCGCTTCTAAGCCATTGCTAAAACGAAGAGAATTTTCCTTGTGGTATGCCTTAAAGAACCCAAAATGTCTTACTAGAGAAAAGTGAAGTTAGTGGACAATAACACAAGAATGGAATTTGGGTACTAAAAAGATGCAATTTCAATAATAAGCAATGCCATCATTCCATGAACAGTACAATTTTAAGTTAGGATCAAATTGTCTCTTATATTAACAAATATATCTATCTTAGATAAATTTATGTAAAAAACGCAAAGAGATATCATTCTCGAGGCACCTATGCTACTTATATCACAAATTCAATAAAAAATAGGTCATAAATTTTATTCGTATTTTTATTAGTTTTAAATTAAAAAAAATTATTTATGTTCTTTACATTTTACTTAAGAGATACTTTACTATGCTCCCTAGGGATGCATCCCCTACCAAATTTGACCTCATTCCCTTTAGGGGACATTTTAGGGACTTGAGGACGGGTAGGAAACATCCCCACCTCATCCCCAAATTCGCCAAAAAATAGGAAATGTTCGAGGTACTTATATTTTTTTTAGGAAATGCCTAGGTACATTATAGGACAGCTAGCCATGCCACCAAAGGACATCTAATTGTGCCAGAGATGGCTAGCCATTCCCTATGGCCCAGGCATGCTTTCAGTCACATTTTTGACTCCATAGAGCTGGGATGAACCATCAACCTTCAGCATTAAATGTAAGTACACACCTTATCTTAACATTACAGGTTTGAGGGCTTTTGAAAGAGGGAGGAACACACATGAAAAGATAATTTTAGGATGCTGATATCATAGTTCTTATCTTATTGATGCTGTCACAGGTCTATATGGTACTGCTAGGATATGGAATCCCTCAAATCTGAGTTAGTAGCAGGACTGTTATAGCTGTATGAAGGCCTTTTCCCAACACAGTGTTGGTGTAAGAGAGAGTTAAGCCCTAGAAGACACTTTTCATATTATTGACATCTCAGTCCATACAGGTGATATTGCATTCATGTATGGTACATCTAGGCAATGGAAAACCTCACTTCTCGTGTTAGAGGGTTAATTGTGGGTTCAACCCAGCTATGGTAATTTTCTACAGCAGCAAGTATATCAGCAATAAATGATCATAAATGCAGGAAATAAAGGAGTAATTTCAACATTAATGATTAAATATAAATGCATACCTTGTAGAATGCTTGCATAAGGAGGATCTTATACACCATATTGGTGTCTCACTTGTAATTAACCTAAAAACTAACCTTTTATATTTGCCATTTTGTCGCTGGTACACAAAGTTCTCTTCTTAGATTTTCAAGTTGGTCTCATGAAAATATCTTGGTGAAGATTATTTAATTTTACCACCATTCCCAAGCATAGACAAGGATGGGACTACGCAGTCAACATAATCTCTCTCAGCCATGTGTGCATCTGTAATCAAAGCTGCACATATGCATGCCTATTACCCCTTACTCATAGTTGTTCGAGCTAATCACACATGAGGTTACTCGCATCATGGTTTTTTCATGGTTACAGAATTAATTTACTTTATATGGTTAATACAACACCATAGTAAACTATGAGTACAAAACATGTAGAGTTTTAAAATTAGTTTTCACCATCAGTTTTTTAGTTTAAAAATTCAACTGAGAAAGACAAATACTCGGGTTGTAAAATTCATTCACAAGAGAATAATCATTGTAAATTTTAATTACACTCAAAATACGTCAAACATACTCAATAATAAATTATAAATAAAGATGTCCTAAGGTCAATAAACTCATTCAACTAATAAACCTTAAAATCAAAACAAAAACAAACGAAAAACGAGACATTGTAGGCTTCTCCAAAAAGATTACAAATTTGGATTTCACTCACTCAAAATATATATCATATTCAAAATCATATTTGTAACCACCAAGCACATAATATCTAACTTCTAATGGATTAAATTGGCATGCATTTTATGAACTGTCTCCATTTTTCTGTCAAAATATAGAATATTGGATTCAATAGCCTAACCAGTTTTTTGTGTCCCTTGTCATCATGTATACAGATAAGAACATACTTGAAGACTCCTGTCAAAGCAAGTGAAAAAACATAGGCTCTCTATAAGAAAGGGTTAAGAGAAAAAGAAATCATAAAGAATGCTAACGCATCAGAATATGTCAATTTTGAAATTTTCTCTCAAATATTTGACAGTGAGTTTATCAAAACAAGAGATTTATGTATTTTTGGGGATGAGTGTGTGACAATTGCCATTTTATCTTAAAGTATATTGCCAAAAATTTAAATAAAACATTGGTGTAACTTTACATTCAAAATAAATCAATAATACATTTAAAAATAGGAAACGTGAGCAATATGTTTCCAAATAAATGGTATTACAAAATCATTTTAGAAAAATTATAAATGGAAAAACATGGACATATCTAGTACACAGGGAATATAAGATAGATTCTCTTATGATGCTCAGTACACACAAAAGACTGTAATTACATAGTAGATCAATATTCTTTATCACTTCTACTACACGCTAATTGATAGAACTAAAAATGATGAAGTCTGCAAGACTTTTAGATACTGAGCTTCAGCTTCTATTCTACAGATTATATTTTATAACAAAGATGAGAAAAACAAATTGATTTTTAGGAAGATGTTATTAACCACAATTAGAAAAATAAAGAGGCACATTTCCATTTTTCAAGTAGTAACCAACGCAGACTGAAAATCAATTGTTGACTTTCATTACATGCAGAACTACCAATCCTTATGGTTTCCCATTCAGAAAAATCCATTGAATTTTTTTTGGTTTTTAATATCTACAGAATTAATGCAAGCCTTAAAGATGAACTGAAGGAATTGAGGCAAGAGAAGACAATAATGCAGGAATCAAACATAGCAATATCTATAGCTTGTTGGATTATTGTCATTGATGTCAAAGGAGATTGCTGGATCATGTTGCTGAATCAAATCAAAGGTGTATGGATAAGATTGTTGGCAAGCATATTGTCATTGATGTCAAGGGAAAAATGAGGTAAATAGTTTAAGGCCAATGGCCAACAATTGTTATCGACTTTTTATGGTAGAAGATTTATATTAAAATAATAATAATTCCTATACAAAAGCTGACTAACTATATGAGGGAGTATTTATTTTATTTTTGAATTGCCAAACTTGGCCAACCATGTTTGAAGTCACATATAAATATATATCAATTGCCTATGTTAAAGGGGAGTAGACAATAAAAAAAAAGGCAGTGATTACTTATTGTGTGAAGGCTGCAAATATATTAGACAGAAAGAGTGACTTCATTAATAAATAGAGTGAATTAATTACTATGGCGCAATTATGATATGAAGGGGCAGCGCTTGGTGTCGAAAAGGCAGTGACCATATTAAAAGAGTGATTTATGTCTTAAGAAAGGTGGCAATTGGTAAAGGACGGGTGCCTCCCTTGGAATGCAAGGCATCCTTTGTGAAGTGTTGTATCTCTTCATAGAGATATGGAGATATAAATAGAGTTTATGGAATGTGAAGGAAAGTGGGTGGAGTGAAAAAGTTATATCATATTTACACCAGCAGGGTTGTGAAGGAAATATGTGTATTATATAAAGATCCATTACTCAAACACAAGGAAATTGATGAGTAGAGAAGAATAATTGTTCAAGGCAGATTTTGTGAAGAAGTTATATGAATATACAGACTTACATGGCAGAGTCGAGCAGGCTTATATGGCAAATTTAAGCAGACTTGTATGGCTGATTTGAGCAGACTTATGAGGCATTTTATGAAGCAGAATTTATAAAGAATAAATATCATGAAGTGAATCAATAATGAAACACATATGAGTGAGTGCAAGAAATTTATACAGGATATGTATGTGGAAAGAATATGCAAGCATATGTGATCATGCAAGTACATTTATGTTATGGTTAATGAGAAGAGGGGAATCATGGAGTGAATGAATGAAGGAAATTGTAATATCCATCATCTGTTGAAGAAGCAACATCCAAAGAAGTGGAACTTAGTTTTGTTGGAGATCGGTGCCTACCTATAAAAAGAGATTGGTGTCTCTTGCTGAGTTGGTGCTCAGTTGTGGGTACTGTTGTCTCCAGTAGGTGTGTGCCTACAAATTGTGGGGATTGGTGTCTCCAGTAGGTTGGTGCCTACGAAGATTGTAAGAGGATTTTTCTATAAGCAATATTTTTCCGTGGTTTTCTCTCGTAAGGGTTTCCATGTAAATCGTGTGTTCTTCTTGTTATTAATATTGTGCAATTGATGTTATTGTGATTACTAAGTTGAAAAAGTAGAAGATTGTATTCAGTATAATCATGTGTCCATCATAGCTAGGGATAATTCAAGCATTATTTATGACAGAATAATCCACACCTCACTTAAGAAAATTTTAGAATCTTTCCTTTTGAATCTGCATGTAACAAGTATTTTTTTGGTTCCCAATAGAAATCCAATTAGTTTTGGTTATCCAAGTTTAGTTACTACTGTTAGATGTTGGCAATTATATAACCAAAAACTAAACTGCCATCTAACATATTTGTTCAAATCAAATGTTGTCATGTCCCCGAAATTAAGCAATTAGGTAACAAAGACATATTTAAAAATATCAATGATTTGTTACAATTGTCAAAGACAATATTGTAATTATAATTATTACATTATAGATATCATGATATAATTAGACCATCTGCAAAATATAAAAAAATTAATAATAAAGGAACTCTTATGAAAAGAATAATTGAAAAGAAACATTAAATAATAAATAGATACCTCCATCAAGAAACGCCGGCAGGAAATAAATCCGTCGACATATTACAACGCACCTCTACCATGACTCGTACAATGTCGTCCTTGGAAGAATGGCGTCGATGTGGTTCCAACAATCTCTATTTGACTATCAAAAAGTGATGCCGACAGTCTTGGATACTCTCAGACGTGAAGTGCAACAGTCGCAAACCTATCTGAAATTGAGAATGAAAATAGTTACTAATAATCATGAACATTCATGACATCGATAGAGTGAATACTTATCATTTGTCTGGTGAATGATCCCGTTTTTCAAACTCCAATCACAGATACAAGAGTGCGATCCCGTCCCGTGCATAGAAACTGTCCTGCGAAAAGAATAATGGAGCCAACAAAGAAGGGTAACCAATTAAGACTCTACACTCCCAGTATTAATCGCAAGCAAAGGCGGGACAACAAAGACCCGATAATCCAACAAGGGAGATAAATGAATATCAAAACAAAGACTCGACACTATTAAAACTTCTTGTGTTATCGGCATAAACGGTTTCTGAAAGTTAGTAATGGTCGACTCAGATTGCAGTGTCGACGTCTTCCAACATATACGTGATCTGCAAACACACTGTCGCATAGACAAATAGTTAATCACCGCCATGCATATGAATTGAACATAGTTGAGTAGTCGACATGAGGATAGGATAGGCTATGGTAAAGCTCCTTCACCGTCAAACCTTAACTAATACAAAAATAAGTGATTAACGTAGGCCAAGAGAATCCTTTGAAAAGGTGCGATCAACATAAGTGATCTTTGATAAAAAGACGGTTCATTTGTTCCAATCGAGGATATAAAAGGATAAATGCTTGAGGGAGAAATAGAAAAGACGGGTAGGAAGTAGAAAACATGGTAGATACAACAACCATAATTTCTTATGATACATCAATTAAGATTCCTGTGAATAGTAATTAATGGAGAATCATCTCTATTCAAAGAGAGGCGTCCCTCCCTATGAAGCGATACAAGTATATGAAGGACAATGATAAGTGTGAGGAACAAAAAGGAGGGTATAAAGGAGATTAGAAGATACAACCAGTTAGGGGATCGCTAAGGGCTTTAGAGAGCCATTGATTCCAGGCCTGTTTGGATATTTCAGTTGAAATATCAAAACGAATCTAAGAAATAATCCATAAGGGGTATTACGAGAAGTACTCAATAAAGTCTACCATAGGAGACCCGACACAACAATTCAAGTGAAGTAATTCACTTGGCACTAATATTTAGAAATCCAAGTCAGCACTGGAAAATCATACGGTGATGTACTCACTTAGCAATAATATTTAGCATATTTTGAATATAAGAAATTGATATTGCTAATTTGATTATTGATATAATGCTTTCTTTAATCTTATCATAATGAGAATTATTCTAGGAAATGATGAACTTAAAGAACCATTGATAAATAAAGATATATTTGATTATAGGCATGAAATAAATCTTGGATGAATGCAAATATACCTGATTGTGTAAAGATTGTCTTCTTTGTGCTTGTAACCCTATCAGGAAGGGTGAACCATGGTTTAAGTAGATTGTCTAAAAACCCCACTTTCATGCCCCTTAGGCCCAAACAAGGGATTGGGCCTTGCAGCCCCTTAGGCCCTTGACTCGGGATTGGGCTATAGAAGGTTGGGGGTCCCACCTAGGCTACAGCCCCTTAGGCCCTATACAAGGGATTGGGCCTTGCAGCCCCTTAGGCCCTTGACTAGGGATTGGGCGAATAGGAGGTGGTAGACCTTAGGCTACTTAAGAATTCCCTGATTCCTCTCCCCCTGATAAGATGAGTGTCTTCGAGGTGTTGCCATGAATGGAGTATGTAGGTACTAAGCCACTAGGCAAGAAGACAACCTCTTGAGATTTATTTGAAGGCTTCAAGGCAGATCCACCCATGGCACTCCTCTTGCTTGTTAAATTGCATTTATGATTATGCTTATATTTTAATTATCTAGATATTAATGCTAACAAATATATGTGTGTGTGGAAATTTTGTTAATATGGTGAATGCAGATTTCAATTCAAGATTATTTAATTAAAAAAAGAACAATCATGTGGAAAGAAGGAACCTTAAACCTAATCAACAAATGAATTCTAGGGCAAACTAGGTAAGGGACATTACAAATGTAACCAACAAGCATCTACAATGTAGAATGAAATGAAATCCAATTAAAGTGCAATTACTATAACTTATAACTAAGATAATGATTGTATGCATATAAATTATCACAATGAATGATAATATGAATAGGTTCTCACTTCCTTTTAACTTATATCAAGACAAACTCTTGCCTTGATAAGATTGTCTTTTATTATTATGGTATTGGGAGTTTTTGTATCCACCACCTGCTGTTATATTCTTTGTATATATTAGATTAATTACATATAAAGTTCCTCCACTATGCTTCCCATCCTCTATCCCCTTCCCCCATTTATACTTCAAATTAAAAGGACATCCATCATTATATTAGCCTTTACGTTGCAGATTTCATACTGTTTGTAAGCAGACAACTTGTATTCCATTTTTAGTGGCCATCCTTGTTACCCAAACAACTTTCCACTCCACCTTTTTCAACCCACATTTCTTTGTAAATTTTCATCATATCCTTGCTTACTACAAGAAGAATCACAAATCTTCTTTGCCTTCATTAGCTTCCTCTTATTGACTGTCATGTCCCCGAATTGGAGGTATTAAATTAATTATTTATAAAGTTATTCCAATAAATTATTATCTAAAAGATGACTTAATATTTAATTAATTTAATAAAGTGACAAAATAAAATAATAAATCATAAAGTCAGTTAAGGGAATAAAATAATATTATTTCTAGAAGCTTCTTGAAAAGTCAATGAGAAATCTATATAAGGAGTTGTTGGCTTAGCATTTGGGATGGTGCTCGACTTGAATCTCATTTCTCATTACCAGTTTGGTAAGAAGTTGAATGTATTGCATTGCTCGAGGGTTTGAAGACTCTAGGGTAACAGGTTTGGTTGTGAAAGATCAACCCTAGCTGGAGTTGTTGAGGAATCCATCCAGGGTTTCTACAAGTACTTCATTGGAGAACTTGACAGGTGCAATAGCTGACGTATGATTGCCCTTTTGACAGGAATTCTAAATTGATGTGATAGCTAGTTTATTATCGCATCATCATCATTGCAACAGTTCAAGTATTGTTGCAATCATTATTATTACATTCTTGAGTTGTAACAGCTGATGTATTGTTGCAACCGATATCTTCATTTGAGGAAGGAAATTCTGCTGGTTTGGTTCGATTTTCCAAATTTATTGGTCATTGACCAAATTTGGAAAAGATTGGATATTTTGATTTTTCTATGTGGAGGAGTTCAATTTCTTTCTAGGCAAATCATTTCGGTTTATTTACATCATTTGATAATTATTTTGGAGGTTTATTTGCATTTGTTATTAAAGGCTGAATAATCTTATTTCCAAGCACTTTCGAGTGCTGCTTGCTTGACACATTCCAATGGGAGATGAATGAAGACAAAATCGAAGATTTGACAAAGTTTAAGAATAAGGCAAATTCAATATTGGGGAAAGCCAAATTCTGAAGAAAGAAATCGTCATATTCAAAGTCAACTCGAATTTTGGAAAGTTGTGGCTTCAATAAAGACAAAGGAAGAGGAACTGAGTATTCGGGAGGTGCTTGAGAAAAGAAAAGCAAACGGAAAAGACAAAAAATAAGTGATGTGATTTCATTAATATTAATCAATACAAAAGCTAAAGCCTGGGCGCATAAGGAGAATCGGGTCTATGAGATATTTCTGGCTATCATTGATAAAGACAAATTTGCTATTAGAATTCGATATTGGAGAATCACATTTCCCTTGACACATCAAAGAGACCTGTCGGGAGCTCTCAGCTTGCCTACTGCAGACGAATTCAAAATAGAAAAGACAAAAGGCAGGAGCTGCTTGGAGCAAGTCATTGCATACTCTACGATTCATTGGCAGCTTCATAATATTTGTGGTCTTCTAGGAAAAATGTCATCTTGCTGGACTGAGACGTGTTGCCACCATTCACTCTGGTCCTTCTTCTTGGTATCCATACCAGGTTCATTCAATTAAGTTGCTTGTAATTGCATTTTCATTCAATGTAAGTCACTGTCATAAACAGCAAAGGTAGTATTGTAATGTTTGCATTTATAAGTCCATTTGCATTCTCTTTAAGTCGTTGGATTTCAAGTATATGTATAGCTGTTATTACAGCATTTGTAGTTGCAATTCATTATCACCTTATTACTGCCATTTGCACATCGATACCTACAGCAGCAGCTAGAGTTGCATATTCATTGATACATGTATTGTGAGTCTTTGGCAAATATTGTAATTGATCTCATAGCTGCAATACATAAGAGAGTTCGCAGGGAAACTGTTTGTAGAAATGTCAAGTTGCTGTAGCAGCATGTATGTATAGTATACTGTCATGAATACTATTGGAAAGATCAGAAATACTTGCAATTGCAAATGTCTTATTAATTTCAGTTATTAGTTAATTTCAAATAGAATCATTATGCACATGAAATCATCATATACATCAAAACACCAAAAAGAAACATCAACATCAGCTGGAAAAGTTTGTAAGAGAAGTGTTTGGCGATATTCCCAAACAGCAAATCAGACAAATAAAGGCCAGATTCTGCTAGGCACTTTACATTGACTTTATTTAATCTCCATCCATCAATTCAGTATTTTACGTACACGAATTTTATTCATTGGTGCAACCACATTTAATATCTTTAAGCAACGGAAAAGAAGTCCTCCTATGCACCATATATGTCTAGAGTCTAAATCCATCTACTTAATACACCTCCATGTGGATCAATGACCCATTTTTTTTTTTTTATCTCAGCCAAAATTTAATTATCACTGCATATAACCTTGAATTAAATTATTTTATTTATGTTATCCAATCTTTTATAATTTTTAGTCAAAACCATTTATACCAGTCATTGGCAGGCTCTTGAAATAAAACAGGAAGAGATGGAAGTCAATACTTTTGGCCCATTTCTTTGTTTTCCATCTACTAGTTTCACAAGCATTTTAATGTCTACAGGAATTCTCCTTTTCAGATTTTGTTAAAAGTGGGTAGCCTCATTCTCCTTCTTGGTAGCTTGGGACTTGTCATTATCTTTAAATCAAATTCCATCTAACTGGAACTTTCTCCAGCAATTGTTTGACTTCTCAATATATCTTTGCCTCTACTTGGTGTTACATAGTGTTCTCCTCCTAGCATTCACAATCAGCCTTTGAAATGTGCCTCACCTTCTACCTTGTACAAACCAAATCTACAAATTGCACCTTTTGTAATAACCACCTTCAAAAAAAAATTGAAAATATGTTAGCCTCAAAGTAAATGGAAGCATAACAACTTCCTTTCCACTTTTTGATTACCCAAATCCCCGCTTGGGCAAGGTAAAAGCATAAGGTGTCAAGATTACAATTTATTGATTTACAACTTGTTGGAAAGAAGTATCAAGTGGCAAACTAGCCAAACCACTTGTTCAATGGAATGCATAAACAATACAAGAAAGAAGTCATCTGCTTATTCAGCGGGAATTACAAGGCACTTCCACTTTTCACTGGGAAAGCTTATACAATGTGTTGGCATAAGAACTAACACCTCTGGAGTGTGAGTTTGTACGGAAAGCTATGCACACTACGTAATGAGTGCTCTTCAAATTAGGAGGGGAAGCTCCCTCGTTGTGCTGGAATGCATAAAATAGAAAACTAAACTAATGTCCTATCTTTTTGTTCTCAGCTGGTAGAGGCACAAGGTTAAGAAAACCTAGAACGTTGCAGCTAAGTATTTTCTGGTTTCGCAGATCATGTAACTACAACTAAGCTAACTTCTTTAATATCTATCCAATTTCCTCAAGAAATAGAGCATGAGGAAATGGAGCAGGAATGTATTGTACGATAAACTCCAGGTGCGGGCTCACAACATGAAGGCAAGGTAGGCGCAACTATTTGCTAATCCGGGAAGAAGTTTATTAAAACAAACAAAATGAACGGTAAACCTGGTACAGCTTCACAACATGAAGGCAAGGTAGGCGCAACTATCTGCTTGGCTGAATGAGTCTACTATAACACACATCAAACGATAAGCTTTAAGTACAGTTTCGCAACATGAAGGCAAGGTAGGCGCAACTATTTGCTCTTCTGAATAGGCTTATAATAAACAAAACAAAAGGTAAGCAACTGGGACAGTAGATTGTATAGACGCAACACGCATGCAATAACGATCAAACCAGCAACCCCATTTAACTAAGGTCAAATAAACACCATGACAATAACATGAAGGCAAGGTAGGCGCAGCAATTTATTATAACAGCAATTACTCTGAACAGATACAATAATAGAAATACTACAGGCAAGGTAGGCGCAGCATGTATGCTATCAAGCAAAAGTTAAATTACAAATGAGCTTAAAGCTCTTATTTATAGACTTCAAGGTGTAGGCAACCCTAAAATCACCTTGAGTCAACTAAAGTCTTGCAATGCATGCAAGATCTTATTCCTAAACCCTAATTGAATGAAACTATACAGTTAACTGGGAAACTATCATCAGTTAACTAAAACATCTAAACTAAATGGACAAAGTGCAACATGCACGTCCTTATTGAAAGCAAGTCAACTGGAATGCTATCATCAATTGACTGAAAGATCTAATCTAAACTCCAAGTGTTTGTAGATATTTCCAAGACAGACATGGCATGCAATGTGTAACAACAAGTTAACTCGGAAAGAGACCTCGAGTTTAACTCCTGTGTCTAATGTCTATCTTGGAAAAAGGTGGGACACCTTTAACTGAAGTCTACTGGCCCTGATCTTGAGAAATTAACCCATCTACGAGGTCGTTGACTGCATCTCCATCTAGGGAACTGAAGCTCTGGCGAAGAATCCTATGTCTGTGCAGCATGTCTTCTCCATTAGTCATCTGACACTGGAACTCACCCTTTCTCCTGATTGCCTCATCAAACAATGTTGACATGGCTGTAAGCTGATTCATCTTACAGCCAACGGTCTCACCACTGAAAATACCGTGAATAAGTGCTTGGAGCTCTAACTGGATGTCAGCAAGCTCAACATAGTCACCACCCACACGCTGATATACACATGGTAATTGAGACACAAAGTCTCTTATATAGCGGAGTGCACTAGTAACATGCTCTCTGCTCTCAGCCACCTCAGATGCTATCTTTCCTTCTATCTCTGCCTTGAAGATCAACTGTGTTCTCCAAACATAGACCTCTTCTTTATCTTCTGCCTCTGTGACTGAATCAAATGACATTCCCAGGTTGGCAATCAGAATCTCATCCCTGGGTCTACTAATGGCCAAATCACGTTCCTCATCTTGAAGTCGCAAACGAAGCTCACATGCATTATACCGCAATTGATACAATTCTGTAAGTACAAGGCGGCCTCTAGCAACAAACTCCTCTTCCCATTCCTCCAATCGCCTACCATATGCAACCAAGAGATCAATCTGACCCTGCTCTGCTGGTGGTTCTAACATATGTGGAAGTGCGGTGACAACATCCCCTATCCTGTGTACAAGGCTAGAAATGTACTGGCGAAGCTGCTGTATTTCAGCCTTGAGAGCTGATTTATCTTCACCATCTTTCACCATCCTATCCTTGACGCTATCTGTAGCAACCTGTAGGAGATCAATATCTGTCTGACGAGTACTCTTACCGAATTGAACTGTGATAACTTCGAAGTCTTGAGCTTCCATCTCGTCTAGACTCTTATCTTCTAGAGGTGCAGCAGTCTCAACAATGAATTCCTTATCTGCACTTCTCCCAATATGTATCTGTTTCTTGATCCTCTTTTCA
The DNA here is from genome assembly GCA_007115665.2 of Sequoiadendron giganteum. Lineage (NCBI taxonomy): Eukaryota > Viridiplantae > Streptophyta > Pinopsida > Cupressales > Cupressaceae > Sequoiadendron > Sequoiadendron giganteum. Next base: position 332,238,116 of record CM021104.1, on the reverse strand, counting down.
GGCACATCTTGATGGTCATGATTGAAATCTAAATGATCAAGTATGTAAGATGGTTGTCTCCTTTTTCTTCCCAGTTGACTCTCAAGCCAAGATGAATCCCGACTAATCCCACTGGAAAGATTTGTACTAGTCGCAGGAGGATCTGATGAATGTGAATGTGTAAAAGAATCGCTGCGAGGAGGTAAATCTATGTCCAAATCAATGTGAATTGGAACGGGAGGCTGCTCTAATGGTGTCGGTGACGGCATACGGGGCTGAACCTCAAGCTACGGAGAAGTCTGAATAACTTCTTTGACTGGCTCTACATGTGGAATCGCAACAGATGCTTTTCCCTTCGAATTACTAGGCACTGGATTCTTTTTAGGAGGATTGCTCCTCTTCTTCTGCTTAGGTTTTGAAGAAGAAGGCAATACAAGTCCTTCTGGTGGCGGCTCTGCTCTAGGCATGGATGCCTTTCTCAACCTTCTGCTTTCTAAATAAAGCATACTATTTTGGATGACCCTGCTCGATCTCTCCTTTACTGATGCGAACTCTTTGGCATACCAGTTCACTAACGGCAGTGGTTGTCCATCAACCTGCTCTCTGTAAAATTGAGGAAGTGTATCTCCCTCATCCTCTGTCAATCCTTCCACATCTTCTGCCAAGAAAACAAAAACCTGCGGAAGAGAGAACCTGCTATAGCTACGTCTGCGAACCTCGAAATCATCCTCACAATTCACCCAATAATCTTCCATCGTAGGTTTGTGATAAGAGAGATTACCCAGGCGAGCTGCGTAATGACCCCAAGGATCATATGTGCGTGTATCCACCAGGTACTTGAGTTTGCAATTTTCTAGCTCTTGACCTGCGGTCTTAGCATCAACTTCCGTCCTACACCAATACATCCCGAATTGCAAAGGAAATTCGGCAGCTGGTTTACGCTTGATGCGCAAACGTTTGTGAACTTCATACAGCTGCCTCAGGAACTCCATGAATATTGTTTTATCCGAAGGATAACGTGGTAACATAGCTGGTTTTCCTGTGTACCCATAGACACGGATATAGGTATATGTAGGGAATTGAATGTACCAATTTGCCCAATTCTTCATTGCTGCTCTGGCAATTGTCGAGATGCGAATATGCAACTCCTGGTCCAAGTTTCTTACTGTATAAGTCAAGAAAGCCTCTTGTACACGTTTAAAATGACTTTCAGCCTTTGTGAACTCAAGCTGGTCATAGTAACGATAGACTTTCTGTACACTGAGTATGCCCACCGTATTCAAACCAGTAAACTGATTCTGATAAGCAATCAAGTACACCAGGTAAGAACACATATGAAATTGATGCGCAGCTAGGAAATCGGTGATTTGCTCGTGAATAACATCGCTGATGAAGGAATGCCCAGTCATAATGCTCTTGCCCCGAGATGATTCTACCAATGATATAATACATCCACGGGTGAAATTTGTTTGCATCTGCATGACCTGAGACACAATTAAGTAGTGTAATCAAAATATTGTATTCATCCTTACACTCGCCACGACCCAAGTTGTTTGGCAACTTGCTCTTCTTTTGTTTCAGCCATCTCTCTATCATCTTGTTTTGACACTTATCCAGTCCAGCATTGAATGCCTGCTCGCTCTGACTCATGGAAATAACCATCCCATCCGAATGTTGAGGAATATCCAGACTTCGCTCGATATCAAGGGGTTTGAGACTGCATATGACACGTCCATCTATTGACCGTATCTCTCGTGTAGCGGAATTGTAATGCTTGATGCAAGATATTACAAACTCCACGCAATGCACCGAAATAGGTATGGAAGCGGCCTCAAGTAACCCGGATTGCTGAATATTCTTGATAACTGAATCCCTGATTTTGAGTGGATCCAAAACTACCTCCGGCAACACCTTGTGTAGATCTGTATCAACCGTTCCGATGAAGTCATGGGTTAAGACCGATTTGGTCTTGAATTCGAGCTGAGTGAACTGCATTCTGAAAAACTTGCCTGTTGACTGTGCACACGGCTATATTCTGACAACTTTTCTGGAAAGCCAAAAATAGCCTGCTGAGGCTAAAAATAGCTTGTCGGATGAAAATTTTTACGAAAAAATCTGAGATATGGGTTTTGTCCAGAAAATGATTCTAAGACAACCCAGAACGTCAGAAATGCAAAAATTTACCCTTTACTCAGCCATGCAAAAGAATTTCGGTTGAGAAAATTAAAGCTTCAAGAACAGATGTTCTGGAACAAATTTTCCTGAAAAATTCTGGCACATGGGTTTTGCTGAGAAAGCTCTTCTGAATCAACCCAGATATTTTGTTTTGCCAAAATCTGCCAACACTTCGAACATGCAAGAGAATTTAAGACGAGAAGATGGAAGAAATATAGAGAAGAAGAAAGATGTTTTTTAATTTTTTTATTTATTTATTATCTTCTTCTGTCAAAATCGCCACTCTGCCTTGAATCTGATGCTGAATCTGAACTTGTACCTGCAAAAGAATATTTTATCACCTTCGAACTTGATCCTTTGATGAAAATTCGCCAATCTCTTTGAAGAAATTCGAATTTTCAAAGCTATGTAAATGATAAAAGGCGCCATGCTTGTTTAAATAAACAATTCGTACCATCATGCATGCATAATGCAACCCTAATTTAGAAAAAGGAAAATCGATTGGCTTCTCTCCAGTTGAACTGCCACTGTCTCTGAGTCTTCAGACTAAAAATAATATCTTAATTTTTAAAACATGCAAAAAACTAAAAATGGCGCCAATATCTGTCTTTGAAGAAATTCGTCACTTTTCAATGCTCTGCATGCAAAAATATTTTTTTTCATTTTTTGCCAAAAATAGCATCTTGTTGTGTTCAACACACTTCCCTGATTCCAAAAAGTCAAATTTTGATCTTTTAGGCTTCCATTTGCAAGAGTTATGAGATTTTTGAGAATCTCCTATTTTATAGCTGACTGCAAAGTTACAACTGACCCTGTTCAACTCTGATTTCCGGATGATTGAATGATCCTGCGACCGTGCTGAGATATCCACCGCGAAGCTTGTATGACAAGGATGAAATGTCTGCTGGGAGCAACAATTGCTAAAATCATCATCTGATACCTTAGAAAATTAGGCGCCTCTGATTAAATTGATGTTTTGACTCCAGACTTAGCCATTTCTTAGTTTTGCCTTCTGATGCTTCAAACTGCCGCTGACAATGAATAATGAACCCCACTGACTGAATAATGGATTCATTGCATGACTAGAAGTATTCTGCATCCAATGACTGTATATGAGGGATCTGAAAATTGTATTAGGAACCCCAAAAGCATGAGCGCCCCTATTCTGTGATAGCTCAAACATCATTTTGAGAAAAGTGTGATTTTCATCTGAACACCATACTTTGACCCTTGATACCGGGAACTGGAATGTTCCGATACGCGTGTCGTCTGTCTTGCTGTACAATTTGGTCAACTTGCAAGAGATGTTCTTGGAGACGGCGAAGCCAGAAAATTGCTTTTAAGGCCTCTTAAAAAAAATCGCCTTTTTCAAAGAAAATAATATTCTTACACTTAGTCGTTTTTTGAATTGCCTTCAATCAGCTCTTCTTCACAGCATTATCATCTTGACCTCGCACGTACGAGCATTCGCCAAATCTCGGAGGCTCTCGGCTAGACTCGTTGGATAGCTTGAGTAATTGCACACAAGTCTTGTGAAGACTGTAATTGCAAATAACCCCGTCTGGCAGTCCTAAAGGAGAATCGCCCCTAGCCTACAGCTGTGCAGCTTTGTGTAGCTACGCTTCACCATCCTCTGTTTTACGTGCTCGGTAGGACCTCTGTCACAGTTACTCAGAATGTCGGATCGTCTTGTGAACGGGTGCACTACAAAGCTGGACTGAGCTGGAAGAGATCTCAGGAAGACTTCAATTGTAAATTCATCCATCAAACAGGTCTTATTCAGGATCGCCCCTGGGCTACAGGGGAGCGGATTTCCATTCTGAAAAACTCATCTGACATGTATCTTGCTTGCAATTTCCACTTCTAACGCTGATAACCGGATTTTTGTACTGGATACGCTTTCGCTTGATAGCTCGTTGAAAAGCTAAACTAATTCTGCAAAGACTGAAACCATCAAAACACACATGCATCTAGATCTGGGCCTTCAAAAAGAAAATCGCCCTTGGGCTAGAAGGGAGCGGATTTGCATTTCTAGACTGCCTCCATGATGAAAACACTCTTCGCAACCTCTGCTTCTGTCTTCGTTTGCCGGAGTTCTGTAACTCGGATAATCTTGCTTCATGGCTAATCGGAAAGCTGACTGAAAACTGAACATAATGAATGTATCCTTAATCCAAAACACTCAAATCTTGACCTTCAAATGGAAGGGCACCCCTAGGCTACAGGGGAGCGGATTTGTTTTGAATTCATTGATTTTCACCATTTTATGCTTTGCAAACGCTGTATCCATCCCTACGGTTGACCATGTCGAAGCGTTGTGACTGCTAAGGTGTGTGGATGACTATACTTCATCATTTTCACATGTACGGACACTATAAAGTTGATTTGCACGTTGATTGCGCAAGTGTCTACTACGTTACATAGTGAAAAGTTCCCAGACTTAGAATATTTTAGCACTTTTTGCCAATCTGAAAATCCCCTCCATCAAAAAGCATTATTTCCAACATCTTTTATCGTAGAGCGTTCCTCTTTGAGTTTCAGGCTTAGATATTGATACCTGGTACTGGCCAACTGCCATTGATGACCCCGAAGATCCTAACTTTTCTCCTGAAAAAGTGAAAACTACCCACCAGCCTTAAACTGACTTTTAACTGAAACTGACTTCACCACTGTGATTGTGATGTGAAATAAGCCAATCAAAATTAATTTCAGCCAATTCTGACAAGTTCCTATTTTTTAGGGTTTCGAGCTAAAAATAGATTTCAGAAACCCTAATTTTCAAAATTTTCAAATTTTGCCAGTATCTTCCTGGCATCACACTGACTAAAAGCCCATACTTTATTTGCCCAAAAACTGAGTTTTGACCCCACTTTTACAAGGTTTAGACCATTTTAAGCAAAATGCCTTAATGAAGCAAAAATTTTGGTTTGGGTACAACACAATGTTTGTGGACATTTAAACACACTTCTTCCACTTTTTAGTGGTGGGCTATTACAATATTACCACTTGTTCAATGGGGTAAGTTCATCAACAATAACAAATTTAAACTCATTGCCAGTACTACCATAAAATATCCCTTGCTAGGTATAACCCGAAAAACTCAATTTTGAACATTTGACATTTCATCAAATGGTTGGCATGTAATCTGGTCTGAGACTGATTTCTGAGTGTGTATGTGTTGTTTGAAGCCTTGTTGGAGAACTTAATGTTGCCACATTAAGAAGAACATGTATAGAAATGATAAACAAAGATTGCATAAGCATATAACATGACTTCCACTTCAAAAGTTGCCTTCATTCAATCTATATCAAGTCTCATTTACAATAATAACAGGTCTGATATAAAGTTATCAGAGCTGTAACAGCACTATTACACCCCATACAAATGAAACATTTATATTCCCAACATGCCAAGAACATACCCGATGATAGTTTGATGGATTCCTTTGACAATATAGCTCCAAATAAACTTGTTGTGGCTGATCCAGACTTTGAAACAAGACCAATATGAACTTCAATAACCAGCTACAGGCATGTCAACAATGGCCGAACTGAATTTGCTCCTTAGTGGTCTGAAAAACCCTAATTTCCAGCCAAGGTTTGAATGCAAATGACACCCAAATAGTACGGCCAACTAGTGAATGCACTGAAATGATGATATCTGCTGATTAGAAGCCCCAATCTGCAATTATATTCTGATAACTCACTACTACAATCGATTCTAAATGCAAATTAAGCTGTGATGAAGACCAATGATGCCCAAATGGAAACCTTAGATAGATTTCCTTGTTTTGTAAACTAGGTTTTCACCCAATTCACGATCCTCCAAGCGATTTTGTCTCAAAAAGACCTGTATGCTGCTAAAACCCTCTTCCAAAGTTCAAACCTGCAATTTGCTTTTATCAAAATGAAAATAGAATGCCCAAAAATGAGCCCAACATATTGCTTTATAACCACCCATGAGCCTTTTTTTATAAAAATCAATAAAATAATCCTCTTCAAGGGTCGTTCCTCATCAAAAGAAAGGGCCACTTTTAAAAACAACTTTGAGTTACTAAGATGGGGGGCACTTTTCACTATTCCTTTTATAATTTTCTGTTACTATTCACTTTTTCCTATTTCATTAAAGCAAACTTTAATATTTTCACTTTATCCTTGGATTCATCAACTGAACTCCAAACTTAAAGGCTTGTAAAGCTCCAAGCTTAGCTCCCAGTCCTCGATTGGGTCCCCTAACCATTCTGCTAACCTACGAGAACCCTAATAGTAGGCCAACCTTCAATATAGTCTCAGTTGCCTAAGTAAGGGACATTACAATCTTCCCTTCCAGAGATTGCTTGTCCTCAAGCAATTGTATGCTAGTCCGTTGCTCCACTCTGATATACATGCTATATAACCATAACTCCTAAAGCAAATCACCACGATCACTGAGTACCAATGCACCATCTATGTCAATACCTGGATCCCAAATCGTCCTACCCATTCGGCTATAGATATCCATCATAATACAAGCAACGCACACCATCCATCTGTAAGAGGAGGCCATCGAAAAGACATGCAAATCAACTTCCATATGCACATGAAACCATAGTTTACATACTCGAAATCGGAGAGTACTAGGCAAGCCCAAAAAATTTGACTCGGGAAAAACTCGGCAAATAGTCAGCAAATGTGTATGGATATTTATGTATGTGTATACTCAAGACTGCACTGTGCACACATACATATCTATAAACATACACGGGATGCCAAGTAACAAGTTTGCATGCATATACACACAGAAACGTATTTATACACACACAAACATGCCAAGTTTGTGGGTTTTTTGCGAGCTACTGGTGATTACTCGATAATTTGACGGGAGAAAATCCATCTGCATACTACTCGCAAGTAAAAGCATAAATTACTCGGTATGCAATTTTTTTGGAGATTACTCAACTACTCAGAGAGTATGTAAACTATGAATGAAACAACTCATTAGGCCCCCAAATGTTGTCGTAACTCAGGTCTAAAGAGAGAACGAAGTCATATGGGTCATCATACATGTCAAAGAGACCCATGTCATACTCCATGTTGCCCCCATGAATGTGTTTCCAAGTAGGACAGCTACTATCCCATAATGAATTAATGGGGATGAAGTTAGCAATCAATAAATAGGAAGCTAGCATACTATAACAAATCGGTGACATAACCATAAATGAGTTATGGATGCCTTCAACACCCATCCAAGGCAACTTTTGAGTGGCTGGTCCACTATGAGTGTTATCACCAAAATCAACAACCGAAAAATTCCGAAGTCCCCATTCTATTATCCAAATGACATGTCTCATCAACTTCCCTAGTGAGTAGGGGTGGAAGTGGCTCAAAGAAGCCTTCAACACTAAATGTCACAAGGCTGCAAAAATCCTCATTGTATGATTCTTCAATCTGTTCAACTCCTACACCACTTACCTTGTCATCTTGTGCCCTTGGAATACCTACTATACAAAATTGAGTTTCTAACTGATGCAAGAAGTGATTGTGCCTACTCAAAAGTAGACAAGGATCAGCAATCTTCCTTCCTTGTTTCCCTTCCAATTGGATAGCCATGCCTCTAACTCTACCCATCTGTAAGTGATCTCTTCTTATCAGCTCCAAAACCTCTTTGAAGGAGTGCAAATGTGGATAAGAAATACCATGCTTTATTCCTTTTTGTCTTTCCTCACTTTGGCCTATCCAACTGATATATTTTTCGTAGTTGTCCTCCATCCTTCTTATCTTGCTGCCATGGAACAAAACAACAATATGCAATTTGTATTTATGATTTGTGCCAATCCAAGTGTATCAAGGTAGGAAACCATCATTAGACCCATTATCAACAAAGACATAGTGTTTTCCATCATTATAAACTGTTCTAAACACTGTTGTATCAAAACTGAAATCACACATCTCCATACCCAATAATGAAGAATCACAATCAAACCATGGAGAATAGTCTATCCAACAATCCACATACTCCCATGTGGAATCCTCATCAATATTAAATTGTGTCAACTCAATGGTTTGACCCAGCCTATCAAAAGGAACCAATGTACCTTGCAGATTTGAATTACCTCCATCTACATTGCCACACACATGCATGTCATCAATGGCTGGCCCATGATGATCAAACAAAGTTGATTGCCTCATTCTTTTTACCATTTCTAGATGTTGTTTTGCTTGACCAGCAATTAGCTTAGCTTTCCTTGCTCTCACTAGCCAAATGTTACACTTCTCTTGTGTCTTTTCCACATCCTCAAAGGTCCGATATACAAAATTAGATTGTGTAGTGCCCTATTTTTCAACATAATTACCATAACCAACACTCCAATTTTCTATGCCATCATTAGTAGACCACAAGTAACTATCATCCAAAGCTGCTAACATGTCTATTTCATGAGAATGCAAAACCATAGGATAGATGTCCTCAAACAGATCAAGTATAATGTCATGCCAATCCTTAAATTTGTCATCAATTTCAACATTCAAATGCTTACCATCAAATGTCAGTTCAATACAAGCCTCCTCACATGCAAATGGTAGGTTTTCATGAAGCACATCATGACCCAAAGCTATCATTGATTTGGCTGCTATTTGATGAAGCAAGGTATACTTGAGGGCTTTCATAATCACTTGTTTCCCATCATGTATGAAACTCAACTCCATTTCTTATGAATCTTGGATGACACTTTGTAAAGAACGTAGCCATTGCATACCAAGTACAATTTCATTGCCCTTCAAAACAAGTTCATAAAAGTCATCACAGAGGGTATACTCATCAAAGATAATGCTAAGCTTACTTACTTTCTTCTTGCAAAGAATAGTAAGTCCACTTGCTATAGTCACATCAAAGCCCTCAAAATCTTCACAATGCAAGCCTCTTTTCTTTACCAAACCATCGTCAATCTAGTTATGTGTAGCTCCAATCGCATTGTGATCTTTGTCCTCCCTATGCTCAATCTCCTCACTAACCAAAATGATTGGATCCTCACATGGGATCACTGAGTGTAGTGTCTCAGTTGTCTTATGATCATCAATGTGTGAAGGACAAGAAGCAACATGCTTGTGTGTGAAGTCCTCATAGATCTCTATCCTCTCTTGCCTTATGGGTGGAACGGCATCAACTAAATGTGTTCCCAATTGAAGAGTATAGGCATCATGGCTGCGAGTTAACTTCTCTTTCATGGTCCTCATTGCAACTATGAAGAGGTGATCTCTATTCCCAAGAAGGTGCACATAGTTGTCTTTCCTCTTGATCAAAGCTTCTTGCAACACTTCATGATCCGGGGGCCTATTTTCCCCCCACCAATCTGCCACCATCTCATAAATGTGATCAAAATGGGATAAGGCTGCCATGATCATATCCTCATTCACCTTCAGTTGATTCATCAAGGGACGTAAATGATAGGACTTCCTCACACAAGATCTTAGTTGTACCATCATGTTCATCATCATATTCAAACAAGGGATTATCATGATAAGAGTGAATTGGCATCATATCAATAGACTCATGCCTCTCTACATCTGCTGATATAGGATATTGGCAAAATGAATTTCCCATAACATACTTATCTTCCCACTTAGCATGACTAGCATCATGATCTCCACAATCTTCATTTGATTCAAACTCACATGAGGATGCTATACTACTGTTCAAACTCAAAAAATTTGGATGTTGATCATACCTCTCCAAGGTACCTTGGTTATCTTCTCCCGCTTCTCTCTTCATAGTGAGTGACTCCTCAAGAAATGCCGGTCTAGGAGGAGTAGCGAGTTGAACATAATATGTCTCCTTAGCTGGTTTAGGTGTCTCAAACCTGCTAAATGCTTCCATCTCTATGGCGGCTCTATTTTTAGTGTAAGGTTTATGACGAACAACACATTGTCAAAGTGGAGTATCTTCCCATTTGGCAACCTTCTAGTCTCTAAGAACAGCTCTTCAATGCAATGAATCTCAAACATCCTCATCAAATGCTCTTCTACTGTAAACATGTGTGTAAAATTAGGGGAGCCAAGGTTATTATTGGCTGCCATACCCTGTACAATGCTGGGAATTATGATCTCTCCTTCATGTTTCTTGACGGTCAGGGATCCACAAGTTGTTCCCTCATCATCAACCAATGGATGTGATGTCAAGGTACATAGAGACTCCTCAAGCTGCTGATCTTCGTGCTCAACATGAAAACCATGTGATTCTTCTTCCTCCAAGCTACGGTCTTCACATGATGACTGAATTTTGCTCTTCTTATCCTCACAAGTAGGCTGAAACATATCTTTGTTCTCTTCTTCCACCATAGGGCTGTCATAAGCTGACTGATTTTTGTTCTCCTTAGGATGCAAATCAAATGGTAACACGTCTTCTTGCCTTTCTTCTGCATACCCTGCAAGTGGCTGATCCATTATGGTGTCTTCTTCAACTTCATGGTCCTTATGAATGTCAATACGTTCATCCATCCTTGGGCTTCCACATGACTGAATTTTACCTTTATCATGAACATGGATAGGCTGAAACAAATCTCCTTTCTTTTCTTGTTCTTGCACATTTAACTCTTCACCTTTCCCAATGCTTTCTTTACTATCCTTTGATATTCCGTTCTTTTTCTGCTGCTGATATCGACTTGAAAAATTCAAGTCATCTTCATCCTCATTTGGTATACCCAAAAATTGTGTAAAGGAAAGGATGTCTCGTATCTTTTTAGGAAGGGAGCGATACTAATGGTAGCTGCTCATAATTGCATCATGTGTTGTCATGGCATTAAGTCTCTTACTTGTACTTGTAGCTAGAGAAGAAACCTTGAGTGCCCACTTTTCCTTCAAAGTGAATCATCTAAACGCTGCAATTTACGATTGATCTGTTGTTGTATTTGTTCAAGGTCTTTCATTATTTTCTCTAGACTAGGTGCCTTTTCCTTCTTTGGTAGAGTAGGAAGGAAGGTAGGTAACAATCTTCCATCTTTAATTCTAGCCATGAAACTAACTCGCTGTCCAAACTGAAAAGGAACCCAAACTATAGTTTACCCAACTGATTTCACCCAACAGGCTAGGATGATTGTGGCTCTGATACCACTAAAATAACCCCTTGCTAGATATAACCCAAAAAACTCAGTTTTGAACATTTGACATTTCGTCAAATGGTTGGCATGTAATCTGGTCTGAGACTGATTTCTGAGTGTGTATGTGTTGTTTGAAGCCTTGTTAAAGTGCTTAATGTTGCCAAATTAAGAAGAACATGTATAGAAAAGATAAACAAAGATTGCATAAACATATAACATGAATTAAACTTCAAAAGTTGTCTTCATTCAATCTATATCAAGTCTCATTTACAATAATAACAGGTCTGATATAAAGTTATCAGAGCTGTAACAGCACTATTACACCCCATACAAATGAAAGATTTATATTCCCAACATGCCAAGAACATACCCGATGATAGTTTGATGGTTTCCTTTGACAATACAGCTCCAAATAAACTTGATGTGGCTGATCCAGACCTTGAAACAAGACCAATATGAACTTCAGTAACCAACTACAGGCATGTCAACAATGGCCGAACTGAATTTGCTCCTTAGTGGTCTGAAAATCCTAATTTCCAGCCAGGGTTTGACTGAAAATGACACCCAAATAATACGGCCAGCTGTTGAATGCACTAAAATAATAACATCTATTGATAAGAAGCCCCAATCTGCAATTATATTTTGATAACTCACTGCTGCAATCGATTCTAAATGCAAATTAACCTGTGATGAAGACCAATGATGCCCAAACGGAAACCCTAGGTAGATTTTCCTGTTTTGTGAACTGGTTTTTCATCCAATTCACTGTCCTCCAAGGGATTTCGTCCTCAGAAGACCTGTAGGCTGTTGAAACCCTCTTCCAGAGCTCAAACCTGCAATTTGCTTTTGTCAAAATGAGAATAGAATGCCCAAAAATGAGCCCAACATATTGTTTTATAACCACCCATGAGTTTTTTTTATAAAAATCAATAAAATAATCCTCCTCAAGGGTATTTCCTCATCAAAAGAAAGGGCGACTTTTAAAAACAACTTTGAGTTACTAGGATGGGAGGCACTTTTCACTATTCCTTTTATAATTTTCTATTACTATTCTATTAAAGCAAACTTTAATATTTCCACTTTATCCCTAGATTCATCAACTGAACTCCCTTAAGGCTCGTAAAGCTCCCAACTAAGCTCTCAGCCCTCGGTTGGGTCCCCTAACCATTTTGCTGACCTACGAGAACCCTAATAATAAGCCAACCTCCACTATAGTCTGAGTTGCCTAAGGAAGGGGCATTACATACCATCCAATGCTTACAAGGTAAAGTGCATAGAAATTGAAACTTTTGGTAATATAACCATCCAAAGTATTACAAGGTTAGCACATATGCATTGTGAACACCAAAAATAAGAGGATTAATTGTTGATCTAAAGTGCTAATGTAAAGAACTACTGAAACACCCCACAATAGCACCAAATAACATGTATCCAATAACCCAACTATGAAATAGCAACGTGATATCTTGAATGGATGAACTAGAAAGATAGTACAGGTCTCAAAACACCTTTTTTGCTGCCGTAATTTGGACAAATCAGAACTAAAATATTCTTGTTGATGCTTTCAAAACTTAGAAAAGGAGCATACAAACACACCCACAAGCAAAAATAATGGAAAACTCCCTTCAAACTCCACCCAACACGCTTCAAAACACTGAAGAGATCTTCATCTCAACAAAATCCAAAACTTAAACTCAATTTGAAGCACAATGGTGATCTCTAAAATGAAATCACTCCAATCTAGCTTGGGATTATCTCTCAAATCCGAAACTAGAAATCAAGTGAAGATTTTTATCCTCAAAAGATTATGGAAGAACTCGTAGGTTCAATCCAATAGTATAATAGTATGAGTTTTTTTTTTTTATATATGCACTATTTTCTTTAAATTAAATAATTCATTATGTGCAAACAATTAATCACCTTTCCAACAAGCTACTACAGTAAGTTGTCCTTTAATTATTTCTCAACATTAAACAACATTAGTGAAATATTAATTAAATAACTTAATAACTCACCCAAGTTGTCGAAAGTATTGCAACAACATTGGAATTCAATTTTGACCACACCACAATGAAACTGAAGTAGTAGGAAGATGACTAAAATCAACTAGGTGACTTTCTAAAAATAGCTTGCTCGTCCAAGAATTTGGAGAGCACCCAAAAGGTCGAAAATCTAGTTCAAAAGCATCAAAGGTCTCCACCTAACCCGCTGAACTCAAACCCAAGAACAATTTCTCTACAAGACCTGATCAAATGCTTCTCCAAGAATGTTGGAGTTCTCTAAAGACTTAAAAACTAGCTAAATTTGAATGAATTGGCTAAGTGCTAAAAGTGCACATTATACCTTTCAATACATATGTAATTCATTATTTTTCATTTTCCAATATCAGTAATTGCACACTTTTTCCTCTGTTCCACAATGTTCCTATGCTTGTATCAATTTCTATGTTAACCTTGCAATACTTATAGTTCTGAATTTCAATTTATTTTCTCATATTTTCCCTACTATTCATGGGACCTTCTATAGTATTTTACTTGCTTATCCATCGATTTTGTTGGAGGACAATAATACCAAATGCAAGGAGGAGTTTTGTCTAGTCGGTTATAATCACATTGGATTAAATCAATGGGAAATCTAAACAACAAAATCTATTTTGCATCTATTCTATTAAAATAGTTGATAGAGAAAACGAGATAGATGATGAAAGATCTATACTATTTGGTTGTATTATTATGCTTTTGCTAATTTGTGTGGCTAACTTGGAGGAATTCACTTTCTTTTAATGCTAATGAATTTTCCCTTGTCAATTTTGACTAACAAAAACCTCGTTGAAACCCCATAGCTCATAAATAGAAGTCTTTAGTTAGAGTTTTTTTGGCTAGTCAATTGGGAGAAATCCCCAATGGGCTACTTGTATAAGGCCATAGATAGGTCCAAGAGGCTATTAGGTTGAGAATGGACGACGAGAGGAACAATTATATGTCGATATGTGAGTTCATCAATGCAAGATGGGATCAGATGCATTGCACCCTCCATGTCATTAGATACTTCCTAGATGCAAATTATTTCACGGTGACTTGTTTAAACTTGCTAAAGAGATTAATGAAGGCATCATCCAATACACTAAGAGATTTCTCCTTGAATAATAGGATTGGTGGGCCACTATCACATACCAACAAGGAAAGGGATTTTTTGCCATTATTTCTGCCATAGAAGGTAGGACCTTTTTGAAACCAGGTATTTGGCAATTTGCAATCAATTTTTCCTTTCTATAAAATCCCCACTGATTTTAAATGATATTTTTACATTATTTTCAGATTGACACATGCATGCATTTTGTCAAACTAATGGCAAGCTTTCTAACTTGAGATATTCAGAGGTAATGAGGTTTGCAATTCACATATAATAACTCAACAAACAAATAACTCCATTCATAATATTATTTCAGTTTATGAGCTTAAAATAATACACAATGGGCTGCATAGAACCTTCAATATTTATATTACTAAGCAAATGAAAGTAACAGCAATATACTCAGACTTACAAATTACAAATATAACAGTAAATATCAACTTAGCTCAACCCACTGCCAAATGCAGCTCCTATAGAAGCTCCACGACTGGCAGATGCTAATCAATTGTAGACAAAGGATGGCAGTTGATGAAGACAATATCTCTGCTGCTAATAGTCACGCCCAGTAGAACCTCATACGCCCAGCTCACCAAGTCTCCTTCATAGCAAGCCTCCCTTATGTGTTGATAACCACGCCCCAAATCAAACTTATGCCCAACAAATATATTTGCACCCTTCCACCAAACCGACGGCTTGCAATATGAAAGGCATTGCAAGATAGAGGAAGATTGTGCCCTCCTATAGGCCTCACAGCACCTTGGCAAGAGCTCAGGACTCAGCAAATGTGCAGTGCCCCCTCAACCAACAAAACCACACCTCTATGCATAACCAACAGCCTCAATATGCAACACAGGTGAAGGATAACTGCCGGAAACCCACAATCAGCCCACAACCAATCCAATACATTCATCGGCAATACATATACCTCCATATCATTCGACCAGCAATAAGTTTGTCTCGGTATAAACATCTAGTATAAATAATAGCCTCAACCTTTCAAACTGAGCAGAAGAAATTAATCATTAACCCTCTGATTTGTCTCCGAAGGAGACCCACAAATTTGACAATACTATGCAACTGTGAAAGACCTGAATGATCTATCCAACCAAAATAGATAGGGTGGATTAGTCTCACCACCAAACCCAGTCACCCTAGGGTTTCCATCCCCAAAGCCAAGAACTTTGAAAAGCTCCTCATAGTATCAATTAGAGAAAATAAGCAAGCATAAAGCAAATGAGCTCAATTTCCACTTTATATATGACTTGCACTTTTCCCGCTCATAAATAATATAAAGTGACTTTATAAAGTACCCCTTTTAAATATTTCCACAAAGTTACTTTATAACACCTTTTAATTTAAATATTTAATATTACCTTATAAATGTACTTTTTCTCATCAGGTAACATTAAATAGTTAAATAATCCAATTCCCTTTATCCGACTATAGCCTACAATAATTAAATAGGCTAATAAGTCCTCCTGGAGTAATCACTGGGAAAGGGACATTACAATCCTCCCTTCCCAGGTTGCTTGCCCTCAAGCAACTGCAAATTAGGGTGCTGCAAAATCTACTCTCTTCCCCACATAGCATCCTCCACGAGCTAATCTCTCCACCTGATCAGATATTCTTTGATCACTCTACCCCTTAATCTCCTCTCCCTGACATCAAGAATCTCGTTAGGAACCAAAACCAACTGCCCCTCCTCATCCAATGGAGGCAACTCTGCTAACAAAGTAACCTACTGCCCCAGTGCCTTCTTGAGACACGACACATGAAAAACATTATGGATCTTACTGTTCTTGGGCAACTCAACCTCATAGGCTACTTCCCACACACGCCTACTTATCCTATAAGGATTGTAAAAATGTGGTTTCAACTTTTCTACACCACCTTTCTCAAACAAAGACAGTTTGTAGGATTGCAACCTCAAGAAGACCAAGTCTCCTACCTCAAAGATGCGCTCAACCCTATGTCTGTCTGCATAGGTCTTCTGTTGATTCTGGGCCACCTATAAATTATCCTTAAGAGCCTTAAGAATATCTTGGCTCTCCTATATCCAATCTATGGCTTTGCGAGCCTTGCTATCCCCAAATGCCAAAACCACAAATGAAAGAGAATCATATCCATACAATGCTCGAAATAGTGTCATGCCAATGGACATATGGTAAGTGGTATTGCAACAGTGTTCTCCTCGATGTAACCACTTAATCCATGCCTTTTGTTGACCCAATACATAGGTACCCCTCAACCCATTTATTCACAATCTTTGTTTGACCATCCGTCTGAGGGTGGTAACTAGTACTAGGAGTCAAACTTTATACATGCTAGCCTGAACAACTCCTGCCAAAAAACACTAAGAAAATTGTTGTCTCGGTCACTGACAATGTACTTAGGCAACCTATGGAGTGAACAAAGACGATATTAAAAGGGAAGAAAGAAAAAAATGAGACGAACAAAGAGGAAAACAAGGAGGATGTAATGTCCCCGTTTTTAGCACTTCATTTTTCAGTGATTGGTAACCTATTCCCAGTGTGCTGTCGACAAGTCAGTGGCAGAATTAGGGTTTCCGACTATTTGATGGGTTCTCTTGAAGATTCGGGGTTTTGTTTGTTGGAGTTTGAATGTTTGGATTCTGGATTCCTTCTGGGTTTTCAGAGAGCTTCGCAGAGGTATGACTTGCAACGGCTTCGGGCAACCTTTCTGAACTTACTATTTTTAGTAAGTTATGATGGCTACATCTCGGAGTTTGGGAGTTTGGATTGCGGACTCTTTTTGGGTTTTCAGAAGGCTTCGCAATGGTGTCGTATGCATTACATTCTGAGCAACTTCTTGAATTTACTATTTTTAGTAAATTCTATATTTAGCAGTGGTCCAGTTAGCACCAGCTCAGTCAACTTTCCTCTTCTGGCAGTTCATTGGGTAATTCTCATTTTTGGCTTAAGGGGTTCATTTTGGAGAAATAAGTTATTTTAAGTCAAAATGTTTTATTTTATAAATACCCCTTGGCCTAGTGATATAACTTAAAAGTTGTTTTAAAGAAGGGGACCTTGGGGGGTATTTTTTCATGAAGGAAATATTTTTATATTTCTAAAAATCAATAATTGCTCAAGGGAAAATGGACGCCAACTTTTGGAGAAAAGATGATTTTAAATTAAAGAAAATTTGCCTTCATGAAAAGGGACGCCATTTTGAAGGAAGACTGGGTCAAAACCCTAAAAGCATCTTGAAGTTAGGGTGCACCTTCTGGAAGCTTCTGGAGGGTCTTCTCAAAATTATAAAAAGGGAGCCTTGGGTCTTCATTTCTCATCTTATGTTTGGAATATTGTTATGCTGCCGAAATGGTGCTGGATTGCTTCGAGGAATGAATGCCTCCTAGCCTTGGCTCGACTTCTTGCTTGAAAGACAACAACTAGTGGAGAGTTAGATTGTAGTTGAGTGAGATTTGTAGTGAGATTCTGCATTGTAGAAGTTGTTTTGCATTTGTAGTTCGGTTTCTTGCATTTTAATCAAAGTCTGGAGTTGCTGATTTTGTATTGCAGATTGAAGTTTATACTCATAAGTCTTTGGGCGAATTTATTTTGGTTTTGGGTAGTTTACCCATGCATTTGCTAGCCTTGGGTGCCCCTCTATGCCAAGTTGCAGATTTTTTAGAGGTGTCTTGGATTTTATCTTGTTGGTAGAACATTTCTTGAGGCTGTACCATTCTGTTTTGCCTGGCAAGTGTTTAGAAAAAAAAATACTTCAATTTTTCAGCCGTTTCTTTGTCTAGTCTTCATTGTCATCAACCTAGCTTTCTTTTGCATCAAGTCTCATGTCATTCTGGCAAGTATTCAGTGAGTTGTGAGCATTTTAGTGGATTCTAGGGTTGCTGGTTATGCATATTAAGTTGTTGTTTTGTCATATCAGCTTGCGTAAAGTCTATCTTTTGAGTTGGGTTTGGGTTGAAAGTCTTTGTGATCATTGAGGAGACATTATACTATATTGCAGCATGGTTAGACTTTCTTATGCTATGTATTTGGCAGGCAAATCTCTAATTATTGTAAGCTGAACAGTAGTACTGTCAACAATCTTACTTTTTCTCTATTATTTCATTGTAATACCCGCTGGATAAGTGGAAGAGGCTGGCTTGCCGCCTATTTACTTTGATTTGCATTATAATATCTTACATCTCTGCCCTATGGTAGCTTCATTCCCACTCCGGGTTTGAAAGCACATTCTGGGTGTTGAGTTTACTTTCAGCATAATAGAAGATAGGGATCCTCTGACCATATACTCGTCGTCATCCGGCGCATTTTTGGTTAGAGTTATTTATTCAGCATTGCTTTGAGATCCTCTGACCATATGCTCGTCATCATCCGACGCATTCTTGGTTAGAGTTGAATTCCGCATCGTTTTAGTTTAAGTGCTAACCCTAACGGATGTGTGTTGCTTTGCTTACTGTTATTGAAAATTTGAAAATTTTGGCTCGGAATATTTCAATGGTATCAGAGCCAAGATCCTGCCATCCTGTGCCCATCAAGGTTTAGTTGACAGTTGAATGATAGAGAAATCAGTTTCTACACCTGAGGTCAGAACAAAGTTCAGTTTAGCTTTCAGAAGTTTCAAAGATGTTGCATTTTCTAAGGTCCAGGGATCGTGAGAAGTCAGATTCAACTATGGTATCTGAGGAAGGAAAGGTTAGTTTTGCCGTGAGGGATTTCATTGAATATGCTAAACAGTATAAAAAACAATGTGAACATGAGGCTGCCAAACTCCGTGAGCAATATCAAAACATGCCAGATGATTATAAGTACAATGTTTCATTTGATGCCCATTTGAATTGTGTGGCGTTTTTGAAGCCCGAAAAGTCAGAGATGGTGGACCACATTAGGAAAATGTTAAAAAGGGAAGCAGAACAAGCTTTGGTTGAAGAATCAAATAAGGAAGAAGATGAAGAGCCTATTTGTGAATTGCAGCCCACAAATATGCAAGTTGAAGAGAAAAATCAGCCATCTAGCAGTGAAGATGGCACAAGCAAGGTGCACATATCACATCAAAATGAACGTGAGTTCGATAAGGATACCATGGCAAGTGAAGAGTTAAGGGTAGAGTCCCATAATACTTCCCTTGACTTGCATGTAATAGGAAGTAATGAAGATCAACTTGGTAGGACTATTGTTTGCGATGAGTTCGTTGAAGAAAAGGAAGGGCATATTAATGATATTGGAAGCGAATCCCATGAGTTCATGCATACTCATTTTGAAGATTTGATGAAGAAGGATTCTCTTCTTGTTGCTGACCCAACTTCCCAAGAAGTTCCACATGAAGAATTTGGCGACATACTTTTCCATGAAGGTCCCGAAGAAGATAGGGATGGTGAAGTTTTCAAAATAGCAAGTATAGAAGGTTCTTCACTCCATTTCCGTGGTCGCGTTATTGGACTTGGGTTTGACCAGCAAACCGAACCATGGGAAAGAAATATTTTTGATGATATCAGCTTAAGTGATTTGGGACTTGACTTATTCAAAGAGTCATCACTACAAAGGGAGCATGATAAGTTTTTTACGGTTGATCATCCTAATCAACCCACTAGCATTTGGGATCCGGGTGTGTTGGCACCAAGAAATGAAAGAGAACCGTTGTGGCATGAATTTCCCTTTGACCCTGATGAAGACCAAAGTTTCGTTTGCATTGCAAGCCATAAGGAGGGCACAGAAGGGAAAGTTGTCTTTGATGAAGTAGCTCGCTCTGAAAGGTTCCATGGTGACCCCATCAAGTTGGTTGCAGCCACCAAGGAGGATGTTGTTACTTCCGAAACTTTCAGAACAACATTCAATGATTCTTCGTTCAAGTTAGGGGCTGTCATAGCCTTTGATCAAGAAGATGGAGAGGTGGATGAAGGGCTAGAAGACCTTATGGCTCTTAAAAAAGAAAGGTTTAAAATGGTTTTAGAACACAAGGCTGATTTACCAATTCAAGAAGTTGATTGCAAACTTGGGGTCAAAGAATCTGTGAAGTATGATGTTTTTTATGACAATAAGCATTCTCCTCTAGTCAATGGTGGAGTTCATGAATGTTGGAGCAGCAATGAGGGCAGCAAAGACAAGGGACAAGGTTCTGATTTTCAGTTGCAGCCTATCAGCAGTTCATCATCTTTGAATTCTCATGATTGGGACAGACAATTCAAGGTGTCCGTTGACAAGGAAGTGCAAGCTCTATCCCTCTTTGATCACACACTTAGCTTGGTTGAAGGGTTGTATTGGAAGGCTCAACTTGAAGAGAGACAAAGAGGAGTGAAAGATGAAGTTGCTCTTCCCAATCTGCAATTCATCATAAGCTCTTTGGTAACCTTGAAGTCCAAGTACATGCACTTGGTTGAAGATAGTGATCACGCCCTTGAAGTTGCAAAGAAGACCATTTGTGCTTTTCAAGATAGAGAGAGGAAGTTTGATGAACTTTATTTGGAGTTTGAATCAACAAGAGCTACGCTGGAAGAAACTCAAATGGCATTAATGGAGGTAGGAAATCAGTTTGCTGATTTCAAAATTTTCACAAAGCAAGAGAATGCACATAAAGCCGAAGAAATCAAGCAAATAATTTGTGAGCTTGATAGTCTTCGAGAAGAGTTTGACCTTGAAGGTCTCACAAGAAGGACTGAAGTTACAAGTGCAGATTTGGATCAGCAAGATAGATGGAATAACTTTCAAGTTTTTGACAATCCTCTCTTTGAAGAAGGTGATGAGGAAGATTATGACAATCCTCTCTATGAGATGGAAGATGAAACAAAGAATGAGACTGAGCATGGTTTCCAGTGCTTGGATGCTTTGATATCACTCCATGAGGAAGTGCCACGTCCGTTGATAAGTAATGAATGCATAAGTGGGCTCAAGGGTGAAGATACCATATGGGAGGTGTCGAAGCAAGGTAATTTCAACATCTATGACATCAAGATGTTGATGAGACAAGTTGTGGTAGCTGCCGGTAACTTCATTACAGCAGCAAGGAGTGATGATTTCAGATCGACTACTCATGAGGAATGGAGGAAGAGTAGACCTAAAACCGGTGTTGGCACTCTTGACAATATATCCCTCGGGTGGAATGATGTTTGGGCTCATACTAGTCAGTTTTGGGAATTGAATCTGAAGTCATTCTATGTTACATACTCCAATGTGGTTGAAGCTTTCATGGTTGAGCTTCAAGGGGACACCAGTTTCGTGAGAATGCACTCGGTTCTCACTAGCACTTGGAGATGCGTTGAGATTTCTTGGCAATGTGTTGAAAATATTTTTCAGTTGGGTATCCATGCTTGGGATCCTCAACATGGGTTGATGGAGCCTATTGCTTGTGGAAAGAAGAACTTTTGGAGGGATAAGGATCAAATTTCTAGATTTTTTGAAGTTGTTCCCTTCTTTTCCAGCTACTTGATGGTTCCGTTTGTTCATCAACAAATGTATTGGAGAGAAATTTTGAATATGGGTTGGAGAGTTCAACGATCGATAGTTCTTGCGAGTGACTTTCAACTCAGACAAGAGCAGATTCTGAGACACGAGCTTGCTGGTTGGAGGCAGACCAACCACCTTACTTATGGAGTTACTTTCATTCAGGAGAGTTGGTTCCTCACTCCCGATCAAAGAAGTGGTAGTTTTTTGATGGAGATGGCTTTAGTGTGTTTTTCAGCAACTTTGGAGACTCTTGGGGTTGGAATTGTGAAAAACTTCTTCAGACTTCGTAGTTGTGCCATGATAATTCAGTTGAGGCATAGGGAATTCATGGGGAGTCATGAGTATGAATTTGTTGCGCTCTTGCAAAGGATTGCCTTCCTCTCTGCAAGAAGATTTAAAGATGTCAC
The DNA here is from genome assembly GCA_007115665.2 of Sequoiadendron giganteum. NCBI lineage: Eukaryota > Viridiplantae > Streptophyta > Pinopsida > Cupressales > Cupressaceae > Sequoiadendron > Sequoiadendron giganteum. Next base: position 332,215,932 of record CM021104.1, on the reverse strand, counting down.
ATTTGCAGTCATGGTTCCGTTTGTTGCCATGTGGAGGTATGCTGAGGAGTTCGATTTTGAGTTGACTAGACTATCTTTCCTATTGCTTAGAATTGTGATTAACAGTAGTATGGTTGATACTGTTAATTCGGGGCATTGTGGACATGAGATGTTGCATGATATTGATCTCAATCCTTTAAGATCTTCCAGTTTGAGTATCATGGATGGTAACACTTTGGGGTTACAAGGAAGGTTAGTGCAACATTGGCATGATGTTTTCACTGATGTGATCAGAGTGGTGCAGCATTGGCATGGTGGGTCCTTCCTGAGATGGGTTTGGGAACCTGGGATCATACTTGTTTTGGTATGGATCAGTCTTAAGTTTTTTGGAGTTATGGTGGTATTGCTTGAGGACAAGCAATTTTGGGAAGGGCGGACTGTAATGTCCCCGTTTTTAGCACTTCATTTTTCAGTGATTGGTAACCTATTCCCAGTGTGCTGTCGACAAGTCAGTGGCAAAATTAGGGTTTCCGGCTATTTGATGGGTTCTCTTGAAGATTCAAGGTTTTGTTTGTTGGAGTTTGAATGTTTGGATTCTGGATTCCTTCTAGGTTTTCAGAGAGCTTCGCAAAGGTATGACTTGCAACGGCTTCGGGCAACCTTTCCGAACTTACTATTTTTAGTAAGTTATGACGGCTGCATCTCGGAGTTTGGGAGTTTGGATTGCGGACTCTTTTTGGGTTTTCAAAAGGCTTCGCAATGGTGTCGTATGCATTACATTCCGAGCAACTTCTTGAATTTACTATTTTTAGTAAATTCTATATTTAGTACTGGTCCAGTCAGCACCAACTCAGTCAACTTTCCTCTTCTGGCAGTTCATTGGGTAATTCTCATTTTTGGCTTAAGGGGTTCATTTTGGAGAAATAAGTTATTTTAAGTCAAAATGTTTTATTTTATAAATACCCCTTGGCCTAGTGATATAACTTAAAAGTTGTTTTAAAGAAGGGGACCTTGAGGGGTATTTTTTCATGAAGGAAATATTTTTATATTTCTAAAAATCAATAATTGCTCAAGGGAAAATGGATGCCAACTTTTGGAGAAAAGATGATTTTAAATTAAAGAAAATTTTCCTTCATGAAAAGGGACGCCATTTTGAAGGAAGACTGGGTCAAAACCCTAAAAGCATCTTGAAGTTAGGGTGCACCTTCTGGAAGCTTCTGGAGGGTCTTCTCAAAATTATAAAAAGGGAGCCTTGGGTCTTCATTTCTCATTTTATGTTTGGAATATTGTTATGTTGCCGAAATGGAGCTGGATTGCTTCGAGGAATGAATGCCTCCTAGCCTTGGCTCGACTTCTTGCTTGAAAGACAGCAACTAGTGGAGAGTTAGATTGTAGTTGAGTGAGATTTGTAGTGAGATTCTGCATTGTAGAAGTTGTTTTGCATTTGTAGTTCGGTTTCTTGCATTTTAATCAAAATCTGGAGTTGCTGATTTTGTATTGCAAATTGAAGTTTATACTCATAAGTCTTTGGGCGAATTTATTTTGGTTTTGGGTAGTTTACCCATGCATTTGCTAGCCTTGGGTGCCCCTCTATGCCAAGTTGCAGATTTTTTAGAGGTGTCTTGGATTTTATCTTGTTGGTAGAACATTTCTTGAGGCTGTACCATTCTGTTTTGCCTGGCAAGTGTTTAGAAAAAAAAATACTTCAATTTTTCAGCCGTTTCTTTGTCTAGTCTACATTGTCATCAACCTAGCTTTCTTTTGCATCAAGTCTCATGTCATTCTGGCAAGTATTGAATGAGTTGTGAGCATTTTAGTGGATTCTAGGGTTGCTGGTTATGCATATTAAGTTGTTGTTTTGTCATATCAGCTTGCGTAAAGTCTATCTTTTGAGTTGGGTTTGGGTTGAAAGTCTTTGTGATCATTGAGGAGACATTATACTATATTGCAGCATGGTTAGACTTTCTTATGCTATGTATTTGGCAGGCAAATCTCTAATTATTGTAATCTTACTTTTTCTCTATTATTTCATTGTAATACCCGCTAGATAAGTGGAAGAGGTTGGCTTGCCGCCTATTTACTTTGATTTGCATTGTAATATCTTACATCTCTGCCCTATGGTAGCTCCATTCCCACTCCGGGTTTGAAAGCACATTCTGGGTGTTGAGTTTACTTTCAGCATAATAGAAGATAGGGATCCTCTGACCATATGCTTGTCGTCATCCGGCGCATTCTTGGTTAGAGTTATTTATTCAGCATTGCTTTGAGATCTTCTGACCATATGCTCGTCGTCATCCGACGCATTCTTGGTTAGAGTTGAATTCCGCATAGTTTTGGTTTAAGTGCTAACCCTAACGGATGTGTGTTGCTTTGCTTACTGTTATTGAAAATTTGAAAAATTTGGCTCGGAATATTTCAGAGGATAAAGCCTCACAGTTTCAAAGATATAACAAGGACAACCTCAAATGATCCTTTCCTCAAAAGAAGCCACGCACAGCTAGGTATCAATACTCTTTCCAATGGTTATTGTTTCTCATGTAACCAATTTGGGCATAAAGCAGTAAATAGTAGAGTTCGCACATGTAATGATTTTGAATTCACGAAGAGGAGTTTTAAGTCATTTGCTCCTCTAATGGATTATAACATTATATATCACAAGTGCAACAATTTTGGGCACACAACACGTTTTTGCATAACTATTTTTACTGAGCCTCTACAACAAAATAAGGAGAAGGGTGTTTGTGACAAGGAAAAAGATGAACCAAACAAATTTGGAAAAAGAAAGAACAAGAAATGAAAGAAAAATCCATGCTTGTACAAGTTGCACTACATGCCCAAGATGAGAAAGGCAAATAGCATGTTGATTGTGGTTGTTCAACTCGCATGACTGGTAGCAAAAGCAAATTTCTCTCTCTAAACAAAGTGAATGAAGAAACGCTGAAATTTGGGGACAATGCTACGGCAAGCATAAAAGGTAAAGGCACACTTAGTCTAGATAATGGAAGAACTAAAACAAAGGATGTCTTATATGTTGAAGGATTGAAGAATAATCTCTTAAGTGTGAGACAGTTGTGTGATCAAGGGCACACTTTCATGTTTCATTCTGGAGGATGTAAAATCATGAAAGATGGAAAATTGATGGTTGATGCTAGAACAAATGGTAATCTATACATTCTCAATGAAGTCAAATGTAAGAAATGTTATATGGGGCAAGAAGATGAGAGTTTGCTATGGCACAGAAGGATTGGACATTTGAACTTTGATAACATTGTAAAAATCAGCAAAACGCAAGCAGTAAGGGACATGCCGAAGATAGAAAAACCCTGAAATGTTATTTGCAAACAGTGTCAATACGGCAAACAAACAATGTCAAGCTTCAAACCTAAGGAATATTCTACGACAAAGCCTTTGGAACTTGTTCGCACTAATCTGTGTGGGCCAACAAGAACGAAAAACTTGCAAGTTGACAGTTATTTAGTGTTGCTGATTGATGATTATTCCAGGATGACTTGGGTAGTTTTCCTTCAAGAAAAATCTGAAGCAATAGAAAAGTTTAAGGCATTCAAAGCCTTAGTAGAGAATGAAATAAGGTTGAAGATCAAGTGCCTTAGATCTGACATAGGAGGAGAATTTACCTCAAATGAATTTGAAGGTAAAAGGCATGGGATAAGGAGACAATATTCAGCTGCAAGAACTCCACAACAAAATGGAGTAGTTGAGAGAAAGATTAGAAACATTCAAGATATAGCTAGAGCTATGCTCAATGAATCCAAGATAGCTGATACTTTTTGGAAAGAAGCAATTCATACAGTTGTATACATCTCAAACCGAGCACAAATCAGGGTGAACAACAACAAAAATCCATATGAACTTTGGAAGGGAAGGCTTGCATCAGTGAGATATTTCAAGGTTTTTGGAAGCAAATGTTATAAAAGAAGTGACGAGGAAGATTTGGGAAAATTCGATTCCAAAGGTGATGAGGGTATCTTCCTTGGATATTCCACAAGGAGTAAAGCTTATAAATGCTACAACAAGATATTGCACAAAGTTGTTGAAAGTGCAAATGTGAGGGTTGACGAAGAAAGGCATCAAAAGAAGATGATACAAGGAATAGATTATCAAAAGGAAAAAAGTTGTAAACAAGAAGAAACAGAGGAAGAAATTGAAAACTGAGAAGATGAGCAAAGAAATCTAAAAGACTCCATGAAAGGCACCACCCAAGACACCTCTAGATTTGTTCAAAAGAACCATCTTGAAGATCTAATTATTGGAGACAAAGACACAAAAATTCAGACAAGAAGAACACTTGCAAATACAATAGAACATGCAAATCTGTGTTTGCTTTCCAAAGTTAAACCAAAGAACTTTTCAGAAGCGAGTGATGACAAATACTAGATCAAGGCTATGGATGAAGAATTCGATCAAATAGAGAAGAATGAAACACGGGAGCTTGTCCCAAGACTTAAGGACAAGAACATCATTGGAACCAAGTGGGTGTTCTGAAACAAGTTGAATGAAGATGGGGAAGTCACAAGGAATAAACCAAGGCTTGTGTGCAAAGGCTATGCACAAGTTGAAGGAATAGATTTCGAAGAGACATTTGCCCCTGTTGCAAGAATAGAGGCTATCAGAATGTTCTTAGCTCTTGCAAGTTTCAAGATTTTCGAAGTGTTGATGTTTCAATTGCACCTCTAGAATGCGGATCAGAAACAGACAGTTATGCATAGATAAACTACTCTTAAAATTAAGAGGGGAAGCTCCCTCTTCGCTGATGATGCTTAAAGAAAGTAAACTAAACTATTTGCCAATATTTTTGTTCTCAGCTAAGAGCACAAGGTTATAAAACTCTAGTGTCGTAGCTGAGGTTTTCATCTTCTATAATTTCAACTACAACTAGGCCTACTCTAATGATGCTTCTAGCAACAAGTAAACTTAGAGCTTGAGAGTTAGAAGTAAACGAGGAATGATTCAACACAAAACTCACCTAAACTCACTTCCAACGCACACTTTCAGACTCATTGTACTTTTAGATGCAAGCTGAAATAAAGATTATATAAGTGAAACACATAAAACAAAACCTAAGATAGTAGATCAGAGCAAAGTAAACATAAGATTTCCTTTCTCAAATTTCTGATAATGATTACACTTATGGGACAGCAAGTTTGTAGTAATAACAGGCTTACAGTTTTGCGATCAAACCAAAATACACTTAACACAAATTACACATGAACTGAACAATATCTTGCAAAAAAAGGCAAGCATGCAAGCTTGCTCTTACACTAAGTGAACAGACATTGAATAACAACTTGCAGGCAAAACTAGGCTCGGCAATTTGCTATCCCAATAATGGTTAAAGAAAAATGGGCAAGGCTGCCCTTATTTATACACAAGCGAGGAGTAGGGAACCCTAAAATCTCCTTGATTTTACAACAAGACTTGCCAACTCGCAAGCTTTATTTCTAAAACTAAAACAAGACAACTAATTAACAACCTGCCGAAAGCAAAAAACAGGGAAAGTTCCAACTATTATGACTTGATTTTTCCTATTTCTCAAAGAATAGATAAGCGTGAGACAAGAATAGAAAGAAAACTCAGAAAAGGCATCGAGTTAACTGTTGCTTTAAATCTATCGTTGGAAATCTTTGTTGTCCTGAGAAGATAACTCATTCATGGATATTTTGGGAAACTAAATCCGCCAAAAAGTTGGAAACTGCCTCTTTGTTAGGAGCATTGATACTATCTAGAGAAATATTCCTCTTTTCCAGGATTTCCTCGCCTTCTGCAATCGAACTCAAAAGATATTTGACCTCTTCAACTACTTTATCGAATCTTGTTGACATCACAACAATATGATTCATCTTGCCCGCACCAGGATCACTGCTAAAACTGCCACGAACAAGATTTTGAAACTCTGCTTGCACCTCACCAAGATCAATGAAAGAGCCATCATCATCATGATATCAACAAGGGATTTGTGAAACGAATGTGCTTATGAATTTGAGGACATCAACAACCTTTTGTCTATATTCAGGCAATTCTTCTGATATTCTCTAATAGGTTTTCAGCTTGAAGAGGTGTTGTTCTCTCCAAGAGAAAATCTTTCTTTTATGTTCTTTTGAAATGATTGAACCATGAGCTGTCTTCAAATCTAAAATGATAATCTCATCCATGGGTTTCACCTCCACCATAAACTGCTCAAACCCCTAAATCTCTTGGTGCAGATCATGAGCATTATACCTCAACTGGTACATCTTTGTAAGTACAAATCAAACCCTAATGATAAACTCCTCTATCTAATCTTGCATATGTTTCCCATATATAACCAATTGACTTAACTGATGTTGATCAGTTGGTGACTCCAGAATATGTGGAAGCAATAGAGTGGCTTGTGAAGTGTCGTGAAGTAGATTAGAAACATATTGCTGCAACTGCCAAATTTTAGCCTTGAGGACTGCCTTATCCTCTCCATCCTTAAGCACTCTCTCCTTCAGATTACTTGTTGCAAGCTTGAAGAAATTTACGTCAGTGTTCTGAGTGCTTCTACTGAGATTGGCCTTGAAAATCCTGAAGTCATCAATCTCAACCTCATCAATATTCTTATCCTCTGGAGGCATAGCAGTCTCAATCATAGTTGGAAAACTCGGACTCGACGTGGACCCAGCAGCCCAAAAATATGACTCGGACTTGGGACTCGGCACAAACTTGGGAAAAAACTCAGCTATGACTCGGCAAAAAAAAAACCGTAGTTTTACAAAAAAAACAAGAAATTATTAATGCATTTAGAGAACATAAGAGCCTAATTTGATTATCAAACACTCATAATTCAAAGATTACACATGTCATATGATCCTCAAACACTCAATAATTGAAATTTCATCATTCATAGTCACACAAATACTCATAGTTTCAATGTATAACAGCATCATAAGTTTATAAATGTTAACATATAATCATGTCAAAAAGAGGAAAACATTAACAACCACATATAATCTACATATTTATCTTTCCCCTTCCAATGGTACTCAATTTTGAAGGCCTAGAACTAGAAGGTGCCCATGCTATAGTATCCAAACGAGGACTAGGAGATTGAGCAGTGGTATCTTGATATGCAAATGTGTCTTCATCCTCCTCCATGGCATCCAATCTTGTTGCCTCTTCTTCTTTTGTTGCTGCTCTCTCTAATTCAACAAGATCCTCATCAATAAGGAAGACATCAGCTTCATCATTTTGTTCATCAACAATCCATTCACCATATGGATCAATGTCATCCAAGTCAATGGACTCATGTGAAACACCCTCCACCTTTCTAATTCAAAGGTGAAGGTTATACTAAACAAAAACTAAATCATTTAGGCGCTGCTAAGTCAACCTGTTTCTCTTCTTCGTGTGAATATTCTCAAATAAACTCCAATTATGTTCACACGCAGAAGCACTACATGGTTGTGACAAGACACGTATGGCTAGCTTTTGAAGATTTGGCGTGTTAGTGTTTGGCATCTTCGGGAAATATTTTCCCTTTAATATAATGATTTCCAAGCCAAGTCGGCTTTGATGGGCAAATAATAATTTTATATTCTGAGGGAGCCGACCTAGTGAAGAGGTCCCCTCTCTTTGTATATAAGCGAGGTGATGCTATGTCATTTAGACAATCAAGTCAATTCATTTCTCTCAAGTTCGCACTTTATCAGCAGCTCATCATTTCTTCAGCAGCAGATCAACATCCTTAAGCAGTAGAACAGATTTCAAGAAGAATTATATTCCATTGTTAAGGAGAAGTGTCTCCATTCTTTGTTTCAGACTCAACCTTTTGTAAGGCCTGATTGTAAGCAGATTTTTGCTCTTATTATTCTGATATATAAGAAGAGATTATGTGCTGGGTTTTTCTCCCTCGAGAAGGAGGGTTTTCCTAGGGTAAACTTTGTGTTCATTGTCTTATGTGTTGCATTATTGATTGCTTACATTTCTGATCCTAAAACTAACAAGGTATTAGAGCGGGTTTAAGTAAAAATCTAATCAGATTTGGTTAAGCAAAGTCTTCAGGAAGCAATATGAAGAGACAAAATGTCAGTGTTGTTTGATGATAGTTCCAATGATTTATTTATTATTATAAGATCAGTGCGCTAACATCTATGGATTGGTTATTCATCACGGAAAATTGTTATGGTTGGTTTTGATAACTGGAAACTGAAAAACAAAAACTCTCAGATCCTGAGCCTGACTTGGACAGAACCCTAGTCAAGGCATAGTTCGTTGAATTTCTTATTTTCTAGAAATGATAGATTGCTATGAATGTCGGGTTGTTTTCATATGCAGAAGGGAGTCGAGTTATTGAATGTTATCCTTCTAGATGCAACTGGTATTAGTGATTGGTTCATTCTTTAATCGAAGCAACTTTTCTCAGATTGTCATTGTTGGTGAGAATATTTATATCAAGCCAATTTCATCAAGTTTGCCATCTCGTAAATGATTGTCTTTGCCGCTTCTATATACAGCAGTTTGATTATTTTTGGAGACTCTATCTACGATTGGAGTTTGAGGGATGGGTTCTCTTAAGGAAGCGATGAATGCATGTTCTGTATAATCTCAGAATTCATGGGTTCAGTTACTTATCACATGGTTCCATACTCTCAGCTTGGAAACTCGTCTACTCCTTGCAGTCGTGTCTTCTCCTGTCGGGATTGTGGCATTCACGGAGTGACTCTGGATACGTTGCTCACCTGGATCTTTGAAATGTGCTAGCCAGTTTTTTCATTTTTTGCCACAATGAATTCACCCATTAACGTTAGTGAAAACACAATCCAACTGAAGGGAACCCTTTCCTCTAATCAACCCAGATCCCAATGCGGGCAAGGTGAGAGCATACTCGAAAGGGGATCGTTAGCACAACTGAAACTGCTGAGAAGGTAATGAAAGGAAATAACAATCAACTCTACCACTTATTCAACGGGAGGACTGAAAATGAAAATACATTACTGAAATTAAATATGCAACTCGACCACTTATTCAGCGGGAGCATGTTGACGGCTCAGCCGATCAGCAGTATGACGAAGTGATGCATTACAATAAATAAATAGGCGGCAAGCCAGCCTCTTCCACTTGTTAAACGGGTGATGCAAGAAATGAAACCTGGAACTACAGACGGAAATGAGGCCAGTCTCTTCCACAATCGTGGGAATGGCAAGAAGTTAAGAATGCTGACAGTACTACTGTTCAGCTTACAATGTTATAGAATTGCCTATCAAGAATGCAAGATCAGAAGTATGAGGTGCTGCAATAAAATAGAGAGACTCTCCTATGCTTATCTTGACTTCTCAAACTCAAACCTCTACTCAAAAACCCAATTTTAACAATCTGTTTTTAACAGACCTGCAAATGAAAGTACATAATCAGCAACATAGAAATTCGCTAAAATGTTGCTATCTTACTCAAAACCCAACCAAACAACATGAGGTAAAATGCAAAAGCTTCTAATACTGATGGCACCCAAGATGAAACCAAAAAACCACCCCAAAGTACTCATATTTATTTTGCACGGATATCAATGCATTTCCAGAATGGTACAGCCCTCAAGGAGGGGTGATTTTGCTTTAGACAATAAAATGCTCGACAATAAAATCTGATATTTGGAGGAAGGGATCGCCCTAGTTTGCCAAACACAAATATTAACTTCCCATAACCAAAATAAAATCACTCTATGACTTCTAATTGAAAACAACATTCAGCTACAGTCAATCCAGCAACTCCAGAAATAATCTAATCTCCCAAAACAACTCTAACAATGTGTTCAATTTGCTCTCAAAGATCAAGAATAGTCATTTCTCAACTATTTGCTATCTTTCAAGCAAGAAGCTAAGCCAAGCTAGGGGGTATGCATTCCCCGAAGCAATTAATCACCATTCCGGCAGCATAACTTTGCAATAAACTCAAGATACCCAAATGAAGACCCAACACTCCCTTTTATAAAATTAGCCAACATCTCTAGAAGCTTCCAGAAGGTGCGCCCCACACAAGGAGTCAACCTAATTCCAAGTTGACTCATGCCTCTCAAGTTGGCGTCCCATTTCCTCAAATTGGCATCCCATTTCCTCCAAGTCAACTTTAATAAAATGGGAAATATTTTACTTAAGCCTCTTAATGAGGCGTCCACCCATAAAGTCCCCCTTTTAAAAAACAACTTAAGTCATAAAGCTAGGCCAAGGGGTTATAATTAAAATATAACATTATTTTAATTAAACTAACTTATCTCTCCAAAAAATGCATCCAAGAGCCGATTCCAACACTACCAACTGAACTGCTCGATGAGGAAAACCAAATGTACTGATGCCATCAGGACCACTACCAAAAATAGAATTTACTAAAAATAGTAAATTCAGGAAGTTACTCGGATCAACATGCATGCTATACCGTTGCGAAGCTCTCTGAAAACCCAGAAAGAATCCGCCAATCAAACACCAAGATTCCAAAAGCAAGTCTCAGAGAAAGTTGAAACATCCTCCTAGAAGATAGGAAACCCTATTTTTTACCTCCGAGTAGCCTACGGGTCACCAGAATAGGATAATGGCCATTTGTTAGATCATTGTTGAGAAGGGGACATTACAATCTTCATCAATACTGTGACATTAGGACCCTACATGTGCGTTGAAGGTCAGTTACAGTCCTACGAAGCTCTCATGTATTGGGCGATCACCCTACTGATAATCGGGTCATCATTTCTCTACTATCCATCGCACCTGTGAAATCACGACATCATGAGGAATACCGACGGAAGGATCTCTGGTTGTCTGGGCATTGCGACGCACAACTCCTCTCTTCAGTTTATGGGTGCAGGCTAAGTCTCTGACTTGGACAGGATTTTCTGGGTCACCAAACATACAAATCTCCAGTCGCATTAGAAAATTAATGCGAAGGTTGCAGAGGTGGTCGCTCCCTTCAACCGTGGATCTCCTTGCAAGATCTGTATAATGCGATGGAATGGAGAAGTCAGTGACTGAGCAATGTGAACTAATCGCAAAGAGAATCTGAATGCCAAGGTTGGTTCTCCATATACACCAACGTGAGTAGCGGCCAAAGCCAAAGGCTCTGCTTGGACGCTATTGGTTATCGCCCCTGCTACTAGCCTCTGTGTGTGCCAATCTTCAATTGCACCAAAACCTGTGTAAACGAATGATGGGAGAGAAATATTGTGATTGTCATAGGGCATGATGTGGACACAAATAGTGTGGTTGTCATAGGGCAGGGATTTTGTGTGGTCGGTGTTGGAGATGATAGAAGTGAAAAAAATGCTGTAGAGGTTGAGAACAAATCGGATGATGATCCTAGGCTGGAAGATTGTCATATTGTGGGCTATGATGATTATGATGATGATGGATTGTTGTTTCAATCTGTTGACAACCCTGGAAAGGTTGAGATACCGATTTATGAAATCTCAATGGATGATTCAGAAGATAATATGGAGGTTGAGGAATCTAAGGAATTGTTTGCAGGGTATTGTTATTGAGGCAATTGTCCATGACATGGCAGGCAACTCCTATGATTATGATCAGCTTGCAGAAAGCTTGGTCAAACCATTTATCTCGAGGGCACAAGGTTGGATCAACATTGGATGTAGAGTTTGCATCAGCAAAGAATATTGAGAAAGATGAAGACACTAATCAACGAAGAGCCTATACAGATTGTCATTGTGATCAAAGGAGAAAATGAAATTAAGAGGGAGTTAAATTTTGTAAATTCAAGGCTCGAGTTGAGAGCATGTCTGAGAAAAGGATTAAGGTTTTGGGATCAGTCAATGGAGGGGAGTTCACTTCCGGAGGATTTCTTTGCAATCTCTGAGGCAAGGATCAAGAGGGAGTTCTATGACTCACTGAGAAGAAGTGACGGTGTCAGCTAAGTGGGCTGCAATGTAGCAAGGACAGGTGCTAAAGTCCTTGGAAGACCTCTTCAGTTGCAAAGAACAGAATTGCACAAGACAGTCAATCTAGATTTGACATTGGTAGCTCCGCAAACCTATACAAAAAGGTGATTTGGGATGAGGTCGAGAAGGACATGTTGTGACCTTTTCACTCATCACCCCATTCAAGATGGGGACCCCCAAATTTTTGCTCCTTTCTGGTCTTTTGGCTTTGGTTTTGAGTTGTTTTGCATCTCTCTCTCTCTCTAATCTTTATGTCCTTTTGGGGATGTCCCTATCTTTGACCTAATTTGGAATTTTGGCTATTTGTGAAATTAGGGTTTTCATTCTTCAGGCCAGTTTGAAGTTAAACTGAGTTGGCTAATTGACATCTGAGCTTAACATTGTTGTCAGAAGGCTTCCAGCAAATTCCCACTGAATTTTCACTAAGTTTTGGCAACATACTAGTTTTAGTAAGTGCTCAATTTGGGATCTTCTTATCAGGATTTTGGAATTCTGACTACTCCATCAGATTCAGTGTACTCCAACGTACTTGCACGCAAAATTAGAACAGATTCTGACAACTTGCTATTTTTAGCAGTTACGACTTTAGGAGCCATTTTCAAGGTTTGCACGTATGCCTTTCAAATGTATGTCTGGAGAATGTTTCTGGATTTTTCAAAACCTTTTCGATGATATAACATGCAATCCAGGACAATGACTTTCAATGGCTCAACCTTCAAAGGCTATTTTTAGGGTTTGCATGTAGAGTTTTTCAGTGCATGTCAGGATATTCCTCATGGGTTTTTCGAGAGCTTCGCAACGATGTGACATGCAAGCAGAGGAGATCATGTTTCAGGAACTTGCTATTTTTAGCCAGTGCACACATGTAGGCCAGTTTTCTGGGTTTTCTGGGTTTTTTGAGATCTCTCGGGCAATGTAACATGCAAACTCATCCGGCAGCTGATTAATCACTTTTTCAGGCAATTACTATAAATAGCAAGTTCACTCCGGCAGCCACCCAACACTTCAGTTCAGCAAGCAGAGCAACATGTAGCAAAAATCAAGTCAAACGGAGATCATTCGAGGCACATGCAAGATAGATTAGGGTTTCCAGCTTCGGGACTCAAAAAGAGGAGCAAAAAGCCAGAATCTTCGAAAACGAAGGTATCCCACTGCAATCAGCATCCTTCAGGCAATCCACTGGTAAAATTTGGGCGCAATCCGAGCACTTACTATTTATAGTAAGTCACCTCCGGAACAGGGCTATAAATAGAAGGTCGACACGAGGGGCAGGTGTGAACAGGTTCACCAGGCGATGAGGACCACCTGGTAAAAAATTCAAGTCAAACAGAGTTGCAGAAGTCAAGCAATTTTAGGGTTTGCTAAAAATAGCAGGAGGGCTAAAAATAGCAGATAAGCTTGGGCAGTAGGTAAAAACAGGGTAGCAAGGCCACAAGAGGCATATCACACCAGCTCTAGAGTCAGAACGGGTGGAAGCCATGAGGAGTCATACATCTCCGAAATTTATTAAAAATAGAGTAGCCAAGGCATTGAAAATTTCCAAGTCTATAAGAGCTGAGGTTGGCATGGTAAATTTGTCTAAGGCATGGCAAATTCTTTGAGACCCCCCTAAATGCGCCCTATCTTGAAGAGATGATGATAAAAAATTCTAAGGGATTGAAAACTGGAAGTTGACCCTCTCAAATGCACCCAAGCAAGCATGTGAAGGCTTTAAAAATTCTAAGTATGAAAAAATTCCTCCTCCCTACCTCAAATGCACCCAAGGTTGAGAGGATTGGTAAAAATATTCTAAGTCATGAAAAATTGCAGCCCATACCCTCAAATGCACCCCAAGGTGGTAGAGGACATGAAAATATTTTCTAAGGCATCAAATTTGAAGCTGCATACCCCAAATGCACCCAAGGGATAATGTGGAGTCCAAGATTGTTCTAACGCATGTAAAGTGGATGCTTGACAGGTGAAATGCGCCCAGCAAGGGTTATAGGTGTTGAAAAAGTTTCTAAGGGGTGAAACAAAAGCTCAAGGGTGGAAATGCGCTCAAGGTGGCAAGGTGAGTTGGGAGGATAAAGAAAAAAATTTAAGTATGAGAAAGCATGATTGCTACTCACCTCAAATGCGCCCTCAAAGCAGACAAGGGATATAAAAATGCTAAGGCATCACAAAATGGAAATACATGGGTCAAAATGCGCCCAAGAAGATGAGGCTTGGGAAAAGTTTCTAAGTATTTAAAATTTCCTCCTCAACCCTCCAAATGCGCCTAACATGCAAGTCATAGGGAAATCACAAGAGAAAATTCTAAGTATGGGAGATTTCCTCCTCATACCCCTATATGCACCCTTGGCATGAGGCCTAGTGAAATGCGCTCAAAGATGTAAGGAAATTCCTCCTCCCTATGTGAAATGCGCCCAAGGTAAAAGGGCTTGGTTATAAAAAAAAACACTAAGTGTAGAAAATTCCTTCACACACCCTCAAATGCGCCCAAAAGGTTAAGTGGAAGTAGCCTAGATAAAATGCGCCCAAGGAAGAGATGAATAAAATGCTAAGTGTTGACGGATTTCCTTCTCCACCCCCTAAATGCGCCCTTAGGTGAAAGTTGACACATGAAATGCGCCCTTGTTGGTGGTAAAGGTGAGATAGAGGTCTTGGCGTGGGAAATTTTTAGAGAGTGAAGGCAAAATGAAGAGCGCCCACGGTAAAGTCAAAGAATTTAAATTTTTCTAAGGCATTTTCAAAGGTAAAAATTAGAAAATACGCCTAAGGAGGAGGTGATGTTAAAATTTTCCAAGCCCAAGGTGAATTGTGCCCGTAAGCAGGAAGAGAATTTCTTCAGGGAAGCAAGGAAAATGCCAAGGCATGAAAAGTGAGGGCTACAGGTGTGAAGTGCATCCAAAATTAAAAGTTAAATAAACCTTAGCAATTTTATTATTTATAAAAAATAATAAAATTAAACTTACCCCTCCGTCTGGATACACATGGAAATTACGATTTCTGGGCAGAAATTTTTTCTGGGTATTGGACATTTCCCACTGGGAGATGATTTTAAAATTTTTCACACCTCGCTCAAGATTTTTCGGCAGAGATTTTAGCCTGGTGCCTGTTGATGAATTTCCTAGGCGAAAATAAATTTTCTAAGGCAGAGAAATGTTTTTACAAAGAAATGCCTCGGCTGGTGATGTCAAAGTGAGCGCCTAGATTACGGTGGATAAAATTTATAACGCAAATAAAATTGTCTAAGGAGTCAAATACACTCACGAGGAAGAGATGAAATTTGTCTAAGGCATGAAGAATTTGAAGATGAAGTGAAGCTCGAACATCAAGCATTCAAATGTGTCCTCAAAGTGGAATATTTTCTAAGGCACAAACTCCAGGCACAAGGTCGTAGATGCACCCTTGAAGAAGACCTCATGAAATGAACACAATGTGCCCACGATGAAAGTTTGCTAGAAAAATGAACTCTATCACATCTGGAGATCAATCAATCAGAACATGGAAATTAGGTAAGTAAAGTGAATTTATATTATAAGCGTTCCGATGCTCTTCTTTTGGTTTTGCAGGATGAACGCCGAGGCTAAAGCATTAAGAATATGATGCAAAAGGGGCAAATGCGCCCAAGGCAATGGGCTGGAGAAATGTGAAAGCTACAAGAAAGAAGTGCGTCCAGGAATTAAACAGGAGGGCTTAACAAAGAAAACATTTTCCAAGGATGGTCGAACTGAGTGTTGTTGTATGCTCGCATCCTCCTAGCGCAACAAAATTCGCAGGCAGAACAGTGAGAACACGTTTCTAGACGAGAATCTTCTAGAGGATAGTGGGCATTAATTGCTCATTATGGTTCCTGCAAGGGAGTGGAGAATCTTCTATGCATTTATTGCCCACTCCTATCGGTGGCGGTTTTTTGGGCAAAAACCCTAATTAGGACATATGTGGCTCAATCTGAGCCCTTCTTTGTAATTAAATCTAAGTCATCCGCTGGACTGGGCCAACTATAAAAGGGGTATTCCCCCTCATTTGTAATATATTAGATTAGATTAAGAAATCAGAGAGTAGATAAGATAGAAGTTAGAATAGAGAGTAGAGCATGGAAGTTAGCTTGGTTTGAAAAGGAAAGAAAGCTTTCCCTTTGAAAGTTTTATAAGAAGTTGTTGTGGAAAACTCTCATAATACAAAGCTTTATCATTGCTTGGTGGTTCTATCTTTTATTGTGAGTAGCTAGCAAGGCTTTTTCATCTTTCCAATTCAAGTAGATCAGAGTAAGTAGATTTTATTTCATGCAAGTAGTTGGTAGTTGTGGAGTGTGGTGTTTAATTTGAGCAAGCTTCGCTTATCCATACCACTAGCGGGCTCATTGATGGTGGGTTCGCCTTGCATGGTCAACTAGAACATTGTGAACTTAACTTCAATTGCGGTTTATGTGTTGATATGCGTCGTTGTGACAGTCTCTACATGGTGAATCGTAGATTGAATATCTCTCGTTATCCCTTTGAAGATTGCACTGGTTTTGCGGAAGCTGTCCAAAGTGAGGCAAAGCAGAGCTTGGTTTGAAGTTTGCAAGAATTGATCTTCGCGTTCCGCATTTAGAATAGATGGTAGCATCTCTAACCCTTATCTCCTTTTACATTCAGCATTATCCAGTTAGTTTAAGAACTCGAGCGTCATTGACAAATCTCCCGAAATTTGAGAATCCTTTCTTCTGAATGAGCAACTCACGTAAGTCCCCTTGAAATAACCAGCAAATCACATCGAGCCAACTGAGACTATCCCCTACATAAGGAACCTTGGAGTCGAACGTATGATCTTTCTTGCAATCTTAGCATGCAGAACACTTTGATCAAGAGAAGATAGAGTATCCGTTGGAAACTTTATTCTGTGTTGGTGCGATCATAAAACACCCGTCAACAGGACAGTCCTGCAAATCAGTAGTACCGAAGGTGTGCATTGGAAACCGTTCCTCTAAGGCAAGCATTGCAGGCAATCTTGGACAAGGTCAAAAGGTTGATGCGGGTACTTGGAGCTCCAGAGGGAGTCACATCATCATGAAGATTTGTTGTAGTGTATATTTCTCTGAGACGGAGAAATATGAGGTGCAAGCCCTTGTTCATCTCTGAGACTGAGATGAGACGTCACGTTGAGAGACTCCATGACGACATCACGTTGAGAGACTCCGTGATGAACATTTGTACATATGTTTCCTTCCACACATGGGAGTAGCCATGGTGGACGTCATGTTGAGAGACTCCATGACGACATCATGTTGAGAGACTCCGTGATGAACATTTGTACATATGTTTCTTTCCACACATGGGAGTAGCCATGGTGGACATCATGTTGAAAGACTCCATGATGACATCACGTTGAGAGACTCTGTGATGATCCTTTGAAGTTTTCCACAAATGGATGTAGCCATTGTGGGCGTCATGTTGAGAGACTCCATGGTGTGGATATCTGGAAAATACCTCCCTAGCTAAGAGGGAGTGTTAGTGTTTGGTAGCTTCGGGAAATATTTTCCCTTTAATATAATGATTTCCAAGGCAGGTCGGCCTTGATGGGCAAATAATTATTTTATATTCTGAGGGAGCTGACCTAGTGAAGACGTCTCCTCTCTTTGTATATAAGGGAGGTGATGCTATGTCATTTAGACAATCAAGTCGATTCATTTCTCCCAAGTTCGCACTTTATTAGCAGCTCATCATTTCTTTAGCAGTAGATCGACATCCTTGAGCAGTAGATCAGATTTCAAGAAGAATTATATTCCATTGTTAAGGACAAGTGTCTCCATTCTTTGTTTCAGACTCAGCCTTGTGTAAGGCCTGATTGTAAGCAGATTTCTGCTCTTATTATTCTGATATATAAGAAGAGATTATGTGTTGGGTTTTTCTCCCTCGAGAAGGAGGGTTTTCCTAGGGTAAACTTTGTTTTCATTGTCTTATGTGTTGCATTATTGATTGCTTACATTTTTGATCCTAAAACTAACATGACATGCTAGCACCATAGTTCTCCCACCATAGATCTACCAAAACATGTTTAAAAAATATAAGTATTAAGAAATAAGAATAAAGTAAAAAATCTATATGTAAGAATCAAGTTTCTAATTTCATTTTTTACCCAGTTGTTGTTTTCCTCTCCTTTCAATTGCTTGTTGGGAGGAAAAGAGTCTCCCCTCTGCACCCTTGTAGACCTTGAATATAGTCAAGACTCAACATTGCAAATTCATAAATAAGATGTAACAAATCTCACCTCCAACTCATCAAGCACCTTACTCTCAACTCACAATCAGACACCATCCTGTCAATGCATGTGACAAGACCTGCTATGACCTCATCCACCTTAAACGTGTTCGAGAAGTAGAACTTCAGATTCAAGCAGTAGGCAAAGGCATGAATCGGCTGGTGGAGTTGGTTTGTCCATCTCCGATCAATGATGCACCAAATGATTTCATATTTCCTTTTGTTGCCGCCATAGTAACCTGATATGGCCTCTTCGGCCCTATCCATGGCCTCATAGATGAAACCCATTGGCATGCCCTCTCCATCCACCATACGAAGAACCCTCACCAAAGGTTCTGTCACCTAAAAAAAAGAAAACAAATGTTAAATTATAACAAAATTAACCCCTCAAAAAAAACAACAAATAGATTATCATGTATAAAAAAAATTTATGTGTTTGTTTCTTACCCCCATCAACTCCTCTCCATTTTTGATGAATGTCTATTCAAAACCTATGGCAACAATCCTCTCCCCTTCAAGTCTAGTGGAAAATGAGGACTCCTTCCAAGCATCAGACACAAACATTTGCTTGAGATGACCAATGGCACCAAGAAGGCTTTGCAATGTGAGGAAGTGGCTAGCAAGTCGTGTCACTCCAGGTCGCACAAGGTCCTTGCCATTTTTGAATTTCCTCATCAACCAAAGCACCCAAGTATGGTTGTAGACAAATTTTGTAACACTTTTTGCATCTTCAACCACACTTTTGACCCATGAAATCTTCCCAATGTCCTCTAGCAACAAGTCCAAGCAATGTGCAGCACAAGGAGACCATGCAATTGTGGGATATCTCTCCATAAGTAGTCTACCTGCAACTACATATGCAGTTGCATTGTCTGTGATAATTTGGACAATATTATCAACACCAACCTCCTGGATCACCCCATCTAGTAAATTGCATAAAGTCTCAGCATTTTTGACTTCATGGGAGGCATCCATTGATTTTAGGAACACCAATCCACCATTAGAGGCCACTAAAAAGTTTAGGAGAATTCTATTTCGTCCATCTGTCCACCCATCAGATAAAATGATGCAACCTTTTCTTCGCCGAAATTTCTTTTGCTCATCAACCACAAGTCGTGTATTCTTTACGGCTTCCTCTAACAATGGCCCACTCAAATCTTTAGTTGATGGGGTCTTAAACCCCTTTCCTGCGATTGTAAGGGCATTCACCAAACCTTCCCAATATGGGTTGCTTGCCACATTGAAAGATAAATTATTGTAATACCAAAAGTTTGTTGCTGCCATCCTAGCTTCATGATGTTTTTCCTTATTCCAACCGATACCTTCAAATGAAAGTTGTGCTCCTAGAACATTACATGGAATAAAGTAATTTTGTCCTGATGAAGGACCCTGGTCAGCACTAGCAGTAGAAAAAAGAACCTTCGAGACTCTCACCAAAAGATGAATGTGGACCACGAATGCTTGGACTTGGAGTACCATGGGGCATAGATGGTGTAGAAGGGGATCCACTCGTCGCTACTGCAAGTGCATCCTTTGTTTTTTGCCTTCCATCTTTTTTTAGCTCATAATTAGCAAGAAGGGCCTTTATCTCTCTAATAATCTCAGGAGTAGTCTTAGGGCATCCCTCCACATTTTTCCCTGGTATTCTTGCAAGGTGGTATTTTAATCTGTTTATTCCTCCTATCATCCATTTCTTGCACTCGGTACATGTCACTTCACCCCTTTTATTCCCTGGTATTCCATACTTCCATGCAGGTTCTTTTTTCATTCCCTGTGGGTTTGAAGACGACATTGATGTTTCAAGTTCAACATGAAAAAAAAAATCAGCAAGGGTTTGGTAAAAAATCAGTAAATAAATGTGATTCAAACATTTGCAAAAAAATACAATGCAAAACCAAGCTAGAAATAGTAGGAATTATGCTATTAAGGGAAATTAAAAAAAAATTGGCAACATTTCCACTTATTTTTCTTGGTTTCATTGATTTTGAATTCAAGAAAACAAAAAAAAAAAAGAATGGTTAAATCGCTTACCTGGCTCTATTGTGATCTTCTTAGCTTGTCCTCTTGGCTTCTTTCAACCCACTTCAACTTGCAGACCTGTATTTGACAAGCTAGAGTGTTAAAATGAAAGAAAAAATCAAAAAAAAACATGGGTTTTATGCTCTTTTTGACTCTAGCCGCATAGGAGAGTCCCGGGTCAGGACTCCCGAGTCCGACCTCAAGACTCGCCCAAGTCTGTGGCGAGTCAGCTCGACTCACCCACGTACTCTCAAATCTTCCGAGTCCGCGGCGAGTCCAACAGAGTCTGCGGTCTGTGGCGTGTCCAAGAGAGTCCGCGAACTATAGTCTCAATGATAATTTCACCATCTAAATTCTTGTCTATGTGAACTTGATTCTTAGGTTTCTTCACTAGTGTATCTTGGTAGACACTGTCAAGCTCTGCAAAGTTCAATTGATACGAGGGCATCCTCCTTTTCCTTCCCAGGACGTTCTCTGGGAGGCTTGGCTTCAGCTTCATCAACCTCTTCAACCTCTAAATCAATATGGATGGGAGAAGACCTCAACGATGGTGGAGAATCAAGAGACGAAGACATTGCTTCTACTTTGGTGCTAGCTCTTCTGAAATTTTTTATGCGCCTACTGGTTGTTCCTGCTGAATCTAAACAGGAAACTCCATCATTTTCTTTGAACTCTTTGCCATCTTGTTGACCTTCATTCCTTCTGGAGGATTGCTCATAGCCTTCATTCTTGGTTTTGGTTTAGAAGAAGAAGGTAGGGACGACTGTACTACTGGCGGCTTTGTTGGAATAGTTACCTTTCATGTCCTCTTATTGCTTAGGAAAATCATGTTGTTTTTGATAAACCGGCTCATCATTTCCTCAATTGAGGTGCTCTCTTTGATGGACCAATTGACTTGTGAAAGTGGTCGGTGCTCAATTTGATCTCTTGCATACATAGGAAGTTCCGAAGTATTACTTCTCCATCACCATCGGGAAATCCTTCCACATCCTCTGACAAGAAATCAGCCATCTACTAGAGGGTAAACCTGTTGTAACTGCACCTACAAACTTCAAACTCATAAACGCAATTAGCCTAAAAATATTCAACTGCAGGCACATGAGCGTGATTTTGACCAACATGTGATGCAAAGGTACCATGAGGATCATATGATCACCTCTTGTTGAACAACTTGAGGCCAAACTTTGATAATTCATCACCCATCACCTTGGCATCAACCAACGATCTATATATGTAGATACCATCTCAACCGGAAAACTAAAAAGCAACCTTCTTTCGGTTCTGCAAGAACGTGTGAACTTCATACACTTGCCGCAAAAATTCCATAAACACTACCTCATCTATGGGATACCTTGGTAGCATGACTGGACTACTGGAGAAGCCATACACCCTGATGTAGGAGAATGTGGGAAACTGTATAAACCAATCAGCCCACTCCGCCATTGCCAATCTGGCATCTGATGAAATCCATACATGCAACTCATTTTCTAAGTCTCTCACCGTATGCATCATTCACCCACTTGTAATGATGTGTTAAAACTCTAGTTATGGGTAACGTTGATATATATGTTGAACACCCAGAGTTCCTATGATATTCAACCCTCTAAATTTGCCCTGAAAGGCCATTAGATACACAAGGTAGGAAATCATGTGAAACTCATGGATTTTGAAATACTCTATCATCTGATGGTGGAGACTATCACTGATCAAAGTCGGTCAGTCATAGAGTTTTGTCTTATCAATGATGTGAGAGATGATGTAAAACATCCAAGGCTGGAACTTATTGGCCTTTGCTTGTCCGATGACTCGGTTGAGCAGAGTAATCATGATTGCAAACTCCTCCTTGAATTCATCATGCCCGACGTTCTTTGGCAAAGTGTTGTGCTTCTCCTTCAACCATTTTTGTGCAAATCTCTTCCGGTATTTGTCCTTTTGCATGTGCTACACCTTTTCGCACTCTTCAATGGAAATGACCAAGTTTTTCAGCCATGGTGGTGTCGAAAAGCATTTCTCAACATCAACCGGGCTAAGGATGCAAACAACCCACCCATTTGCTGCTTGGATTTCTCATGTTGTAGGATTGTAATGCTTGACACAAGCAATTACAAACTCTAGGCTCTGCACCAAGACGGGGATTGAAGTTGTTACAAGCAACTCAAAATGACCAAGATGTCTGACTGCAACATTTATTGCGTCTTCCAAAGCACGCAAATCAAACACTGGATTTATATGATGCAAATCAATTTCAAATGTTTTCAAATAATCGTGATACAACACCGGCTTGGTTCTAAATTCCATGGGAGAATACTGCATGCTGAAAAACTCGAATTTTGATTGTAAACTCAAATATGTTTAGAAACTTTTTGCACAAACTGCTGAAAATAGAATGTTGATTTCTCTTGAAAAAACAATTTTCAAAAAAAAAAAAGGGACCTAGGTTTTGCAGAGAATAACATTTTGGAGAAACCCAGATGATAAAATTTTGAAAAAGCTGAGGGTTTCTCGAAAAAGCACTGAAAAAGCAGATTCTTGAAAATATAATTTTTTCCAATCTTGAAGAGGATCAAAAACCAAGCGGGTCTAGATCGAAATTTGAAAAAGATGACCCCCTTTTTTTTTGAAACGTGATGCCCTAGAAATTTAAAGCATGAAAAAACGAGCCTTTGTGCAACATGATCTCAAAACTACGAAGAACTTTTAAAAAGTACCATGTTTTGACCTTCAAATTTGATATGAAGAAAATTCTTTGTTTCCTCCTTTGGATGCTAAGCTGCAAAATATGTGAATAATGGATGCAAAAGCCTTCTTAAATAGATGTTGAGGATGAAAAAGCGCTTTATTCACAAGCTTTTAAAACTCCGAAGCAAATCCAAAAGTAGGAACGTCGAATGTGGACACCTTTTGAACGATGAATGATAAAAATTGAAAAAATTCTAAGGCATTGAACCTTGGGCGCCCCTAGCTAGCTGGGGCGGCTATCCTCTTCAAAGTTAGAATATTTTTTCAGGATTTTCAACTTTGCTTGTTTTTAGACCTCAGTTAGATCTTCATTTCCGGATGTTGGATCGATCTAGTGAACTAGCTGATAGATTCATTGGATAGCCTGATGAATACTGAAAAAGATCTCCCAAGGCCGGTGAACCCTAAAAAGTGATTTTAGGTGCTCAAAATCTTGGGCACCCCTAGCCAGCGGGGGCGCCCAAGCACCCCAAACTTAAACCATTTTTCTGACATTTTCAACTTTCTTGTGATCTTTTTTCGTTTTGCACATGTTTCTATCTCCATTCAATTTGTAATATCTAGCATTTGACAAATCTTCTAAGCTCACTGACGAATTCGTTGAAGAGCCTGTTCAAATTTGAAAGAAATTTCTTGGAGGTTACAAACCCTAAATACAACTTCTATGGGCTCAAAAACTTGGGTGCCCATGGCTAGTTGGGGCACCCAACTCCTCCAGAGTTAGTCGGTTTTCTATGAATTTCATCTTTCAAATTTGACCATTTTTGTTCCTCAAGATTTATTCTCCATTCGATCCAAAATTGCCAGCAACTGATGAGTTTGATGGTTTCGTTGAGATATCCACTAGAAAGCTTGAAGAATTTTGAGGAGAATGATGTTTTTTGCAAACCCTAAAACTTGAATTAGACCTCCCAAAACCCTAGGCGCCCCTAGCTAGCTGGAGCTCCCATGGATCCCAGAGTTAGTCAATTTTTGAGGTTTTTTATGATTTCCATTTTGGCCTTTTGATGCAACCTCTATTCAATCCATGACTCCAGCCATTTGATTGATCCAATGACCCAGCTAATGGATTCACTACGAAGCTAGAAGAAATCTAAAAGCTAACTCTTGGGACTCACGAACCCTAAATCCTGCATCTAATGCCTTGAAATGTTGGGTGCCCCTAGCTAGCTAGGGTGCCTTTCTTTAGCAGACAGTTTTTTATTCAACTTTCGTTTTCTCTTCACTCTCCACTCCCTACTCCATGCTCGGCAGTTGCTTGTGCATCAAATGTTAGAGACTGAAAAATATGCTAAGGCATGAACAGCTAGGCGCCTTGACTAGACAAGAGCACCTAGCATCTCTAATGTTAGACAAATTTTAACCATTTTCAAGATCTTACAACTCCCCTCCTTCGTTCTTCGTTCCTCGAGCATCTTTCCCCATTTCTCATTATTTGTGCAACGTTTGAGAGCTTGAATCTTACACCTGGCAGTTGACCATCCTCCATTGATGACCTCGAAGCTCCTGTTTTAGCATCTGAAAAAACATAATAGACCCGCCTGAGAAAAACTGATCTTTTGACAATTCTAACTGGACCAGCCTGATGAGGAAGTATTTCCAATTAATCAAAATTATTTTAAGCCCTAAAAGCCGAAATTCTATTTTTAGAAAATTTTGTCAGTATTCATTTGAGAAGAAACCCAAAAAAAAAGTCTATTTTAAGAAACTTTCTACTTTTAGAAAATTTCCTAAAAAGTAGGGCCGAAAAATTGAGATCTGGGTTTTGTAGATAAGCTTGCTCTAAAGAGACCAAGATCATCAGATTTTGAAAATTTTGGGTTTTTAACCGACATGCATGACATGCAAATTTTCATTTTCCGACCTTTTGACAATTTTTACAAGACTTTTACCTCTTTTCACAAAATGCCTTAATGAAGCAAAAAATTTAATTTTGGGTACAACACAAAGCTTATTAGATAGACGTCAAATCATCTTTTCTTAATGGAAATCTTGAAGAGGGAGTGGGAGCAACCTGAAGGATTCATCTTATCAAAGAAAGAAGATTATGTGTGTAGACTGAAGAAGGCCCTTTACAGGGTAAAACTATTAAAGTATTATTGTATTATTTAATGGTCATCATAGTTTTTAGTTAGTTAGTAGTTTAATTTTAGTTAAACTAGTCTGCTTCAGTTAGCTTTTAGTAACTTTTTGTTATTTACTTTTGTTAACGACTGTTTCTAAAGAAAAACATTGTCCTACATTATATTATTTAAGGAGCTTTCATCCCCTTTGTAAATAACGAATATCAAATATCAATTATCTTTTCAAAAACAAGCCCCAAGGGCTTGGTATTCAAGGTTAGACAAGTACCTCAAGAGCAAGCCTTCAAAAGAGGAATAGCAGATAGCAACTTGTATATCAAGAATGAAGGAGATAAGTTGTTAATTGTTGTGGTATATGTCAATGACATCATTTTTGGGGGTGATAGTGATAAAATGTGTCAAGACTTTGCCTCAAACATGCAGAAGGAATTTGAAATGTCTATGCTATGTGAGCTATCTTTCTTTCTTTGATTGCAAATCTCTCGATTAGATAAAGGGATCTTTATATCACAAACAAAATATGTTAAGGAAATGTTCAAAAAGCTCACAATGGAAGATTGTAATCCAATAAGTACACCTATGGTTATCGGTTGCAAATTGAGTAAAGATGATGATTCTCCTGCAGCAAATCAAACTATGTATAGATCCATGATTGGTAGTTTGCTATACCTCACAACTACAAGGCCCGATATTATGCAATCTATTGGTTTAGTGGCACGGTTTCAAGCAGCTCCAAAGGAAACACATGTTAATGCAGTCAAGAAAATATTTAAATATTTGAAGGGGACTATGGATTTTGGATTGTGGTATCCAAGGGGTGAAGATTTCACCCTTACAGCATATATGGATGCGGACTAGGCAGGTAGTGTTGATGGCAGGAAGAGCACTAGTGGAGGTGCATTCTTTCTCGGAAGTTGCCTTGTATCTTGGTTAAGTAAGAAACAAGCATCAATTTCCCTATCTACAGTGGAGGCAGAATATATTGCAACAGCATCTTGTTGCACACAAGTTTTATGGATGAAACAAACTTTGAAAGATGTTAAGGTTGAATATGAGCATCCCATTCCCATACTTTGTCATAATACAAGTGCCATCAACATATCAAAGAATCCAGTTATGCACTCTAGGACAAAGCATAGTCCGATTAAATATCATTTCTTGAGGGAGCAACTACTTGAGCAGCATGTAAAGTTGGAGTATGTAGCTACAAAGGACCAGATTGCAGATATTCTCACAAAGCCTTTTCGAAGAGAGACTTTTGAGTAGCTAAGTGAGAAATTGGGAGTGATGTCACTCTCATCCATTCACTAAGTTCTTCAAGTGAAGCATGTGTTTAGGGGGAGCTATTCATTGTCTTATTCAATTCACACGAAATACTCTTTGCCATTGATGTTTAAGGGGGAGGAGTAGAGTCAAGGGGAGCATTACAATCAGGGCGAGTTGTTGACCCAATTGTTTCAAGATCATTTTATATAGGGTTGCCATCAATGACAAAGGGGGAGATTGTTGGATTAAGTTTTCACTGATGTCAAAGGTAATTGTGGACATCCCCCTTGAAGAAAGCAAATAAGATTAATAAATATTATACGTCTTGGGCTGACCACCTTAAGCAAGCAATAAAACTAAGTAAGAATATATATTTGCCTTATTTAAGGCCGGCCTCCATGAATAGATATGACAAAAAGAAAAGGGGCATTTAAATTACTTAGTGCCTCCCCCTATTTGGCCAACCTAGAAGAGTGACTGCGCAGCCTTGGGCAAGAAAATTAATAAATAAAAATCTGTATTATGCAAAGGCCAACCTCATGGAAGATGCCACATATTGGACGAAATAAATTCAAATTAAATTTTTTATCATTTGCTCCTTTGGCTGACCTTGTTGAAGGGATATGACTACTGATTGAAGGTGCCTCTTGAAGATGTATAAATAGAAGGTTGTTGTAGCTCATTTTCACATCCATTCATTGAATATCATTCATATTTCTAGAACAGATCTACAGCAGATGAAAAGCAGATTTAGAGCAGCAATATATGTGAAGGTTGAAGACTCATATTGAAGGCAAGTTTGGAGAAGACTTTGTCATAATTTTGGAGCAGATTTATAAGGCATTCTATGAAGCGAATTAGACCAGCACAAGACCCTTTTGGTGACAACATCTTGTACGGAAAATCTTATAAGCATAGAGCAAATTTGTGAAGACATTCCTTGAGGTGAATCAAGTTAGAATAGAAGCGATCTGTATGAGGCAATTCACATCATTATCTAGAGCAGATTTTGTGCAGTCATTATATCTGATTTGGAGCAGACCTTGTGTCTAATTTGGAGCAGATGTTGGAACAGATTTAGAGCAGGTTTTGGATCAGAATCTGGGACAGATCTTGTGCCTGTTTTAGAGAAATTTTTGGAGCAGACCTTCGTACATTCATCACATCATTTCTGGAGCAGTCATAAGAGCAGATTTGGAGCAGCTATTGGAGAGGTTGGTGCCTTCCAATTTAATAAAGATTGGTGTCTCTTGCTAGGTTGGAGCTTAGTTGTAGGGGGTTGGTGCCTCCAATGGGGTGGTGCCTACAAATTGTATCAGCATGGATTGGTGTCGCCAGAGGGTTGGTGCCTACTAAATTGTAAGAAGTTTCCTATAAAAGCAATATTTTGCCATGGTTTTCTCCCGCAAGGTTTTCTACATAAAATCTTGTGTGCATCTTGTATTCTCTATTATTAGATCTTGCATGTGTGGATACTTTGACTATTGCTTTATGATTGCCAAAGTTATAAATTGAAAAAGTTGGTCTTATACTAATTCACACCCCCTCTCAGTATAAGTGTGTGTGTGTGTGTGTTTTCTTCAATTGGTATCAAAGTGGGTTCCTTCAGAGAGCCTAACCGCTAGAATGTAGATTTTGGAAGCACACATGGCAAAAAGAAAAAGGAATAAGGGAAAAGGAAATAACAAGCAGAAGGTTGATGGTAAAGCACCAAAAGAAAGTGATAGCAAAAAGGAAAGTAATAGTGATGAAGTGACAAAAGGAACACACATGCCAATAGAAACAAAAGATGATATCCTTGAAAGAGAAGATGGTTGTATGAGTAAAAGAAAAGAAGAAACAAACTTAGAAGAGGAGTCAAAAGAATACAATGAGAATGTTGATATGAACTTAGAAGAAGAAAATGATGAAGACGAAGGAGAAGTGAATCTTGAGGAAACAATAGTAGATCCGGAGGAAGAACTTGTCGTTTCCCTAGATGAAATCAAAAGACTCAACAAGCTAAATTCAAAACTAAAAATTCAAATTCAAGAAAATGACGAATCAAAGACGAAGCTAGATGAAGAATCAGAAAAGATGATTGTGAGTCTTTAAAGTTGAAGAGGCTAAGAAAATTGAAGAAATTTTAAAGGACTAGTTGAAAGTAAAGGAAGAAGATTGTGAAAGGTTAGAATCTGAGATTGTTTCCTTGAGAAAGGAACTAGAAAAGACATCTTCCAAGTTGAACAAGAACTTTAAGTTTGACAAGAGTACCGAGATTTTGGATGATATATTAAATGAACAGGGGTCACAATTCAATAAAACAAGACTTGATTATAAAGAAGATCAAAATGCAAATAAAGAAGAGTCCAAAGAGTTATCAAAGAAGACAAATGAAGGAAAGGCAAAGAGTTATGCTAATGCTCTTAAAAATCCCGTCAAAGGAGAAAGTAGCAAAGCAAAAGAGATTCATATTCCATCAAAAGCCAAGCACATCTCAAAAGGATAAGAAGGATACATTCAGAAAATTCTTTCCACAAAGGAAAACACATACATCCAAGTTCCAACATTCTTTCTATGGTTATTGCTATTCATGTAATCATTTTGGTCATAGAGCAAGGGATTGTAGAACACATGTGAGATATGATTATGGTTGGAACAAGAATATAAGACCTTATGGATTCTCAAGTAGGAACTACAATACATATGCTCGTTTAAGGAATTACAACTCATTTGTTCCTTCTGTGGATTATAACATTATATGTTACAAATGCAAAAATTATGGACACATGGCACGATTTTGCAGAAGTGGTTTTGTGAAACCACCTAGATAGGACATGAAGAAAACTGTGAACAAACATAAAAGGAAAACTACAAAAGTACGGAGAAGGAAACAAGAGAAAAATAATGAGAAGAAGGAAGAATCCACACTTGTGCAAACTGCACTTCATGCACAAGAGATATCTCCTAGTTCATAAGGAGAAGCACAATTTTAGGAGGAGCTAAGTATGGCATTATCTTTCAGCCCCATGGAGAAAATAACTCAAAAGATGAAGTAATCACAAAACTTGAAGAAAAGAATCCACTTGTGCAATAGATTGATATCAAGGGAAAGTAATGAATGGTATCTACATAATTGTTGGATATGTTCAAGATCCTAGATGATGCAAGATTGCATACCTTTAACTCATACACATGAAGCTGGTACTTACAAGTGTCTCCATGAGATTAAAGATTATGCTACTGATGTCAAGAAGAAGTTCCCATGCAAGGGATGGCAAAGAGAAGAAAAACAATCATTCAGTTGTGGCAATCAGAAAACTTGAGAAGGTGAGAAGTCTCTCACAAAGAAATCAAAAAGGGGATGATCTTCATCAAGCAGACATGGAATCAGAAGGAATAGTTGAAGATGCATTAAAGAGTAATGGGATAGCTAAACAAGTTCCTAACTTGTTAAATTCAAGGAGATGATCAAACTTATCTTGGACAGCCATAGAGGAAGCATGTTACCCAAACAACATAGAGACAAAGGGTGGAGAGTTAGAGAAAGACTAATATTAGAGCAAGGGGAGCATTAGAGAATCTATGATAGGGGGAGAAGCATATTCCTATTACATTCGATGTGAGTATTAAAGAATACAATTGGATGTTTTTCATGATCCATTTGTGGATAGATATTTCATGAGCATTCCTTTGCCATCGATGTCAAAGGGGGAGAGTTAGAGAAAGGGGGAGAATAATGTTGCCATCGATGACAAAGGGGGAGATTGTTTGAAATATTTTCATTGATTTCAAAGGCATATGGAAGATTGATGGAAATATATTGTCATTGATGTCAAAATAAAATGTAGTTGTCAAAGGCTACTAATCATATCTTCAATTGAAAGTAATAAAGATGCACACAAGGCTTCCAAAGATGCCACGAAATAGTTTGGACAAGTGATGAGAGAAGCTGACTTTCAGTGAGAAAGTGTTGCAAGGAATTCACTAAATCACCTTGAATGGAGGCCATCCTTAGAAGAAATAATACTACATATGATATGCTGGCTGACCTATTGGTATTATGTTTTAGGGGCCGACCCCTCTCTATGTTGGCATCTTTTTAGATGAGACCGACCTTTGAAGAATTAAAGTAAATTAAATACTCCATAGATGAGGCTGACCTTTGAAGAATTAAAGTAAATTAAATACTCTTTGATGAGGCCGACCTAGTTTGTGAAAAGGCACATGAATGCATATAAATAGAAGTGGTTTGGAGGTTTTCAATCAAGCAATTCAATGCAAATAATTTATGATTTAGAGAAGACCTAAGGAAAAGATGAAAAGAAGATTTAGAGCAGAAATATATGTGAAGGATTGGCAAGAAACACAATAAGA
The DNA here is from genome assembly GCA_007115665.2 of Sequoiadendron giganteum. NCBI lineage: Eukaryota > Viridiplantae > Streptophyta > Pinopsida > Cupressales > Cupressaceae > Sequoiadendron > Sequoiadendron giganteum. The sequence goes on along the minus strand of CM021104.1, from coordinate 332,185,354 downwards.
AATCAATCCAATTAAGAGCAGACCTACAGCAGAAAAATGAAGAGCATTGAGTGTAATGTCCCCGAATTGGAAGTGAAGTAATTTAATTAAATTAATTGATTAAGTTGTCCAAATTAATGATATTTTAAAAGAACAGTTTAATTGATTAAGTTGTCCAAATTAATGATATTTTAAAAGAATAGTTTAATTGATTATTTTAATTAAAATAAAGTGGAAATATTAAATTAATTATTTATAAAGTTATTCCAATAAATTAATATCAAAAGATGACTTTATATTTAATTAACTTAATAAAAGTGACTAAACAAAATAATATATTATAAAGTCACTTTGAAGAATAAAATAATGTTATTTCTAGAAGCTTCTTGGAAGTCAATGAGAATTCTTTATAAGGAGCTCAATGCAAGCCATTTCATCACGTCTTGAGTTATTCTATTTTCATACCTGTGTGGTAAGAGTTGTGTGCTTGCATTGCCCGAGGGTTTGAAGACTCTAGGGTACCAGTTTCGGTTGTGCAACATCAACCCTAGCTAGAAATTGTGGAGGAATCCATCAAAGGTTTCTATAGGTGCTTCATTGGAGAATTTTGACAAGTGCAATAGCTAATGTATTATTGCCCTTCTAAAAGGAGTTGTAGTTTGATGCAATAGCTGGTTTATTATTGCATTGTTGATTTGCAGCAGCTGATTTATTGTTGCAATCATTATTGCATTAGAGAGTTGCAACAGCTGATGTATTATTGCACTTGAAGGAAGTTTTTTTTTGCTGGACCAATTACACAAAATTTAATGGTCAATGACCATATTTTGAGAAGCAATAGGAGTTTGATTTGTATTGAGGAATTTGGAAATTCAATTGCAGTTATTCTTGGCATATCGAATTTTCTATTGAAGTCAAATTTACTGCTGGAGAATACAGACAAAATAGAGACAAGACAAATATGTCAAGCTCTATAAGTATCGCTGCAAACAAGTAAGAATATTGAGGCCAAATCATGGAGGCTTATGAGGGATATCATTCCTTTGGCTCTACTCATTGCAGAAACAGACAAAAGAACAAATTGAAGGAGGTGCTATTATGTTGAAAAGCACAATTGGATGAAAAGCCACGATTTTGTCTTATTCATAGTTGTGAGTCATAGCCTATGCTGGAAATTAAATATTAGTTGGAGCTCATTTCAAATAAGACAAGGTGTTTCATAATTATTTCTTACAAAGACTACGAATAATGTTGTAAAGTCTATTTGGGATTAGAAGATATCAGGAGCTCTTAGCTTGCTAGCTATCAAAATGAAATAGACAAATGAGGGCACCACTTGGAGAAATCGATATTTGCACTTGGAGAATCGTATTTCCTTTAGGGCGCAGCATTCCTTCATTTCGGTTCTAGAGATTTAGTTTACAATGTTGAGCGCAGCTCTTCACATTATAAAATAGTTTGAACCTGTGATTGAGATCATTGATAATATGTGATTGTGCTGAGAAGGAAGTCGCACCATGTCTTGCATCTTTGGCTCGAAATCTGGGCTTCATGCCAATCGATTTTTGAAGGGATATTATTGGCATTAGGGGCACAGCTATTATATATCTGGAGTAGCTCGACTTTGGAAGATTGAGGACTGGGTTTTATGCTGGATCGATTGATAAGTTTATCACTGTTACTTCCACATCTTGGCATCCAAACCAGGTTCTACATTCATTCAAATAAGTTGTTTGTATTTGCATTGTATGGTCTTTGAGGTATTTGAATATTGTTGCCAATTCTACAGTCAAGAAGTCGCTGTCTAGTGATTGCATTTTGTAATCTGAAAAACATTGTATTGCTGCCATTGAAATCTGAGTCAATATATCATTGTAAGTTCTCCTTTGAGAGTAATCTGTTCTAAGAGCTTTTGGCAAAAGTTGTAATGTTTTGTAAGTCTTCATTTGCAATAATATGGAGTTTGTAGTTTGCATACAAACTATTTGTAAAAATGTCTACAGGCTGTAGCAGCTTGTTTGCATAAGTTTCAGTTATCTATTGCATTGGAAAATCAAAATATGTCTTGCATTGCATCTTCAAATTCAATTCGATTCATTGGCTAGATCTTTGGTGCATTTGAAATCATTGCATAAACTCAAAAGTCAAAGGAGTAAACAATTATCAGCTAAAAGGAGGTTGCACATCAAGTATTTGACAAAATTCCACAACACTAAAAATTAAAATTTAAAGTCAGATTTGGCAAGGCTTATTACATTGAAGACTTATATTGAAGGCAAGTTTGGAGCAGAATTTGTCATAATTTTAGGGCAGATTTATAAGGCATTCTATGAGGTGAATTGGACCAGCACAAGACCTTTTTGGTGAAGACATCTTGAAAGGAAAATTGTTAGAATTGTGAAACAAGCACAAAACCACAAGCCATAGGATTAAACAACAAACAAATACACCTTCCACGCAAGAGATCTGCAAACAATATATGCAATATTCCACAACAAGAAAAAGCTACAGAAGCAATAGACTCTCAAGAAGAAATGAAAGCTCAAGATAATTACAATGAGTGTTGAGTGATTATAAGAGCAAAACCCTAAATGAAAAAGGGATCAGATCATGACAAGTGTCAACATCACATGAGATGAGACAGAATGATTTAATATTAGCTCAACTAATAAAGAAATCCTGAGTTTAGCTTAAGTACATGAGAATAAAGTAGACTAATAATCAATTTAAAGATTAATTAATTATTAGCTAATGCATGATAGCTCTAACACCCCCCCTTAAGATGAACTTAGAGAGTAGCTAAAAACCCTAAAAAATAATGCATGATGGGTCCTGAAAAACAAGGCCATGTAAGTTACCCATGTACAAACAAAAGATCTCTATGATGCGGAGAAATAGAGAAAAACCTTATGGAAAAAAATCCACTCCAAAAAGAGATGAAAGCCAAGTGAAGGACTGAAGAAGCCTCCAAACAAGACAATGTCCTAAAAAATAGGAACATGTAGAATATTCAGAAGCACGAAGCTGTAGACTATTGTCAAATGAAGACTGATATAGTGCTGAAATGAAGAACCTCCTCTAAAACAAATAATGATCAATATCAAGATAACAAGAATCTGCATGAGTGCCCACTATGACACTATTCGAATCAAATGGAAAAAAAAGGAAAAACATCTGGAAATGGAAGATACAAATAGCAAGATCAAGGAGACTATACTACATGAGTGCCCCCAATGACACTACTCGAATCAGATGGCAAACAAAGGTAAAACATCTGGAAGTCGAAGATACAAGTGGTACGTGAATCTACATGAGTGACCCCAACGACACTACTCAACATGCAAGATGCAAGTCGACAATATAGGTACCAAATAGTCTAAAGAACACTGATCACGAGAGAGACAATAATCTGCATGAGTGTCCTCAAAGACACTACTCAAGTTAGATGGCAAACAAAGGAAAACATCTGCAACTCAAAGATACAAACGGCACAAGTACCAAAAAGTCTCTAATCAAATGAAAATGAAAGGTCGCCTTTAGAAATAGGAATGTAAGAATGTCCCTATGGTAAATGATCCATCTCACCTCAAATGCAAGTAACTAGCCACTGATGTATGCTGCATCTGAAAGTACATAGGAACAAGAACTAGATATGTAGATCACTCCAACTGGCGAAACCGAGGAAGCATTAGCACCAACAGTAGAAACCCCCCCATGATGCTGAAAAGGGAGAGCCATGACAAGTACACTGAAACTGTGTGAAACCAAAAACTGCTTGTAGGAGAAACAACCTGCAAATAAAAGGGTGTGCAAACTAGGGCACACACGCATGAGGCAAGAATCACAAGGATTCACTACTGTCATGGAAGGGACACTCACTTGACAAAGGTGTGATGGCAAACCAAAGGCAAACATCAACCCCCACATGGCACTTTATATCATAGTGCGAATAAAAAAGGCACAACAGTATGTCCAAAATCCCCAAAAAGATGTACACCAGAATGGCACTTTATGTTAGTGTGTCTACAAAAGAGATGTCTACAATGTCCAAATAGGACATAATATTGGAAATACATATAGAAAAGCCAAAAACGAGTCATCCCAACCAAACGAAAAGTTTTTAAGAGCTAAAACGTCCAAGTAATTCACCAAAGTGTGAAAACACAAAAATCTGAATAAAATGTATTTGGAGAACAATCTGGAAAAATTGCATGGATGGAACTGAAGAGCTCTGAGAGACAGTTCCAATGTTGCTGGAATCGCAAAAAACAGAGAAATTGGTCAAAAGTTACGAGCTTAGGACTGAAAACAACTCCTCTGACTTCAAAAGATTGTAGAATGTACCAGTAGCAAGATGAGACCCACACCACTGAAAATTTGGCAGAACAAGCTTTCCGACGATATCTTGTTTGCGAATATCCGATATCGTATGCCCAAGTTATAGTCAAAAGAAAAAAATAGATCTTTGGAAGCCAAAGAAGGGACTTGGGGGCCCTAGCAACTGACCGTACCACTGACGTTAGTGGAATATTCCAAGAATATTCCTCTGTGATGGAAAAAAAATCGTCCATCGGGAAAAAACACTTGTTGCCAAGAAAAGGAGGCCAGAAAAAATGACACAGTCGGAATAATCAAAGTCGCCATATTCGTAGCTGGAAAAATCAGGTGTTCATCGACAAGTTGAAATTGTCAGGATGGTGGTTGGCAAACAGAGTAGTCCGCAAGAAGTAGACCAGCAAATTTTGGGGATGCCACCAGTTGAAAAGAACCTACCGGAAAGTGCAAGGGCAGTCAGCAAAAAATAAATGTCATCGCTGGTAATGGGGTACAAGGCCCGCAGGAAGGTACCTGCAGGTACCCCAACATTAATGCAACTTCTTTTTTAAAAAAATGCCCCAATAATCTTTGAAACCAGCAATTTTAATAATTACTTTTACAATATTTTTTTATTTTTATAAAATTTCTAAAACATAAGAAATTTAAAAAAAATTTAAAAAAACACATTTGTTTTAAATTTCGATCCGCGTGCATAGCATCATAAGTGTAACGACCCCCAAACTGGATAATTAAAAAAAATTCTAACGTTTCACTTCAAACATATAAATGTAACTAGTAACAAAGACATTGCAATAAAATTCTTCCTTTCTTTATTGATAATACGTGCAAGTTACAATATATATTTCCACATGAATTCCATTTTCATTGTCAATATAAATCAGAGTACAAAAGTAAAACAATTACATACATAGCTCGTAAGCTTTTGCACAAATAGTAGTAAGATGGTCCAGGTTCCCTTCCTTTCAAATCTTGGTGTATCTGTCGCCTGCTGTGGAGGAGAAACATCACTCAGGCGCTTTTCCGCCAACCACGGACTGTTAATGCGGTCCCTCACACATCTATCATTCGATAGATGGCCCTCCCTTCGAACGAAGAGATTGGTAAAGTAACCGGCTGCGACAACCCAACTGAGCATAGTGTTGTGTCTTATACATCTAGAACTTGCTATTTCACAATCCCGAACTAGCATGATGGATCACAATGAACTGACAGTGTAGTCTCAACTATCTCACATCTAAGTGGATGTCGTACCTTCCACTACTTTGGCCAAAGTATTCACATTCAGTACTTCGAATGAAGGTCATCTATTATATACACTACTCAGGGCCGATTTGACTTAAGGCTATCTTACACTACGCGTAGGCTAAGTCCTTCACTGGATTGTCAATCATCCTAGACTATCCTACTTCAAACTATCTACTTAGAAATGAAACAATCTACAAGTGTCTTGTAACATAACTCCTAATTCGGAAATCTATATCCTAGGAGTGCTTAGCTTGCCTCAGTTATCCTAATAACTTAAGCTTAAGACCATACTTGGTTCTGTCTTCATTTCGATCCTAGTAGATAATAAATACTTCTACGTATTCTCCATATACGGAGATCATACACAAAATGCATCATTCATTCAAAATGCATATAAATTCTTCCCTTTTTATCTTTTTCCATTATTTCCCTTTAATGTAAGATAAGTAAACTAATCCCTTAAGCTCTTTACTCATATAATCCCTTTTGCACAAACCCTTAATCATTGAATCCCTTACACATTTTCTCTTTCAATGCATTGCTTTAAATATTCATCAAAATAGTTCTTTCCTACTAGAGCTAATTGAAAACAGCAATCACAAGACCAAAAAGGAAATAGCACTTCAATAAAAGTTATAAACTAAGGAGGATTCATGCCTGATTTTAAAGCTTCTCCTTCCAGAATTGCTCTTCTAGACTCTTCTTCACATACGCTTCTAGAATTCCAACTGAAATTGGCTTCCTTGTGATAGTATTTTACTCTAAAATTGATCTTTCTAAGTCTCTTCTCTCAAATATGATTCCACTAGTAATTTCTTACTCAACTATAGCTCACAATGACTTCACTCACAACTTAAAATGGGATATTAACTGTTAATGGCAATTGCTGGTAAAAAAACTCACTGTATTTTCAACTTAGCAAAACAGAAAATACAAACAGAACAGAGAAATGGATATGGATCTCAATGAAAATGATAAACTCGGATTTCACAAGTGATCCCAAACAAAGAATGGCTGGCATCTATTTATAGAGCCCTCGGCCCAACAATTTCCACTCTTGTAGGCATGTAAAATGACAAAACTACTCTTTGAATATTTCAAAGTGAAATGTGGCAGCTTATTTGATACTTACTCAGCAAAACAGAGATGATTCGACCTTTCCCAGGAAGAAGGTTTCAACTCTCACATGGCAAAATAAGAATGAAAGACACCTACAGCCTGGCGTCTAAATGGCGGATGAAATTTGCAGAGAAAATGTCCTTGCCTAATGCGCCGCACCTGGCCTAATCTCTAGGCTCCTTATGTATTTCCAAAATGGTGGATTTTTCCAACTGCGACCAAGTCTTCCTCTCGCGCATGTTCACAGCCGCGCCATTTCCGCCATTACACAGTCCGCGATTTTCAGGATAAGGAAATCCGCGATTTTTAGCCAAGGTTTTAAAAACGTTTTTGTTTAAACCTTTTAAAGTCTCAAATGTTTATCATTTAAATTTCTCATGATATTTTCAACGTATTTCCTCAATGGACTATGAAAGTCGAAAATACTTTCTTTTCCTATGGTAATTGCATTTTATTTGCCAAATGACTATACAAGTCAAATTTATTTATTTTCCAAGGTAATATTTATTTAAAAATATAAATTAAAACATTATATTTATATCTCCATAAATTCATTTTATAATATTAACTCTAATTAAAAGAATTAAATCTTTTAATTTTACACTAAGAGTTTTTAAAATATTTATCTAGATATATTTACATATTTTAATATATTAATATTATTATAGTTCTTTTAAATATTAAACGTATAAATATTAAAATACCCGAGTATTTAATATATTTATATATCTTAATATAACTATAATAATATTATATATAATTGCATATATAAATATATTTAATAAATATAAATATACATATACATATATAATTGTCGATTATATATATATTTTGTGAGCCAGTCAGCGTACTTTCAAAATATATATCTATGTGTATGTATATATAAATTCCAGGCAAATATTTAATATTCCACATTACATGACGTACGCTTATAAACATATATATACTGTACATGTGTTTATATGCTTACTTCCGACGTTCACACCCAAACATGATACTACCGTGATGATCATAACCTCACAATCAAGCAAAAGGATAAACTTCATACACAGAAGCAGTCAAGACCTCTACTTGTAAGACATACAAGCTATGGATGACTTACCCTATACGCATACAAAACTGACTTGGTTTACTCAGTCTAAGGTGTGTGTGTGTATGCTCAATTGATTTACTTTACCGGTTACTCGACCAAGCCCCTCTCCCGACTGATGTCTCCCCTCCGCCTGGAGGAATAGTTCATGTTCCTGCAACCATAGACATACAATCTCGGCAGTTACTTGTTCACAACATCAATAAAACATCTCAAGTTTGAATACTCATAATTTAATTCTATGCATGCAACATAACATCAATAGAAGTATCAACCAAATGAGGCACACATTTAAATAGAACTTATTCATTTTGATAGAAACATGTTTTATTCATCACAAAGATTCACACATTACACTCAATTGCCCTATGCAATAGTAGCTATGCAATCGGGGTGTAACAATAAGGAAGCCATATAGACCTTGTGCAAAATAAAAATTGCCTCAGAAACTCTTGACACGGATTTTGGTGATTTGATAAGCAATCTTAAGGTTTTTGGGCCTTCTAAGCGCGATGGTAATGTTCGTTTTGGCTCAAAATGCACCAAAAAAGAAGCTACCCTCCGGATTCAGAAACAAAGTAACCACTTCAAGCCCTCGTAGATCTAGCGTCACGAACCCAGATCAGGCGAAACAAAAGCCAAATCTGACATTCTTGACGGCTTTGAATCCAATGTGAAGTTATTTTTGTGCCAAAATGCGCCTAAAATTGCCCACCTCCAAAATTTGCAAAAAATACAAAGAGGATTCAAATCTGAAACCTATAACCCTTGTTGAAGAAAAAAACCTCATAAATCGAGAAGGGGTTCGCTGAATCCATGCTCTAATACCATGTTAGAATTGTGAAACAAGCACAAAACCATGAGCCACAAGATCAAACAATAAACAAATACACCTTCCACCCAAGAGATCTGCAAACAATATATATGATATTCCTCAACAAGAAAAAGCTACAAAATCAATAGAATTTCAAGAAAATATGAAAGCTCGAGATAATTACAATGAGGGTTGAGTGTTTATAAGAAAAAAACCCTAAATGAAAAAGGGATTAGATTATGACAAGTGTCAACATCACATGAGATGAGACAGAATGATCTAATATTAGCTCAATTAATAAAGTAATCCTAAGTTTAGCTTAAGTGCATGAGAATAAATTAGACTAATAATCAATTTAAAGATTAATTAATTATTAGCTAATGCATGATAATTCTAACACAAATCATATCAACATAGAGTGAATTTGTGAAAACATTCCTTGGGATGAATCATGCTAGCATAGAAGCGATCTGTATGAGGCAATTCACATCGTTATTTGGAGCAGATTTTGTGCAGTCACTATATCTGATTTAGAGTTGGATTTGGAGCAGCATTGAAGCACAATTTTGGAGCAGACCTTGTGTCTAATTTGGAGCAGAAGTTGGATCAGATTTGGAGCAGGTTTTGGATCAGAATCTGGGGCAGATCTTGTGCCTATTATAGAGCAAGTTTTGGAGCAGACCTTGGTACATTCATCACATCATTTTTGGTGCAGTCATAAGTACAGATTTGGAGCAGCTATTGGAGAGGTTGGTGCCTTCCAATTTAGAAGAGATTGGTGTCTCTTGCTGAGTTGGTACTCAGCTGTAGGGGGTTGGTGCCTCCAGTAGGTTGGTGCCTACAAATTGTACTAGCAAGGATTGGTATCACCAGTGGGTTGGTGCCTACGAAGTTGTAAGAAGTTTCCTATAAAAGCAATATTTTGCTATGGTTTTCTCTTGCAAGAGTTTCCAAATAAAATCGTGTGTGCATCTTGTGTTCTCTATTATTAGATCTTGCATATGTGGATACTTTAATTATTGATTTATGATTGCCAAAGTTATAAATTGAAAAAGTTGGTCTTATACTGATTCACCCCCCCAAAAAAAAAGTTTCAAGGTAAGAAAAATTTGCATTTCCATTTGTCAATTCTAATTATAGTTTTCCTACAATTTGTAATAAGAATACTTATTTTGTATAGGTAATAAACTTATGCATTCCATTTTATTATATCAAGAAGCGTTATGGACAGTCAACCAATTGACCTTAAGAGACCATTCCAAACTCTAATTTGATCATAGATGAATAGGAGTCACTTTTTGAGGAGAAAAAGTTAGATGTCTTGTGAGAGACCAAGGTATTTGATGAAAAGCCCTCAAATCAAATTAGGACAGAGCAGAATCTTAGAGCTTTATCATTAGGAACTGCAGTCCCTACTGGATTGTATTTCACAGCAGGTAGCTTTCATTGGCTCCACCCGCTCTGTGTTATTTTGTAATTTGTACTTTGTAGATTGACAATTGTTATTTGAAGTTTGTAATTGAGCTTGAGGTTTGAAACTTTAAGTTGAACCATGTAGTTATGCACTACGCAGTGTGCACTCTAATCAGCAATCTTGTAGTTAATGAGAAACATCCATACTTCAAAATTTGTGGTGTATGCTCTCCTTTACTGTCACTCTCTCACTCTAGGCAAATTAGGATGACTTTAAATATTAAATAATATCAGTTATTTTTCTCTTTTTTCCAAATTTTTCTGCATTTTTTCAGTTCCCAATATTTTCCTATTTTATCTTGATTCCTGATTTAATTCCAATAAATTGAAACAGACTCTCTTTTGGTTTGCCAAGAAATTCCTGACAAATATTTTTCTTTCTATGCATCAAACACTTCACAGAAAAACAAATTTGAGGATACAATGTTTTAATTTGCATAAATATTGCAGTGTACTAAGTATGTCAAATGCAAATTAGGAACAATAGGTAAGCATTATCCAAAAGACTGAGTCAATTCCTTCACCAATTTGGAAGCTTTTACCAGTTATTTTCAAAAATTAGATTTGCAAAATGGTAAAATATCCTCAAAATATTAACCAAATATTTATATTAAATTTACCAAAATTTACTATAGTTGGTAAAATTTACATGTAATAGTAACTAATAATTAAAAATTACATTTTGTTATCAAATATTAAGCATAATATTCATATTTCATGCCTTAACGAATTTTGAAAAGTCAATATTCATCAACTATAATGTACATGTTCAAATATTTCCAACTCTTAAAGTTTTCCCTACTCTTAAAAGGTTTCCCTACTTTGTAAATGAGCCATCTAAACTTCTCGATTGCTATAATAAGTTTGTAACATTGGATAAAACTTGATTGGATTTAAGGTTGAAACCAGAACCAATGATTCCCAAATTTCAAGCAACTTACTCTCCATGGATTTTCATATACAACGTCACTAGGAAAAAACCAAGAAATATACAATTACCTTTATCAATCTCAACAGTTTCGATATCATCTCCTGCCCATTCCCCACATCTTGTTTCAGTTATCCACTTTTCCATCAAATGATGAGCTATTGCATGTTTTCCTGGAACATGAAACTCTATGCCAAATGGAAGAACCTTTCCCAAAAGTACCGCTCTAAGAAAATCTTTATGTATCCATCTTGCATCCTGTTTGTATACACAATCAAAGTTACCTGTTACACATGGTCATATATAACCTATTATAGATTATGTCTTAGTTTGTGTGTGATTTCCCAAATGACATGAATATGCATGAAAAATCTAAGTACAATATATAGCAATATCAATATCCATAAATAGAGAAATAATCTTAAGACAATTTGTTGGGACACCTGGATAGAGTTCAGCATCCACTATATATAACTATATTCTAGTCAGTTGTAATAACCACTCACGAATTAACCATTATACATCCCCATTGGAGAGCAAAGCAAAATACATCTGTTACACCTTACCATTGAAGAAATTGTGGAATTGGTGACCGATGTAGAGATATGGGTATGTTTAAATTAAAGATTTAAAATTTTAAACAATTATTATAATAGTGGCCGACCTGAGTGAAAGGAAATTAAAATGGCAGTACTGAGATTTAAATTTGATATGGCCGACTTGTTTATGATAAACAGCGACTCATACGGTATAAGGAGAGACAGTTTTTTGCTTTACTGGCCGACCTCCCTTATATTGGTCGAATCTCAGTTTTATGAAAACTTAACATTAAATTAATATGTCATTATAGCCAACCACTCTAAGCCACATATCCATCTTAAAGAAATTGCCCAAATAACTTATCTCGATTAAAGTTCATAACTACAATGAAGGTTATTCAAGTGATAGCGATTCAATCAAGGCAGCATTTTTTGCAGCAATTAATAATCATTAAGGACAGCGATTAAAGTAAAAAGCACCAATTAAGAACAGCGATTAAGAGGTGTGATATGCTTGTAAAGGCAGCGACGAAATGTTGTAAGGGCATGTTATATTATTTGTAAAAAGCAGCAACTTCCTTGTGAAAGGACAACACTGTCTTTCAAGAGTTGTGACCATTGAGAAAGGTGGTAAACATTGTGAAAAGGCATGTCTCCTACCCTCATTGAAGACATATAAGAGGTAGATAATTTGGATGTTTCAAAGCAAGTTTCAGACTTATTTTTATTATTACATTTTCTATTGTGGAATCACTCTATAGAAGCAGAAGGTATTAATATGGAGGTATATATTTAAAGGACATAAATCAGAAATAACATCCAAGGCAAAGATGCACGAATATAAAGATACCAATTAGGAAAGGCATTCAAGTTTCAAGGCCTATAAATCGATGATATATAGGCAGATATACATTCAAAGCTAAGGCATGATTTTAATTGATAAATTAGAAACAGCTATTATATTTACTCATCAAATTTTCATTATCGATGTAACAACCACCCAATTAATCACTAATAAAATATGAATATTAGTGAATAATATAAGCATAAAACACTTAGACTAGAATATTTTCTTTTAAAACCTATAAAGAGTCTACAATCTCCATAATGATGCAAGTCTATGTACAATACTTTATCATAACTACACAACTTGATTTATTTCATGACTAGATGCAAATACACATACCCAAAACTGTAATGACACATGCAACGATTTAACTATTTTAGCCATGCTCTTCCAAAACAATTTCAGAATTATAAATGACAACACAAGCAAGGAAGTAAGAGTCATCTACTCCTTCAATAGTAATACACAAGACACATAATATATCAACATTTACATACAAACATCTACCATTCATTTTCCATGAAGCAAAAGAGAGAGAGAGAGAGCATCATCACGGTGATATCCACCCTACCACGAAGCATTAGCTTCCCCGTGCTACTCTATTGGAGAAGCCTGACCCATCACAAAGGATCTAGCAATGTGTGGCCAACATGCATGATGGAATCTAGCTCACTATGTGAATCACTGATGACCTACCATGCCTATATGCTCATGTATCCTATATGAATGCACACATCCATTTGATACACAAATTATGGAAGAGAATGTAACTTGACTAAGCAACGCACTTATGATTGCAGATCAATGACATATAATGTCTATAGCACAAAATGTTTGATCATCTTATCTGATATCTCGACATTCCACAAGATGGATGAAACATTATCCAAAGACCAATCTCATACTAACATTAGTTTCAATAATATAATTCCAAGGAAATAGCATTCACTAATTAGTATGCCAATAAGGCTACTTCATGACTAACATGTTCCCTAAATCCGCTCAATACTAGGTGAATTAGGAACCAAAGGTCTTACTTCCTCATTGGTAATTTTGAAGTCTAGAACCCTTCCCTAGACTCAAATGAAAGGCTAATAGATAAACTCACTCATATTCATAATATTATACTCTTAAATAATAATATTAGCCATTAAATTTGTATATTTACATCATATAAATCAATTTACAACTTCAATCTACAGATTGTAGCTGAAAGGGGCAGCGTTTAAACCATCATAACTTTCATTTCGCTTGGCCAAAATTAAAAGTTAAATATGTTTTGGAAAAGGGAGAGTGTGAGGAATAAAACCCAAAAAACATTTTGCAAGAAACTCAAACACACGCAAGCAGTTTTCTCTGCAGCTTAGCTCACTAAATTCCTACTCAGCATCAATGGTTGACAAAAACAGCCTGTTGGCTCTATTCATGATAACTTTAGGTGATGAGACATATCAATTGATAGCTAGAATGCCTAAATAAGTGGTTGCAACACTTTTTTTTCATTCAAAAGATTAAAGTATACGTGGGTAAGATAAAAGAGCATGAAAAGGAGCTTTTGTCCATGGACCAAGTCATACTATCCATATGCAACATTAACTTTTTAGATCTTCATATCCACATGGTAAAGACCTGTACATTATCCACACTATTGGATCTTCAATGAAGATATTATAGAGATCGGAAAATTTATGACCATCACGCAACTTTACCCATGTCATTCACAAATAAGCATATTGTAACTCTCAACATGTAGTTAAAAACGTAACCTTTTATACACACAACCCTATGCCTCAGATAGGCATTGAAGTGTAGGAATTCAAATGAATTTCAATTATCCAAAGTCTGGTTTTCATTTAGACAGATTCTCTACCTGAACAATATAAGTTTAAATAAAATGCATTGAAGATCATACAATGAATTAGAGTATACATAACAGTTTGATTATTATATGTGGTTGTGAATTAAAGCATAATCACTTCAAATCCAATCTATAAAAAGGTTTCAGCTTACAAACTTTTCAATTTAGCAACATAATGAACCAGACCCACATGTTGTGTCAAAGAGCACAAAGGCTGGTCTACATATTTCAACTTCATTAAGCGCAAGGATTTATACTATAGTTGCAGACTTTAGCATGGCTTCAATTTTTATAAAGTTCCCAGAACAAAGGGTAAAACTAGAGGCACCCAATCTTCTTGAATGAAATTTAGAAAATTTCAAAGGCAAGGACGTAATAAAAATATTATACAGTTGGAGAAGTTGCTTGTGCTTCAAGCAAAATATCACTAGTTTCAGCTTCTCTTTAAGTTTAGATGTTCCTCAAAGCACCGTGAGTCACATTTTCAATCTCCCAAAACCTAGTAATTTTCTTGTTGGTTTGATCTGCATGCTCCTTTTCATTGCCTGTGATGTTTTGTTTTACTGTGCAAAAAAAAATGTATTGGAATGCCATGAGTGTAAGATATATGTTTCCCCCCAGGAAAAAAACAGCTGCCAGGCATAAAACCAGATTTCAACCCTCCCCAGATTACTTCCATGCCTCATCATGCATGCAAATTGTGGAAGCCTTGACAAGGCACGTGGGGCTTTTGATTTATTTTAAAATATTTTTCCTTTCTTTTAAAATAAAATAAGAATGTTGACAATACTAATATTTAAATTATAATAATAATTACTAATATTAATTATATTTATTTACTGTACTAGTTTTTAACATTAAACCTAATGTTATTATTTAATATTCATTTTTATTTCTTTATTATAATAATAAATAAATGAAATAAAAATGTTATTTACATTCCCATGCCAAATCCCATTTAGTTTGGGACCTATTTAAACAGATTGCCGGAATATTATTATATATCAACATATAGTACATTTTTGTGTTAAGTTGGCTCATGACCCAATACTAACACGAGCTCACCCGATCATTTAATTAACTTGGATTTTTATAAAGAGATTTCATTCTCATATAATTTATATATAAGAACCATTTGTAAAATGATGCTATAATGTCCCCGATTTAGCCCTACGCTCTACAATTGGATTTAGCCTATTTCCAGAAACTCGTAGGCTAAGCAGAATGGGAAATTAGGATTTCCTATTTTATAGGAGGTTTCAAATGCAGTTTTGAGGGCTTGCATGTCTGTTTTTCTAATGGGTTTTCAGAGAGCTCTAGGGTGATGTGACATGCATCTGAATCTGACATCCTTTCCGGGCACTTACTATTTATAGTAAGTCATGATGGTTGTCCGCTTTGTGCTTAAAAGATATTTGGAAACACTTACTATTTATAGTAAGTCATGATACTGCTCAGTTGGCGTACATATATGGTTTTGGCAAACTTACTATTTATAGCAATATGCTATTTTTGGTAAGTATATTTATAGCAATATCACTCTAGCAGCAACTCAACTTTTGCAGTTCAGTGTGGCCGATCAGTTTGGCTTTTTGTTGAGTTGAAGTGAATTTACTATTTTTGGCAGTGACTATTTTTAGTAAGTCTAATTTTGGCAATATCATCATCTGCAGTTCAACTCAAGTCATCATGCTATTTGTGGTAATCCTTCAGTTTCAGTATTGGCATTGGTTTTGGTTATCTCCTTGGACTAAGTGTTATACTTTGTCAATTTCATGTTTTTAAGTTGTACCCCATGCCTAGGAGTGATAACTTCATGCTGTTTTAAAAAGGGGACATTAAGGGGTCATGTTGAGCATTTAATGATTTATTAAAATGTTTTATTGTTGCAAATAGAAATGGACGCCTAAAGGGAAGGGAAATAATGTTTTATTATTTCACAATAAAGTGAATGGTTGAAGGGCGTCCCTTGGGAAGTTGAAGTGATTCAACTTCTTGGAATTCAAAGTGTTTCATTTGCCCATTGAAACTTATATATTGCTGCATTGTGGAGTGTTGATTATGTTATGTTTTGGAAAGCAAAGTTATGCTGCTAGTTTGAAATCCAGAATCCGGCTAAGGTTCCCTAGCAATTTTATTCCACTCTTCGGGCCTGAAACTATGGTTCCCTAGATGATGGATTGAGAGTGTGCTTCATTCAAAAGTACATATTGAGCTTCGGTGTTGGAGTAATTGAGGTTATTTCCAGAAATTGTGTTGTTGGTCCTTTCATGGCTGAAGGACATTTCTATTTACAGCTTTGGGAGTGATTCTTATTTTGTTATGGGTGTTCGCTCTTTCCATTCCTAGACCAGAGGCGACCATTCTTGGAGATTTGCAAATTTTAGTTGGAGGCTTTGATTTTATATGTCAAAATCGCCCCTCAAGGAGGGTCGTACATTTCAGCTTGCATTGGGATTTGTGCCATAAATAAATAAAGATGTTTTGGGGCTGTTTCTTCATCTCAGCAGGGGCACCTATCTTCTAGTTGATCATTGCACTTGGAATCATGCAATTCGGAGGTAATTCGATTGAGTTATGAGCATTTGATAAATTTTTGTAGTTGCTGATTTGACATTTCCAGAATTATAGTTTGCTGAAACAGAATTAAATCATTTGTTGTTTCCATCTTTCTTCTTCTTTTCTCATTATGTTCTAACATGGGAACAATGTATAACTCGGTGCTTGAAAAATTGGTGAAAAACATTGTAATTTGCAGCCATCTTATTTGTACGAACTGTTAACAGCAGTATTGTTTCAGTTTTAATATTGTTGCATTATTTAATTAGTTTCACACTAAGCACCCCTGGATGGTATACCGCCAGTGAGGATAAATTGAATTGTAACTCTCTTGCATACCCACTTTCAAGTGGTGAATCCCCACTCTTCAGTGGATGCCTGCCACAGCAAAAGAAGTATTTAAATTGTAATCTTTTCCCCCCACTGTTTGGTGATAGCGTGGAAAGTCTCTTTGGCTGGTTATCCGCCTTTGTTACATTTCAATTCAGTTTTAGTACTCCGCCATATGTTAGCACCTTGTCTGTCAAATGATCTTGAGTGCACATTCTTGGTGTCGAGTTTAATCTCTCTCATTCAATGTAATCTTTATATTAGTGTTTCAGTAGATCCTAGGGATCCTCTGACCATATGCCCGCCCCTCCTCCTTAAGTGGTTTTAGGGTGCATTCTTGGTTAGAGTTCTTTCATGCACGTTTTGGGTTATGCTAACCTTAATGGGTGCTTGGTTACATTGTAATTGTTCACTAAAAATCATGAAAAATTGGGAGAGTATATTTCAGATGCAATTATTCAAATATAGGAACCTGAAATGTCTATCCTTAGTCACACAATATATGCAACCTAACTACATGAGTCTAAGTGCATGTGTATGATTCCATCATGATAGGTCACCTCCACCTATTAGAACCTTCTCGATGATACTCTCTCTCCAATATGAAAAGATGTCAACAGTTCATGATGCACTTATGAAATAGAACGCATAATTAATCGTCATCATCATGATAATAATTCTTAATTACCATTCAAGTAATAATTAACATAATTTAATTGTCTTTCCTAACCACTTGATATTAAACGATTAATATAATAATTAAGTGATTAAGATAAGCAATCACGAACATACCGACTATCCGAAGCAGAAAGGTATAAATATGTTCGAGGTAGATGACGAGGAGGTTTTGGCGATCACCAGAGCACAAACGAAGAAAGCTATCTATCCAGACCCTCATCTAGAGAAGGAAAGACTCTGAGAGGCCAAGGCGAAAGTGAAAGACGCAATGGCCAACGAACAAAAACCCCCAACAAAGTAACTATTATGTCGTTGAAGTCAAAGTCTGAGAAGAATATAGTACGGCAAGTGCTACACACAACCGTACCTATCAAGGTAACAAACCTTCTACTAACAATGCCACAACTAAGAGTAGCACTCACCAATATCATCAAAGACAATCAAACTCGTCAGAAAAGATCAACCGAGAGTACAACATAGCCGACAGAGGAGGCCACGAACCCAACGCTACTTGCAACAAAAGTTAGAAGCCTGCCATCGTATAGATGGAAATTATGCGGAGGAAATATGACGTCCCCTCAGGGTTTCAAAACTAACTTTTGAGTTTTTAGGTAAATTCTGATTTTTTTGTTTTTTTGGTGCCGGTGACAGTGCCGGAAATTTCAAGAAATTGCATAAAACAATAACGGAAGGGAAATTGCATAAATAATTGAAAACCCAGTAATCTTTATTTATTCACAATATATTATGAACATACCCAGTAATTTCCTTTTTCTCTTTTCTCTCATTTTATTTTTTCTATTTTGTTTCCCCTTCTTTTATTTTTTCATTCTACTTTATGCAATTTCAAAATTCCTTTATTTGTGTTGTGTGGCATTCTTATCTAGTTTTTTGGTTGTTTGTCCTGATTCTCCTTTTTATATTGCTATCTTCCTCATTGTGCTTTTTCTTTGTTTGGTTGTTGATAATTTTTTAGGTTCTTATTTGGTTTTTATTAGGGTTGTTTTCCTTATTTCTCTATAGTCTTTTATTTATTCTTTTTACTCTTTTTATTTTATTTTGGTTGTCTTAGGTTGAATTCATTAATTATATAGCTTCTTCTTCTAATTTAAGTTTATAAGCTATCATTTTTAGTTTCATTATTTTAACTGTTCTCCTTTTTATCCATGAATTGTTATATCTTGTATGGCAATTTTTTAACAAATTATTTGGTTTTTTCTTTATTTATTTTGGGTCAATATTGTTTCTTGATTCTCTTTCTATTAGTAGTTTTTGAGATTTTAACTTTATCTTGATTGTTTCATATTATTATTTTGTTGTTATTTTTATTTTAATAGTCCCTCTTATTTCTTTTTTACTTGGTTTTTCTAATTTTGTGAGTGTGTTTTTATATATTTATTTTTATCTGTCCCTTGGTTTTTGTTCAAACTTTCTCTCCTTCCTTCCCTAACCCCTCTCCTTTTTATCTATCCAAGTCTGCTTCTATTCTTCCACTCTCTTATTCTCTTGCTCAACATCCTGATGATGGATCATGGAGTATGATCTAAAACGTTGATACAAAAAAATCACACACAATTGCAATCCAAAAATCTTTGTAGTCATTCCATAATCTCTCAACTCCATACTACCCAAGAGCCAACAGCTAGGCCAAGTCTACAAACAAAGTACTTGTTTCCATCATTCACAAGTCGTGCGGCATGGAAGAAGTTGACTAGGAGGAAAGAATGCCCACCATACTATGGGTGCATCGTACGACGTACAAAGTGACTACTGCGCACACTATTTCAGCCAGTTGGGCGCATTTGGGGTATGCAGCTTCAAGTTTGATGCCTTAGAAAATATTTTCATGTCCTCTACCACCTTGGGGTGCATTTGAGGGTATGAGCTGCAAATTTTCATGACTTAGAATATTTTTACCAACATCCTCTCAACCTTGGGTGCATTTCACCTAGTGTGAATGAACTTGAGGGCGCATTTCACCTAGTGTGAAGGAACATGTTTAACCCTTGAGGGCACATTTGAAGGGGTGGGAAGGAATTCCCATGCCTTTAACATTTTTCCTCTTGCCTTGTTCTTGTGGGCACATTTGACATGTTGAACTTACAAGTGAGGGTGCATTTAAGGGGGTGGGAAGGAATTCCAACCCTCAGGATTTTTATCACCACATTTCCCCTTTTCATGCAAGTTGGGTGCATTTAGCATATGCTACTTCCATTCTTCTTACTTAGAATTTCTTTCATGCCACCACCTCACCTTGGGCGAATTTCATGCTTCCTTCCGCCAGACTTCAACTTGAAAATCTTCAATGTCTCAGCTACCTCAACACCCTATTTTTAGTAAATCTGGAAAAGTGTGGATCCTCAAGGATTTTCATCTGTTTTGAATCTGGGACTGGTGTGAAGGTAAAAGGGGCTTGGCTATGAAATTTGTGAAGTGTTGAAATTTTCCTTGACACCACCCTAAGTGTGCCCAAGGTGAGTTAACAAAGTATTAAAAAGTTTTGAAGGCATTTCCTAAGGTGAAGATGAGAAATACGCCCAAGGGAGGTAATACTAAATTTTCCAAGTGCAAGGTGAAATGTGCCCATAAGCAGGAAGAGAATTTCTTCAGGGAAACAAGAAAAACGCCAAGGCATGAAAAGTAAAGGTTGCGGGTGTGGAACACGTCCAGAATAAAAATGGAAACAACCTTAGCAAATTTTATTATTTTTCAAAAATAATAAAAATTAACCTTACCCTTTTGTCCGGATACACATGAAAATGATGATTTCTGAGGGGAAATTTCTTCTAGGTATTGGACATTTCCCACTGGGAGATGATTTTAAAATTTTCCACACCTCGCTCAAGATTTTTCGGCAAAGATTTTAGCCTGGTGCCTGTTGATGAATTTCCTAGGCGAAAATAAATTTTCTGAGGCAAAGAAATGTTTTTACAAAAAATGCCTTGGCTGGTGATGTCAAAAGGAGCACCAAGATTACAGTGGATGAAATTTATAAAGCAGATAAAATTGTCTAAGGAAAGGGAAAAGAAAACAACAAGGGGTCAAATACACTCACAAGCAAGAGGTGAAATTTGTCTAAGGTATGAAGAATTTGAAGATGAAATGAAGCTCGAACATCAAGCGTTCAAATGCATCCTCAAAGTGAATTATTTTCTAAGGCACAAACTCCTGGCACAAGGTGGTGGATGCGCCCTTGAAGAAGACCTCGTGAAATGAACACCATGCACCCATGATGAAAGTTTGCTATAAAAGTGATGAATTTTATCAGATCTAGAGTTCAAGCAGACCTTGGAAGTCAGAACATGGAAATTAGGTAAGTAAAGAGATTTTATATTATAAAGCATTTTGATGCTCTTTTCTTTATTTGTTTTGCAAGATGAACGCCGGCCCAAAGAATGATGACTTAAGGAAGAAGATGTTGGGAGAAATGGCTAAGTGTTGGGATTTCTCCACAAACACCTAATATGCACCCAACTCAGAAAGGCACGCAACAAAGTAACGATGAAGGAATTAGGTGAAAATTTCCCAGGGAAAAGGGGAGTGGCAGTGCAAATTTGTCTGAGGCATTAAGAACGTGATGCAAAAGAGGCTAAATGCGCCCAAGGCAATGGGCTAGAGAAATATGAAGGTTACGAGGAGGAAGTGCGTCCAAGAATTAAAGTAACAAGAGGACTAAACGGAGAAAAACTTTTTGCAAGGAGGGTTTGAACTGAGTATTGTTGTATGCTTGCCTCCTCCTAATGCAACAGAATTGGCAGACAAAGCAGAGAAAGTCTTTCTGGACGAGAATCTTCTGATGGTAGTGGGCATTAATTGCTCGTAGTGGTTCCTGCAGAGGAGTGGAGAATCTTTGGAGCATTCATTGCCCCACTCCTCTCTATGGCGGTTTTTAGGGCAAAAACCCTAATTAGGGCATATGTGGCTCGATTTGAGCCCTTCTTTGTAATTCAGTCTAAGTCGTCCACTGGACTGGGCCAACTATAAAAGGGACATCCCCCCTCATTTGTAATCTATTAGAGATTAGATTAAGAAATCAGAGAGTAGAGAAGTAGAAGTTAGAATAGTGAGTAGAGCTTAGAGGTTAGCATAGCTTAGATTGAAATGGAAAGAAAGCTTTCCCTTTGAAAGTTTTGTAAGAAGTTGTTGTGAACACTCTCATGGTATAAAGAATTTTCATTGATTGGTGATTCCTTCTTTTATTGTGAGCAGCTAGCAAGGCTTTTTCGTGTTTCCAATTCAAGTAGATTAGAGTAAAGTAGATTTCATTTCATTCAAGTAGTTAGTAGTTGTGGAATATGGTGTTTAATTTGAGCAAGCTTCGCTTATCCATACCACTAGCAGGCTCACTGATGGTGGGTTCGCCTTGCGTGATCAACTGGAACATTGTGAACTTAACTTCAATTGCGGTTTATGTGTTGATATGTGTCATTGTGATGGTCTTTGCATGGTGAATCGTAGTTTGAATATCTCTCGTTATCCCTTTGAAGATTTCACGGGTTCTGCGGAAGTTGTCCGAAGTGAGGCAAAGCAGAGCTTGGTTTGAAATTTGCAAGAATTGATCTTCGCGTTCCACATTTAGAGTAGATGGCAGCATCTCTAATCCTTGCATCCTTTTACATTCAACATTATTTGGTTAGTTTAAGAACCCAAGCGTCACTGACAAATCTCCGAGATTTGAGAATCCTTTTCTTCTGAATGAGCAACTCACATAAGTCCCCTTGAAATAACCAGCAAATAACATCGAGCCAACTGAGACTATCCCCTGCATAAGGAACCTTGGAGCTGAATGTATGATCTTTCTAGCAATCTTAGCATGCAGAATACTTTGTTCAAGAGAGGATAGAGTATCCGTTGGGAAACTTTATTTTGTGTTGGTGCGATCATAAAACACCCGTCAACACAACTTCAATAATAATAAAATGCCATAACTCCAACAATAATGAATATAAATCAATTCCATCTACGCCCAGAGATAACCTACTGAATCTTTTGCTCACCTAGGTGCCTTACCAAAAATAGCAAGGTTGCCTCTATCATTCAACTGACTTACAATAAATAGTAAGTGTATAAAAATGGAACCAAAAACCTCTGAATAACATCACCTCTAAATATGCCAAGGGACTGGAGAGATAAACACTGCAAATGGCCATCTGAAGAGCGAGATAACTCCAACACTATGCCCTCTATTCACCATTATTAGCCTATGAGGACCTGATAATAGGCTAATCCTCCACACTCTGATGCTCGCTAAAAAGAGAACATTACAGGAGTGTCATTCCTAGTCGCCCTCAACTTAGGATGACCACGTCCCGAAATGGTCATTGGAGAAGGCACAAGTAGACAAAGTAGCAAAAGTGCCCTTCTTTAACTCTTAGCAGTTTGAAACATATCTCAAACAAATGATTATCCATTACGAGCAACATGGCCACAAGTCAGACATCAATTACAGCAGATGCCAGGTTACCATCTCATATGGGTCGTCAAAGTTTATGAGGGTGTTCGGAATACCTTCTCGAGGGGCTTTGGCTGCAAAGCCCTCGAAGAAGATGTCACAACAGATGAAGGACAATCTGGTGATGAGTGTGTGTAGGTCCGATCTCACACAGCAGGAGAGAGACAACATCTAGAGCGTCGACAACAAGGGGTTGCGGAAGAACTTCCTCGGCAATGCTGAATGGAAGTGCCTACT
This sequence comes from Sequoiadendron giganteum, assembly GCA_007115665.2. NCBI lineage: Eukaryota > Viridiplantae > Streptophyta > Pinopsida > Cupressales > Cupressaceae > Sequoiadendron > Sequoiadendron giganteum. The sequence goes on along the minus strand of CM021104.1, from coordinate 332,161,868 downwards.
GGATTTAATTAAGAGTCTGGTGACTGGGGCAAGCAAGGCATTGGACATTGCGGTGTGGATGATTAGCTTGATGACAGGGTTGTATGCAAGCAAGGTGTACAATTAGGCAAGTGTACACTCAGAGCGGATTAGAGAGTTCTTGTGCATATGGAACAAGGCATTTTACATGACGTGGCATGCCATTGGGCTATTGTTGGATGCTATTTACACTCAAGTGTCAACCGACAACTCGGGGAGATTGCAGCCAGTTGGTCAACTAGATGAGGGTTGATCGATCGTGTTTTATTGGGAAAACTTGGGGGTGCAAATTGCTGGCAATGACATAACTCGCTCTATACCACCAGCGAAGAGGAGGCAAATAGACATCTCACCACCTCGGCAGAGTGAGGATGACCATGAGCAAAGTGGAGACGACCATAGACCCAGTGTAGAGGAGGCCATCGAGCTATCCTCTTCGGAGGACGAGATGAGCACGAGGGAAGTTTCCCTGGTGGGGGACGCAAGCTCATAGGAGGTGGAGGAGGCGATTCCCATGGAGGTGGGAATGGAGCCATGACTAGCCATACCCATATAGCTGACAGTCGTGCTTGTGCCCATACCAACACCAGTTGCAGTGGACGAGGGCGCGGATGACACAAAGCTCGATGCATGGTTGGGAGAGATGGGTGTAGCAGCCGACACCCCTCCACCATCACCAGAGCCACCCCGTGAGCTGACCAAGATGGAGGTCACTCACCAACCGACTTCGCGGACAGACCTACCCTCACGACCTGAGCAACCAAGTACACAACCGACTCCACAACCAAGTATGCAACAGTCGAGTACGAGTACATAGCCAGCTCCCCAATTCTCTCGATTCATTTTGAGGCTAGCCCAGCCACCTCCACAGTCATTCCAACCAACCTCTCGGCTAGTCGCATACACAATTCGACCACCTTCATAGGGGGGCCGCACAGCATCTTCACCATCATGGCTAGCGCAAAGATACGCACATCCAAGAGGGCCAAGGGAGGCAGAGTCAAGTGAGGATGAGTCGGAGAGACTCTTTCACACTAACCAACCAAACCCTCATGACCTCCTTTGGCATGATACAAAGATATCTAAGTGAGTTGCAAAGGATGGCTCGGTTGATGCATGAGGTAGGAGAGATAGGGCAGCAGTTGGTTACAGGGCTCAATCCTCTAGTGGCGTAGGAGGCCATGAGGATCTTGGGCTTTATACAGCATGGATGCGAGAGTGATGCTTTATTTCAAGAGGTTGGCCAGGGGTGGAGACTGGGGAGACGTTGGCTACTTGGCAGCCAGCCCGACCCATTACAATCGAGAGACACGAGAGAGTACTTACATGTAATGTCCCCAATTTAGCCCTATGCTCTTCTTGAGGTTTTAGCCTATTTCCGAAAACTCGTAGGCTAAGCTGAAGCGAAAATTAGGGTTTCCTATTTTATAGGAGGTTTCAGATGCATATTTGAAGGCTTGCATGCAGGAGTTTGGAAGTGTGCTTCTAGGGGTTTTCTCGGTTTTCAATTAACTTCAGAATGGTGTAACATGCATCTTCATCTGATAACCTTTCAAGACACTTACTATTTATAGTAAGTCATGTTGGCTTCCCGGTTTGTGCTCAGATGGCGTTTGGAAACACTTACTATTTATCGTAAGTCTTGTTTACTGCTCAATTGGTGTTCAAATGATGTTTTGCAAACTTACTATTTATAGCAGTTGTTATTTTTGGTAAGTCAATTTATAGCAATATCATTCTAGCAACAGTTCAGCCTTTTGCAGTTCAGTGTGGCTATTCAGTTTGGCTTTCTATTGAGTTTGAAGTAAACTTACTATTTTTGGCATTTGCTATTTTTAGTAAGTCCATTTGTGGCAGTGGCATCTTTATCAGCTTGGTTTAGCTCGGCTAATGTCAGTTTGCTATTTTTAGCAGTAATCAGTTGCAGTTTGATCATTGCTCTTCGTTACCTCCTTGGACTAAGTTCCATACTTAGTTAAAATTGTGTTTTGAAGTTGTACCCCACGCCTAGCTTAATGACTTCAAGTTGTTTTTAAGTTGGGGCCATAAAGTGGATACATTTAATATTTTATTAAATGTTTTATTTCTTACTAAAGTGGGACGACTTGGAGAGGAGAATGAAGAGTTTAAATATTAAATATTTAAGTGCCTTTTGTGGTGTTTGGCATCCCATGAAGGAATTGAAGAGTTTTCTTTGTGGGAGTTACAGTTGATTCATTTGCCCAACTAAAGCTTATATATTGATGCTTTGTGGAGAGCTGATTATCTTGGAAATTTGAAAGTAAAGTTATGCTGCTGGTTTGAAAACCCAGAACCTGGCTAAGGGGAAGCTTAGCAAATTCAATCCATCCTTCGGGCCTGAAACTATGGCTTCCTAGGTGGGTCTTTGAGATTGTACTCCACACTAGAGTGTAGATGGAGCTTTATTTCTGATGTTATTTGACAGGTTGCTGCTGTATAACATGTTATTGAGTTGCTGGTTGGTTCATGGCTGAAGCGATTTTTTGTTCGTAGCTTCGCCATCGAATTTTCTATCGTTCTGGGTACTGGCCCATGATGTTCCACTGTGGAGGGCGCCCCTTTCTGCAAGTTTGCAAACTTTATCATTGAGTTTCTGATTTTTGGGAGAAGGTCGACCCTTCCTGGAGGCCATACCTTTCTCCTTGACTGTCTTGGGAATCGTGCCAATTGTTTCTCTCTATTTTGGGCTCGTTTTCTCAATGGGGGTTGGACGCCTAGCTCTTAGCTGTTGATTGGCTGTGGTTTGAGAGCTTTCCGAGTTGAAGTGAAGAAGATACATGGTGAATTCTAACCTTGCTGATCTGATTTTCTGTATTTCATGTTTTTGATCAGATTAGTTAGAAATTGTTATAATGTTGTTCTGAGTTTCTTTCTATATCATTTTGGCATTGTAAATGTTAGAGGAAGTGTTACTCTAACCATTGAGTGTTTTTTGGAAGCATATCATTCTCATTTGCACCTATATGCTATTTTTTTGTGAGCTGATTAGTAGTGTTAACAGCCATTGTTTCATTGCTGCAAATTCTAGTTTATTTTATACTCCCACAATTGAATGGTTGAGTTTAATAAAGCTTTTTGAATTAATGTTGTTTTCCCCCCACGAAATAAGTGGTTGTGAGGATTTGTATACCCCCCATTGTACAAATGGAAGTGTGGTTACATGGCTGGCTTGCCGCCTTAAATAATTGTAATAATCACACCCACTAAATAAGTGGAGTATTCCCACCGCTTGTGGATGCCTGCATCAGCAGAAGAAGTGTCATCTTCAGTTTTATAACTAGCACTCCACCATATGTTAGCACCTCGCCTTGCAAAAGGATCTTGCATGCACATTCTTGGTGTCGAGTTTAGCTCCCTCTTTCAATTGTTGTCAAATTATTAGATCCTAGGGATCCTCTGACCATATGCCCGCCCCTCCTCCTTAAGTGGTTTTAGGGCGCATTCTTGGTTAGAGTTGTTTCAATAGTGATTTGATTTGGAGCTAATTCTTAACGAGTGCATGATTGCATTGATGTGAACTGAAAAACAAGGGAAAAAATTAAGGGGAACATTTCATTACAACACTCCATGAGATGAAGAAGAGTTACAGAGATGTCTTCCTTCAATGGTGCCACCAAATGTTTTCCATAGAGGAAGCTATTGAGGCGAGAGATAGAGCTTTGGCAAAGGCGGAGAGCAACAGAGTGGAGTTGGCAGATCAAATCCGCAAGTCATAAGAGCAGTTGGCTCAAGTGACTGTCATCAAGCGTATGAGACTCATAGCTCTCGAGCAGACAGTGGCTGAGAAGGAGAGAGTGTTGGCGGAGCATGATGTGCAGTTGGGTGAGAAGGAGAGATTGCTGGCAAAACGTGATGCATAGTTGGCTAAGGCAAAGAAACTTCTAGCGGAGAGGGAGAACAAATTGCAAGTGAAGGACAAGGAGTTAGAGGGAAGGAGCCAAGATCTCGAGAGGAAAAAGGCCAAACTTTCAAAGGTGGTGCAGATGGTGAAGACAACATGAGAGAGGTTGGCAGCCAATCAAAAGCTTCAGCGTCTACAACAGCAACAATCGGCGACCACAACCCCTACATTGTCAGTACATCTAGGGCTCCCTCTCACCCTTGCTCTTCTTGATTTTTCCCTTTTTGTAATCCCCATTTTGGTTTTTTGTCATGTAGAAGACTTCTTTTGTGGGTAGTCAGCCGAGAGTGTTCATATTGTTTAGTCGGCCAATTAATGTAATTAAATTAATTTTTAGTATGTGCAGCAAAATATTTTATGTTATAAAGTTGTTGGAAATTAAGTCCTCGACCAGTGGGATTAGTTGCAACGGGTAGTTGCAACGGTTGGTGTTCTCAACCACCATCAGCAAATATATATATAGTTGTTTCATTGTAGTTGGAGACAAGTATCTACTGCATTAATGAATGAAGTACCATTATTTTGTGCACATTATGCGTTCGTGAATACCTCCTAGGTATGTTTTGTAAGTTACATTTATGTTTACTCTGTTAGTACATCAAGTCATTCCTGTGAGTAAACAGTTTCTAGGAGAAGTTGTTATGTTTATTAAGGGTTTGAAACCCTATCTTCCCTTAGAAGTGGTGCTGCACTGTTTGAGGCAGATTGTGGATTATTTTAGAGAAAACAATTGAATTTTCATGAGGGAATGATTCCCTAAGTCTGCTGCCATATTTCCTAAAGGAGTGCTTACATCTTGGAGGATGATTTTGAAGATAGAAAGGTGTAATCAACATCTTACAGTCAGTCATTCATGACATTGCAGGCGCTTCACTACAACAGGGGCAATTTTGGTGTTAAAGGATTTTGTTACATGTTAAATATCAATTTACAGCTTATGGACTGAGCACTTCCTTTGTCTTGTGTTCTGATCATCTTTGTTGCCTTATTGACAGCTTCAGTTTGGTGCAGCAGTTGTAGGGTTATTTTGAGAGGACATCACTTACATTACATTCGGTTAGCTGTTCTATTTCATCAGTTTACACAGTGAAGTCAAGTCTCATAAATGAAGTTACAGCAGTTTGGATCAGCTTGAATCACTATATTGGAGACAACTTATATTCTAGCCAGCCATTCTTTATGTCATTGTATTGATTGAATTTGGGACTTTTTGATGACTAGATTACTAGTAATCTTCAGTGTTCCATCAGCTGAATTATCTTCTTTCATCAGTTTGTGGACAGCAGCATATTAAGGTCAGAATTATATTGCTATTGCCATTTACTTGAAATCTCAATGCATGATGATGTATGGTAAATTAATACTCTTCAATGGACTTATCTCTTAAAAATATAAGTTGTATTATTCATCAAATCGTATTGAAAGAACAAGAATCATTAAACCTTGAAACCAGACATGAATGCGAATTGTTTCACAAAAATGCATGTAAGCTGGAAATGGTGAGAAAATCGAAAACTTGTCCAAATTCCTAAAAAGGGATATTACATTGTCTAAGCAAAGGATTTGTTATTTAGCATGTCTAGGTATGATCCTTTGTACCCTTAGAAGCTATATGAACAGATAACTTACAGCAAATGACAAATCCTCATTTGAATAGGCAAGGGTTTAGTAAATTGACAAGCATTTAAGTTCTCCACTTGCACTTTTAAGCACCATGAGGACAGACAGACACATAACTTCTAAAGATGGTTATCATTATCAATTTTAAGCATGGGATCAACTGTAATTAACAATGACCAGTGCTTAATCCTAGAACAAGAGTCATGTCATGAATTACTACAAGAAATGATATATGCAACTCAAATTTTCATACAGATTGAATGTTCTTGACCCTGTCTTGCAGGACTTAAACTCTCAATTGAATTCCTACTTGCCAAAATTTCAATTAAACCAACTACCCCATGTTTGCATCTAAAAAAGCTTACTAATAATATCTTGTGTTAACTAGTTAGATCACCTAGATGCAATGAGTGCTAAGTGGACCATTCATTATCATGAGAGATGGGTTCTTGTGAACCACTACTTATGAATCATGGGTCAATGAGTTTGACTCGAAAACTACACGGTTGAATCCTGATAGCAATATCATAATTTGACACATTGTGGAAGAAACCTCCTACTTATCAAATAATATCTTGTGTTAACTAGTTAGATCACCTAGATGCAATGAGTGCTAAGTGGACCATTCATTATCATGAGAGATGGGTTCTTGTGAAACACTACTCATGAATCATGGGTCAATGAGTTTGACTCGAAAACTACATGGTTGAATCCTGATAGCAATATCATAATTTGACACGTTGTGGAAGAAACCTCCTACTTATCAATTGATGAGCTAAAGGGGCTCTATAATGAATGGTTCATAAGGCACAACACTTGCTGAAGGTTTTGCAAATGGGGTAGCAAGCTAAGTGGGCTTAACCTTTGGGAAAACTCTGTGGTTAAGCGCGCTTTAGCTGGAGCAGTACTGGGATGGGTGACCTCCCGGGACGGACCAATGCTTCAACTCTGTGAGCATCACCTAGATGCAATGAGTGCTAAGTGGACCACTCATTATCATGAGAGATGGGTGAACCACTACTCATGAATCATGGATCAATGAGTTTGACTCGAAAACTACATGGTTGAATCTTGATAGCAATATCATAATTTGACACGTTGTGGAAGAAACCTCCTACTTATCAACAAATATTTGCTTAGGAAGCAAAAAGTTCCCAAGGATAATCAGCTATACAAATCGAGACAATCAGTAAGTAGAAAGCAATCTTATGTTGATTTTTTGTGAAAAGTACACATGCATTTACAAAGATTCATTCACAAAATAACCCAAATTGAAAGCAGCTCATAAAAATACATGGGATGCATTGAAAAGAGTGCTCCAGGAGGAATTCAAACTCCTAGGAGATGACAAGCAAAGAACAGGAATGTACAAGCCTACAATTGTAGACTCAAGGAATTATTGGGTAAACTAGAAAATCGGTTAGCTGATGGACTGAAGAAGAGATGGTTCTTCGAGGGATTGATTCCTTCACTAAGGAAGAAGATGAAATTTGTACCTTCATCATTATATGCCTATGCCTACAATCGAGCAGTGGATATAGAAAGCGAAGATAAGACATCTTCTCGAGGAAAGAGAATGTATAACGACAACAACGACAGTGAATCAAAGACTGTTCAAACCTTAAGGAAGGATATGATGACAATGATGAAGGAGCTAAAAGACGAGAAGGAAAGTACAAAGGAAAGTAAGGACTTGTGGTGCACCGAGTGCACAATTGAAGGTCACACAAAAACAAACTATTTGAAAAAATTATTTTCTGACATCTACCAAGTAATGGGGCATTCCATCAAGGAATGCCCATACAATTTGAAGACAAGAAGCACAAAAGTGCTCTTCACCCAAGGGGAATTAACCACTCTAACCACACCCCCGAAATCACAAAACAATAACACCAATGCAACTCCTAGTAGATACTGGAATAGATGGAGAAATAAGAATCAGTTCAACAACAGTGGACCAAGAAGCAAGACCCGGTATGATGCGAAGGGAAGACCAATGATCCAGTGCAAGAAATGTAACAAATGGGATCACTTCGCCAGAGAATGTCAAAGCAACCAGAACAAAGTAGAAATGTTGTGCAAGTGGTGTGGACCGAGTGATCATGAAGACACTAACTGCTCAAAGCAAAAAGGCATTAACATGTTGGACGTGGAGGAGCAAGACAAGGAAGTTCTAGCAATTAAAAGAGCGCAAACGAAGAAGCCAATATATCCAGACCCTCGTACGGAAAAGGAACGACTCTGAGAAGCCAAAGCTGAAGTAGAACAGGCGATGGCGAAAGAACGAAGAAACTCCAACGAAACTGCAAGTACCTAATTGCAAACGGAGTCAAAAAGGAACATCGTCAGTAGATGCTACAGACAACCATACTAATCAAGGTAATAGACCTTCTCCAAACCATGCCACAACTAAGAGTGGAAATTACAAACATGGTTGGTGATGATCAAATTCATCAATAGGAAGGCCAAAGAGAAGGCATGTTAGTAGAGTCACCACCCAAGGGAAAACAAGTAATCGACCCAATGCTGCTCACAGTGAACATAGGAAAGAAACCAGTTGTTATTACAATGGAGATCAAGGGGAAGAGCCTAACAAATACTATTGTTAACAAACGATCGAGAGTCAACGTATTTCCCAAAGATAAATGGAAGTGCCTCAAGAAGCCAACACTTTAGCAACCAACATTCCAATTGGTGGGCGCCAACCAGTATGGCATCAAGCCATTGGGAACATTGATGACGCGAAAGGTGACAATCGGGACCCAACTGTTTCTATTGAACTTTGTGGTCATTTCATTGCAAAAGAAGGCGTACGATGCATTACTCGGGAGGGATGGTTGATTGCAACCAAGGCAGACCATAACTAGAAACAAAATACACTCTCCATAGAAAACAATGGAAGTACATGATTGACTTGAGAAATCAAGTAGTGAGCGAAGAGATGTCATCATCCAATTTGGACTCGGAAAGAGCCGTATTAGGAGCAGAAGAAGAAAGAAGATTTATCGAACCAAACGACGAAGTCCTTGACCTCCAACATTGTTCAGAGGACAAAACAAGTTCGCTCAATGGACTGTTTCACTAGAAAATGAAAGCCTACGAAGTGTTCCAGCATGATTGCAATATGTTGCAAGTCAGGGAGATTGAAGGAGAAGAAGAAGAAGACTAATCCACAAGTCGGACATTTCCTTCGAAGTATGAAGAATACAAGGAGGGAGTGGCCAAGGTGGATGACACGCCAGCACATACTTTTGAACGAGACATGGTGATCAAGTACAAAGAACAGAGAATGAAGAAGGTGAACATAGGAAAAGAGAATAGCCCACGAATGATATGGACTGTTTCACTAGAAAATGAAAGCCTACGAAGTGTTCCAGCATGATTGCAATATGTTGCAAGTCAGGGAGATTGAAGGAGAAGAAGAAGACTAATCCACAAGTCGGACATTTCCTTCGAAGTATGAAGAATACAAGGAGGGAGTGGCCAAGGTGGATGACACGCCAGCACATACTTTTGAACGAGACATGGTGATCAAGTACAAAGAACAGAGAATGAAGAAGGTGAACATAGGAGAAGAGAATAGCCCACGAATGATCCTAGTCGAAGACGACTAGAATTTGATGTTGAAGGTAGCAACAATCAAGATCTTCACGGAATACAAGGATGCTTTTGCATGGGCATACAAAGACTTGAAAGGGATACCTCTAGAACTATGTGTACACAGAATCCCTCAAGTACCCGATGCACAACCCATACGAAAGAAAAGGTGTAAGAGGAAATAGAAAAAATGTTGGAAGTGAGAATAATCTTCAAGGTTTAAGTTAGGGATTGGGTCTCTCCCATAGTCATATCACTAAAAATGGAATCCGAACAAATTTGGATATGTGTTGATTTCCGAAGCCTGAATGCAATAACTATAAAAAGACCCATTTCTAATCCCATTCACAAACTCCATACTAGAAGAGGTGGTCGGCCAGGCAATTTATTCATTCATGGATGGATTCTTCAGTTATAACTAGATAAGCATAGCCGAAGAGGACAAATTGAAAACTACGTTTGTGGTTGAAGATGAAGTGTATGCATACAACTAGATGTCGTTTGGTCTATGCAATGCCTCGGCAACTTTTCAAAGAACTATTTTGCACATATTCAACAAAATGTCAATGGGAAATTTTAAGGCGTTCTTGGATGACTAGTCAATCTATAGTGACCAAGACACACATCTGAAGGCTCTCCGTGAATGTATGGAATGGTGCAGAGCAACAAGATTGGCATTGAATCCGAAGAAATGACGTTTCATGGTACCTTAGGGAAAACTGCTTAGGCACATAGTTTGCAAAGTCGAACTAAAGACCAACCCAAAAAAAATACAGGTGATTGTATAGAATCATAGATGGAAGCACCACAAAACATCACTGGAGTAAACTCATTCTTGGGTCATGTTGGTTATTACAAAAGATATATCAAAAACTTTACCCAAATATCCTATTCGCTTGACATACTCACAAGGAAGATCCAACCATTCACATGGACAGAAGACCAAGAGAAGGCCTTTAATGAACTAAAGGTATGATTACTAAACTCAGCGATCCTTGCATACCCAAACTCGAATAAAGAGTTCCACATACATGTCAACGCATCAAACTATGTAATCAGAGCAACATTGGCACAAGTGGGACCACAAGGGTTAGACCACCTAGTATTTTTCACCAGTCGGTTATTGTCAAAGGCAATGAAGAATTGTAGTACAACAGAGAGGAAAGTGTTGGGAATGATCTATGTCGTACAAAATTTTAGACATTATTTGTTGGCTATTGGCGTTTCAATTCGCACCTCTGGTATGTGAATTAGAAACGGACAGCTATGCATAGATAAACTGCTCCTTGAATTAGGGGGGGAAGCTCCCTCTTTGTTGATGTTGCTTAAATAAAGTAAACTAAACTAATTTTCCAATCTTTTTGTTCAACTAAGAGCACAAGGTTTTAAAACTCAAGCATCGTAGCTGAGATTTTCTCTTTTATGAAGTTCAACTGAAACTAAGCCTACTCTAATGATGTTCTAACTACTCAAGTAAATTCAGAGCTTGAGAGTTAGAAATGAACAAGGAATGATTCTTCAACACAAATACTTAAACAAACTTTCTTCCAACGCACATCTATTGTACTTTCAATGCAAGCTGAAATAAAGATTATATAAGTAGAACACATAAAACGGAAAATTGAGATAGTAGATCAGAGCAGCAAAGCAGGCATAAGATTTTATTTTCTCAAATTTCAAAATAACAAAGATTACACTTTTAGGACAGCAGGATTGTAGCAATAACAAGCTTACAATTTAGCCATCAAACCAGAATACACTTGACACAAATAACACAGGAACTGAACAATAACTTGCAGCTAGAAGAGGCTTGCAAATTTGCTCTTACACTAAATGAACAATACTGAATAACAATTAGAAGGCACTAGTAGGCTTAGTGTTTTGTTATCACAAGCACGGTTAAAAATAAATGGGCAAGGCTGCCCTTATTTATACACAAGCAGAGGAGTAGGGAACCCTAAAATCTCCTTGCTTTTACAACTAAGACTTGCCAACATGCAAGCTTTATTTCTAAAACTAAAACAAGATAAACATATAACAACCTATGAAAGCCTAAAAACAAGGAAAGTGCCAACTATTACATTTTGATTTCCTTCTTCAAAGAATGGATAAGAATTGAGACAAGAATACAAAGAAAGCGTGACGAAAGCTGGGAGAAAGCTATTGCTTTAAATCTCAACCACATCTGCCAAAAAGCGGGAAATTGTATCTCTATCGGGAGCATCAATACTATCAAGAGCAAAATTCCACTTTTCTAGGATCTCTTCACCTTCTGCGATTGAACTTAGAGAATCTTTCACATCTTCAGGTGCTTTATCGAATCTTGATGACATCGCTGCAATCTGACTCATCTTTCCATCAACAGGATCACTGCAAACACTGCCACGAACAACGTTCTGGAACTCTGCCTATACATCATCAAGCTCAATGTAAGAACCATCACTATAATGATAGTGGCAAGGAATCTCTGAAACAAACTCACTTATGAACTGGAGAACATCAACCACCCTCTTCATGTATATAGCTAACTCTTCAGATATCTTTTCATAAATTTTCACCTTGGAGAGGTGACGCTCTCTCCATGCAAGGATTTTCCTTTTATGTTCTCTTGAAACCACTGAGTCATATGTTGTCTTCAAATCAGCAATGATAATCTCATGTATTGGTTTCACTTCTGCTATACATCGCTCAAATCCTTGAATCCCCTGGCGTAGGTCATGGGCATTATACCTTAGCTGATATATCTGTGCAAGAACAACTCTACCTCTAGTGATGAACTCCTCAATCCAATCCCACATATGCTTCCCATATATAACCAACTGTCTCAACTGTTGTTGATCAGCTAGTGTCTCTAGAATCTGGGGCAGCAACTAAGTGGCTTGTGAGGTGTCATGAAGAAGATTAGAAATATACTGCTTGAGTTGTTGACTTTAAGCCTTGAGGGTTGCTTTATCCTCTCCATCTTTTAGTACTCTTTCCTTGAAATTTTCAGCTGCAACCTCAAACATATTCACATTGGTGTACCTAGTACTTTTGCCAAGATTGGCCTTAACCATTATGAAATCATCAACCTCCACTTCATCAATATTTTTATCTTCTGGAGGCGTAGCAGTCTCCATGACAATCTCACCTTCTGAATTCCTTTCAAAGTGAACTTGTTTCTTTGGTCTCTTCACAGGTGCATCCTGGTAAATGTTGTCAAGTTCTGCAAAGTTTAATTGATATGAAGGCCTCCTCCTCTTCCTTCCCAAAGAGTTCTCAAGCCAAAACGAGGTGTCTATACTAACTTCCCTGGGAGGTTCAGTTGTAGCTTCTTCAACTTCTTCATCTTGTAAATCAATATGGATCGAAGACCTCAGCGATGGTGGAGAATCAGGTGTCAAAGGCACTGCTTCTTCTACTTGTGGCGCAAGCTCTTCAAGTGAAACTTTTGCTACAACTACCGGCTGCTCCTGTAGAATTATATTGGAAAAGTCCAATCTTCTCTTTAGATTCTTTGTTCTCGAAGCTGAATTGGAAGAAGGAAGGGATGATTGCACAATTCGCAGCTCTATAGCTTGAATAGCTCGCTTCCGATTCCTTTTGAGGCCTAAGAAAACCTTGTTGTTCTTAATGAATCTGCTCGTTCTTTCTTCAATTGAGGTGCACTCCTTGTTGGACCAATTTACTTGTGGAAGTGGTTGTTGCTCAATATGATTTTGGGCTTACATAGGAAGAAGTACATCTCCATCATCATCGGACAATCCTTCAATATCTTCTGATAAGCAAGCTTTCATTTGATGGAGTGTAAGCCAACTGTTACCACGCTTCCATACCTTGAACTCATCTTTGTAATTAGCCCAGAAATCTTCAAGTGCAGGCACATAAGCATAATTCTAACCAAGACAAGATGCGATGACACCATGAGGATCGTATGATTGTCTCTCGTTGAATGGCTTGAGACCCAATTTAGATAGTTCATCACCCATTGACTTAGAATCTGTAAATTCCCAACTCAAATGGAAAATTGAAAGAAGGTTTCTTTCGGTTTCGCAAGAACTTGTGAACCTCATATGCTTACCTTAGAAACTCCATGAAAACCACCTCATCTGAAGGATATCTTGGCAACATGACTGGAGCACTTGAGAAGCCGTACACTCCGATGTAGGTGAAGGTAGGAAACTAGATGAACCAAACTACCCACTCCGCCATTGCTGCCTTGGCAGTTGATGAAATTCATAGGTGCAACTCGTTGTCTAGGTCTTGTTGACAGGTATTTTATGAACGCACCAACACAGAATAAAGTTTCCCAATGGATACTCTATACTCTCTTGAACAAAGTATTTTGCATGCTAAGATTCCTAGAAAGATCATACATTCAACTCCAAGGTTCCTTATGCAGGGGATAGTCTCAGTTGGCTCAATGTGATTTGTTGGTTATTTCAAGGGGATTTACGTGAGTTGCTCAATTTGAAGCAGTTGCAAGATACGAATAATTTTTCGATGATGCTCAGGTTCCTAAACTAGCCAGGAAAATACTAAAATTAAAGGGGATAGGGATAGAGACTCTATTATCTACTCCTAAAGGTGGCACACGAGGATCAATTTCAGCAAGCTTCGAACCAGATTCTGCTTTGCCTCCCTTCGGATAGCTTCTACAGAGCCGGTGCAATCTTCAAAGGATGGGGAAGGATTTTCAAACTCTAACATGACATGCACATACCATCACAACGATGCATACGGACATATGAATCACAATTGAAGTTAAGCGCGAAATACTCCAGTTGACCACACAGGGAAAACCCACCGTCAGTGAGCCCGCTAGTGGTATGGATGAGCAAAGCTTGCTCAAATTAAACACCACATTCCACAACTACTGACTACTTGCATGAAATTAAGTCTACTCAACTTTAAGCTACTTTAAGACCCTAAGTGAATCGGAGAAACGAAAAAGCCTAGCTAGCTACTCACAACAAAAGATAGAACCACTAAGCAATGATAAATCTTTGTATTATGAAAGTGTTCACAACAACTTCTTACAAAGTCCTCAAATGGGAAAACTTTCTTTCCTCTTCAATCTAAACTATGCAATCTATGCTATGCTACTTCTAAGCTCTACTCTCTATTCTAACTTCTATCCTTTCTACTCTCTGACTTCTTAATCTGATCTCTTACAAATGAGGGGGGATGCCCCTTTTATAGTTGGCCCAGTCCAACGGATGGCTTAGATTTGATTACAATGAAGGGCTCAGATTGAGCCACATATGCCCTAATTAGGGTTTTGCCCTAAAAACCGCCACAGAGAGGAGTGGGGTAATAAATGAACAGAAGATTCTCCACTCCTTTGCAGAAACCACCATGAGCAATTAATGCCCACTATCCTCTTCTAGAAGATTCTCGTCCAGAAACGCGTTCCAACTGTTATGCTTGCCAATTCTGTTGTGCTAGGAGGGTAAAAGAGTCTTTAAGAACATCTCCACAGATAATAAAAATTGATAGGATCCAGAGTTCGATTGCTTAGTTGTTCGCGTTCAGCCCTCCTGTTATTTTGATTCCTGGACACATTTCTTCCTTGTAACTTTCATATTTCTCTAGCCCACTGCCTTGGGCACATTTAGCCTCTTTCGCATCACGTTCTTAATGCCTTGGACAAATCTTCACTACCATTTCCCTTTTCCTTGGGAACTTTTTCACCTAATTTCTTCATCGTTACTTTGTCGCGTGCCTTCTTAAGTTGGGTGCATATTAGGTCCTTGTGGAGAAATCCCAACACTTAGCCGTTTCTTCCAACATCTTCTAAAAATAGTAAGTTGTCAGAACTCAGTGAAAATTTGATGTGAACCCGTTGGAAGCCTCCTGATAGCAATGCCAAGCTGAGATTTCGTTTGCCGACTTGATTTGACCTCAAATAGGCTCGGAGAATGAAAACCCTAATTTCACATACAGCCAAATTTTGCAATTAGGTCAAAAGATAGGGACATCCCCGGAAGGATAGAAAGATCAGAGAGAGAGAGAGAGACGCAAAACAACCCAAAACCAAAGCCAAAAGACCAGAAAAAAGCAAAAATTAGGGGGGTACCCATTGTGAATGGGGTGATGTGTGAAAAGGTCACAACATTAGTGCCACCTTGAATAAATGTTCCTGAACATTTCAAAGACTAAACCCATTTCATACTCAAAACCTTCGGATAATTCTTTCTAACCTATCAATTGACTAGGGGACATACTTAAAAGGGAAGAGGAATCCTAAATTGGATCAAGGCACCTCATCTTTTGATTACAAGTGCGTGCATATGTGTTTATTCCAACCGAAAAGACCATTGAAGTTCCTAGAATCCATCGTGACGAGCTACATAATGATCCTAACTTTAAAAGCATCCTGTAATTCTCGCAAATATTGCTCCATTGCCAGCTAGGCGTCCATATCCCCGATGGAGTTATTCACAAATTCCCAAAGCCAAATACTTTGATATTTCTTTCATTGCTCCTTTTCAAATATTTCTTTTTAGCACATTTTATCTTTTTGTGTATTCGCAATTGGCTCATAAGCAGTGAAGCTCATTTGGGCTTGAGAATTACCGAGGTGATTGAGTAGGATTTAAGATTTTTCACCTGCCATGACTTCTCCCAAGAAACCCCAATGACTTAGAGCAATCAATTATGTGTGTAAAATATAGTAATCGTGAGACTTGGTGTCAAGACACAATAGATGATTCCCTTCCGAGTCAAGTACAAATCCTAACCAAATGATAAACTCGAAAGAATAACCTCTAATTCTAAAGCGCTTCCTGAATGACACAACACCCCCTTCACAAATGGGATCCCTTTATTATCAACTAAACTAAGCAACAACTAAACTAAGGAAAGCAAAGCAGACCAAGCCATGCAAAAAAGAAAATGAAAACCTACTCTAACAGGACAAAATTTTGAATGGACAAGACTCGGAGGGCAAAAATATATGTAACTCCTAGCATGATTTCTTAGGACATTCAGTGGCAACACAACAGTAGTGATAGTGCGAAGCCTAGCAAACTTGTCTTTGAGCTCAAAAAAGTAATCTTTCGCAATACAAATCTCAAACTCAAGCAAAACTTCAAGAAATATTAGCAATTGAGGCGACTCATGTAGACCATGATTAATCCACAAGCAAGTTGTCTTTCGTAGACCTCCATAATCAAATTCATAACCTTCAAAATCAAGAGCAAGGAAAAAGACAACCTGGTGTTCTTCGTTCTTGAATGGAGACTCTTGATTGTTGTTCACCAACCTACCGTGTGAAGAGAGATTCCAAACACCCTCTGGAGGTCGCCATTGGTGATGTGTGGTTCCATTTGCATCTATGACATGCAAAATTTTACTTGTAAATTCATCTTCAGACCTTCTCGAGAGTAGACTCAACGCCCCTTCGAATTGTTCATCACTCTTTGCTTTATCAGGTGGTACTTTGCCTTCAAGTTGACATTCTTCTTTTATCCATTCATCTTCAAGCAGTCGCAGTTGGTGATACAATACTTCGTTTGCACCCGCATCATGCTCGTGAAGTGTCGACTCAACCTTGAAACCTTGGAACAACTCTTTTGTATCCTTATGTTGAATAGGCCAAGCATCCTTGTGCACATCTGTAAACGTGTCCTTAAAAATTAAGGATTCCTTAATAAGCTGGTTCTCAAATATAAAGGGTAGCACCCCTTCAAATTGTTTTGTTTGTGGGCGGGAGGTGGGACATTTGAAATATGATGATTGTTCTTCATACACTTCTTTTGATGTCACATCCGGCTCACCAATTTTCCCATCCTTTCGATCATTTTCTCCAAGGGTACTTGAAATTTCTTTTCTTATAACAGCTTGCAGCTCTTCATTTGGATCTTTTCTTTGTGGTGCGGATGAATGCTCAACAAGGATCTCCTCCTTTTCTTGGATTGACGAAGCATCAAACGATAGGTCTTCGTGACAGCTTTTTGAACCTTGATCATTGTCCACAATTTCTTCATTCTCTTGAACGTCTTCTATAGTTTCCTTCATTTCAACGCCTTCTTCCTTTGGCGCAATGTTTGGAACTTCACTTTCAACTGCAATTTCTTTTGGCTCAATTGTGCTATCTTCTTGAAACTCACTCCCTTGATTGTCACATGATGTGGTTCTATGCTTCTCCGGATAAGTTTCATCCATCACAGTTGTGAGGTGCATCTCCCTCATTTTATCTTCTAGGCATTCCTCCTTTGGTGTAGGGTATGCTGGTTGAATGTGCGTTTCTTTGCACTCCTTTGAAAATTTTGCATTGCATATACCTGGTTGTTTCGACAATCCTAACTGATGCTACACTTGGCTAATGGCCTCCTTGCATAATTGACAAGTGGATTCTGAATGCCTTTCATTGTGAATTCTACACCAGCCAGTCAACAGGATGCATTCCACTAGCACCTTTTCAATGCTCAATTGTTTCTTGCTTCTTTCTTTGTATCTCTCGAAGAGTTCACTGAGGCTTGGACCTTCTAGCAATACTGGTTTGAAAATTTCTCATTGCAAAGTTAGATGTACCCTTGACAAGAATGTCATACAATTTGATTCATTGTGCCAAGTGGTACCGTGAATTCTGCATCTATCTCTTGTTGCAAAGTCAGATAAACTTCCTGGAGACAACTGCACATTCAAAACTCGATGTAGGAAGGGAAGATCAACTTGAACACCTCCATGGTCATGAGAAATTTGTGGCCGATGCCCATCCATTGAGGAATCTCTGATTTTTTTTATTTTTCTAACTTTTCACTTTTTTTGGATTTTTTGACATAAGAGAGATCCAACATATCTCTGATTTGGCATTTCGAACTTTATATTGGTTCAATCCAGTTGAATTCCTCCTCTTGTGAAAACGAACAACCTAAAGTCGCCCTCCTTCTAGCGCCAATTTTGTTGCGTTAGGAGGAGGCGAGCAGATACGATAACGAATTGAGTTCTTCCCGTTCAGCCCTCCTTCTAGTGCCAATTCTATTGACGAGTGTTTTATGACCGCACCAACACAGAATAAAGTTTCCCAATGGATACTCTATCCTCTCTTGAACAAAGTATTCTGCATGCTAAGATTGCTAGAAAGATCATACATTCAACTCGAAGGTTCCTTATGCAGGGGATAGTCTCAGTTGGCTCGATGTGATTTGTTGGTTATTTCAAGGGGACTTACGTGAGTTGCTCAATTTGAAGCAGTTGCAAGATAAGAAATAATTTTTCGATGATGCTCAAGTTCCTAAACTAGCCGGGAAAATACTGAAATTAAAGGGGATAGGAATAGAGACTCTATTATCTACTCCTAAAGGCAAGACACGAGGATCAATTTCAGCAAGCTTCGAACCATATTATGCTTTGCCTCCCTTCGGACATGTTGACGGGTGTTTTATGACCGCACCAACACAGAATAAAGTGTCCAACGGATACTCTATCCTCTCTTGATCAAAGTGCCCCGCATGCTAAGTTTGCATGAAAGATCATGCGTTCAACTCCAAGGTTCCTTATGCAAAGGGGATAGCCTCAATTGGTTTGATGTGAATATGCTGGGTATTCCAAGGGGACTTATGTAATTGTTCAACTTTTTTAAGCAGATGAAAGATTTGACTATGACATTCTGATTTCTAGACTAACCGGGAAAATGTTGAATTTAAAAGGAATAAGGATAGGGATTCTATAGTCTACTCCTAAAGGTGGAATACAAGGGTCAACTTCAACAAGCTTCGAACCAGACTTTGCTTCGCCTCCCTTCAGACAACTTCCACAAAATAAGAGCAATCTTCAAAGGATGAGAAAGGTGTTCAAATTGTGACACAACATGCACATACCATCACAACGATGCATATGGACATATAAACCACAATCGAAGTTAAATGCCAATACTCCAGTCGACCACGCAGGGCGAATTCACCGTCAGCAAGCTCGCTAGTGGTATGGATGAAAGAAACTTACTTAAATCAAACCACGCATTCCACGGCTAACAACTACTTGCATGAAATAAAAGTCTACTTTACTCTATCTACTTGAATCAGAAAGACGAAAAAGCCTTGCCAACTACTCACAACGAAAGAGAGAATCACCAATCAATGAAATTCTTTGTATTATGAGAGTCCTCCACAACAACTTCTTACAAAAACTTTCAAAGGGAAAGATTTTCTTTCCTTTTCAAACTAAGCTAACTTCTAACTATTCACTATATGCTCTCTACTCTCTAGTTCAATCCTCTAGTGTCTAGCTCTTAATCTAATAGATTACAAATGAGGGGGGATGCCCCTTTTATAGCAAGCCCATTTCAGTGGACGGCTTAGATTGAATTACAATGAAGGGCTCAGATCGAGCCACATGCCCTAATTAGGGTTTCTTGCCCTAAAAATCGCCACAAAGAGGAGTGGGTAATAAATGCACAAAAGATTCTCCACTCCTCTGCAGGAACCATAATGAGCAATTAATGCCCATCACCATCTTCCAGAAGATCCTCGTCCAGCAGAGCGTTTCCGTTGTCCCTCTCCCTAACTGCAAACTCGATCAAACGGGCTAACACTGCCTCAACCTCTTGAACTAAAATCAATGGGATATGGTTGAGTTGAAATTCTAGCACTGTAACTGTCTGCCCGTGCCGAGTATAGGACTTTCTCCAAGCAACCAAGACATCCTAGGTGTTCTAAATTATGCTGGAGAAAGTGGAGATATTCTCAAAGTCATCCTGGACAAACGATCTCACGACTAAGAAGAAGGGAATCAACCTATCCCTCGAACCATATGTAGTTATCTCTTCTGAAGCCAACCTCCTAGCAAATATGGCCTTCAACGTATTGAGGATTCCATCCAGAATGTTACTCATTGCTTTCCTGACTCTAGCTGAATCCGCTCGTGCTGCATCATGGAAACCATGGCCTATGACCACTGAGAAGTACCAGCTGGTGAAATCGTACCTATCGCCCTCTTGTATTACACCTCCATCCACCAAGGTGTGTAAAGGCATATGCATCAAAGCCTCTAGACGAAGAACAGTCTTCGTTTGATAAATTTGGGTCTCACTCCAGGCTTGATCCACCATATCCATGTGTGCCAGAACATCTGAGGCCTGCCAGTAAGCATGAGCGAGGTCCTCCATGAATTTCTCTATTTCAGTCCGAACATGGCCAACCCACTTATCTGCTTCCGTTTCCATCTTCTTCAAATCCTCCAAGCCAACAAGTGACTCTCTCAGAAACTCTGGCGTGAGTTCAATTGCTGGGTTCCCTTGTTCACCAGGACCGCAAGATTTTGCACATATCCTATCAACATCTTATGCTCCCTCTTCAATCTTTTATACTTTCCTTCCATACGGAGCAACTTGTCCTTCAGTGCCTAATAGGAGTTGTCGCACTCCTCAATTATTTGGGCTCTTGTAGGACGACCCAACTCCACAATGGTGATCACATAATTTTCAGGCCTCTCCTCAGCTCGATCACACTCCTCCCTCGGGACAGCAACCTGAAGTGTGCGAGAGCCTGATTCATCAGTTGAAATCTTCGAAAATTTCCTAGCTCTCTTCTTTTCCGACGGTGCACTAATCCTCCTGAGGAGTTCCTCCATTTCAACTGTCGGATCTATGTCATCCTCAGGGTGCCTTCTCATTCTATCTATAAGCCAGTCTGGCACCGTCTACTGTGGATTGCAAATGACGAGGGGCTGCTCCTTTGTTGCCTCCTCCTCGCGTACTTCTTCTCTAACACTACTTTGCTCAGGCTCATCAGTCTCCATGAGCTAAGTATCTTCTGAACCTTGGGCCTCTTGCTGCGTGTTTTCCTCTTCTTCCAATGCCATGTCAAGTATCTGGTGGAAACAGGTATCGGTCGTCGTTTCCTCCTCTTCTTCCTATTGGCCTCTTCCTCTGGGTGCACTGACACTTAGGTTGTTTGACTCCCTAATGTTGGGCTGATCTATTTCTTCAAGTTCCCGCTCTTCATTCAATTTTGCCCTCTGATCAGCAAATAATGAAATTTCTCTCAAACTCGAAGACTGAGTTTGTGACCGCATGGGTGATGCTTGCTCCATCCTCAAAGGTATCGGCTGGGTTGGCACCTCTTCTCGTGTTTCCGCAGCTTGGACAATCTGCTTTCCTCTTCTCGCCGATACTGGCCTTTGATCGCCCATGAGGTTATAAGTAAGAGTTGTCGACCTACTCTTAAGTCTGCTCACATGCCTCCCGACCCAAGTCCTTGTGAAAGTCAATACTGAAATAGAAAGTGTGTCCAAGTCCGTGATTTCGGGCTCGGACCAATCAGGTGGTGGGACTGGAGTATTTCTCACTGACTCAAAGTCAGGCTGTATGACATTGACATCTTCGTCCACTTGATCAAGAACCGGAATGACTTCACACTCTCTGATTAACTTGAGGGGGAGCCTAATAAACATTCTCCTTCTTATCTCGGCCTCATCCACCGCATTTGCCCAAAAATCCTCTATATGAGCCTTATGCCTGTACTCAACATTCTGCACCACTCGGATGTTATTATAAGGATCGAAACCCTGCCTGCCCGTGTGATATGAGAGATGAAAGAACTACAGCTCATCCTCAGCCTCTCGAGCTGCCTGCAAGGAGGGACACACTTCACTGGAATTCCCCATGGCGATAGGAAAATCCAATCCCTTCTTCCTCTTCTTCTTCTGAATTTTATCGTAGGCAATGAGTTGCCTAGATACTTCTAGCATTATTATCTGATCAATGGGGTACCTCGGCAACCGGTATGGATACGAGGTGAACCCCTGTAGCCTAATGTATGTGAATTTTGGAAATTGGATGAGCCAATATCCATACTCTTCAATCAACACCTATGCTTCCTTTGAAATCCTCTGTTGCGTTCTTTGTTGAAGGGTCCTTGCAATATGCATCGTGAATGCATCATTCGCCTACTTGTAGTTGGCAGTATTGGTCAAATGTAATTGTGTGCAGGCCTCGTGGATCTTGAACTGGTCAGGCCCACAGCCGATCGGCTCCTTGTACGTTACCCTCTGGTACTTAGTCATCCGAGCCAACATATACATCACATACGAGCTCATGTAAAAGGTCTTCGTCCTCCTCAGGCTCCTAAACTGCTCATCTATGTTGTCGCTAATCATCCTAGCCCAATAAACACATTCTTTTCCCTCCAAAATGATCTTGATGTAATAAAACATCCAAGGCTCGAAGATGTAAGCTTGTGAACTCCCATTCACCCGGCTAAGCCTCATTATCAGGTCACAATATTCTTGTTTCACATCTTCAGCAATTATTTGCTTCGGGAGCTTAGTGCGGGGTGGCTTTGGCCTTTGCATCCAGACTCTGTTGATTACAGCGGCACACCTTTCGAAGGAGGAATACATTCTATCTGCTCTATCCTTCGTTCTATACAGCATTCTTTCGGAAGTGGGAATCCCAAATGCCTCTCCAATAGCATCTGGCATGAAGTTGGCAAACAATTTGCCATCTGGAGAGACAATAGTTCTTCGTTCCGGCTTGTAGCAATTCGCGCACTCCATGATCAATTCTGGACACTGTATTACTAGTGGAAAACCAGCAGCTGCATAAATCCCACTTTTCATTATGTTGTGCGCTGTGACTGACGGTTGATGACCTCCCAGCCCATACATCCTTGATTTGAGTGCACCCAGATTAAATGAACCAAGGTTGGTGTCATTTAATCCCACCAACTTTGAAGTGATCATGAACTTTGGAAGAAATGGCTTGGCAAGCTTTTTGATCACTGCCTGTCGGGATGAGCTTGCCTTGCCGGCTTCAATTTTTGCAGTTTTGCCCGCAGCTCTACTTGTTCCTGCAACATTTGCTCTTGCTTCAGCCATCTGCAAAATAAAATAGAATAAGTTAGACCGCAGATTTTAGAAAAAATAAAATAATCCTCGAGATGGCTGCAAATACGGAGTTAGTTTTGAAAATAAAATCCCTCAGCGTAAATTTTCTAACTCCAAACCTCAAACTCTAAAATCCTCTGAGCTCAAAAGAACTTTCAGCAATGTCACTTCCGGCACTTGGTAGAAATTCGCAGCAACTAGCAACTTTCAGCAAGTAAACAACTTCTCTAGCATAAAATTTGAACTTTCAGATTGTGACTTTCAGCAGCTAAAAAAGATAATAACTGCAGCAAAGTATTTTGAAACTTCTCTTCAGCCTCCCAGCACTCAACTTTCAACACTTCGAAAATAAATCCTTCAACTATCCAGCATAGAATTTCGAAATTTACAGCCCTCTAATTCTAAGCAACTTTGAGAAATAAAATCTCAACAACTTTCAGCAACTTCAGAAAAAGATTCAATCCTCTCAGCAATATTTCAACCTCTCAAAGAATTCTCTTCACTTCAGCAACTCTCAACTTCGAAATGTGAGAAGAAATGAGAAACACGGTTGCTTAAATAATTCTTCGCAAGGAATCTTGCCAATTTGTGCTGGAGTTATTTTTAGCACCTATTCCCCACTCTCTCCACTTAGAATCTTCCAATTTATCATAGTAGTGGGCTAGTCGTCATAGCAGTTGCCATTAATGAAGATTCTTTCCTCTACAAAATTTGAATTTTTTCCCTCCAGTTTACCAGTTAACTCACGGTAATTAAACCACTTGCAAGAAAATCACTCTGACTTGCTTGAAAATTCCATTTTAAATTCCTCGCAATGTTTAACTAAATTCAACTCGAAAAATTTCCATTAAATTCCAACCCATTAAAATATCCATCGTTTAAATCTTCAACTTCATGAATCTGCCTTAGACAATTTAAATCCCCATTAAAATAATTCAACTCGTTGATTTAAAATCCCTTGTTAGCTTGCTTAACCTTCCGAAATTTAATTTCCCTTAGGAAAATAATCTAGGTATCTTGGAAAATAATTCCCCTTTGAAAAATATAATTTTCCCTTAGGAAAATAATTCCAAACTTTACTAACTCATGGGTGCACTTTAAAGGGGTTCATTTAATTTTCCACTTGACCCATAGAAAAATATTCATTTTAATTCTCCCCTTGAAAAATATTTCATCAAGTTGCCAACTCCATTTAAATGCCTTGAAAAATTTTTAATTCATCCATCTCTGGCGCACTTTAGCTAGTGAAATACTTATTTCACTTAGGAGAATTTCTTCATCTTACTCTTCAGGCGCATTTGACCCTTGGTATTTTTTCGAAGGGTCCACTTTTACCTTTGCCTCAGGCAAATTTCTCATGCCTTCATCCTTTTATTACTTGGGCGCACTTAAGCATTTTCAATGCCTTAGGCATTTTCCCCATCAACTCATCAATGGTGCGTTTCTACCCTTTTAATTTTTCTCTTATGACTTAGAAAATAAATCCAAGTCATTTCATATCTTGGGCGCATATGATATGGGTTACTTCCATTTTCGCCTTAGGCAAATCTTCACGCCTTAGAGCCTTCACTACCCTTTGGGCGCATTTAGCATCTTGCACTTTCATTTTAATGCCTTAGGCGTTTTCTTTGGGTGGCATCTTCATGGTGGGCGCATTTTATGTGGACAACTTTCATTTTCCACTTGAAGCTTTTAAACCTCATCACCCCTTGGGCGTATTTGCATATGCAAGCTTTCACACTATGGCACATTTTATCTTTAGTGCTTTCATGTATGTGCCTTAGCCAATTTTTTAAACCTCTTACACCTTGAGGGCACATTTCACCCTTGCAACTTCTATTTCCTTCTACCTTAGGCGTATTTGACACTGGGTGCTTTTACTTTTGTATGCCTTAGGCGTTTTTTCCTTGCTTGAGATGGGGGCATTTTCATGTGCCTACTTTCATTTTCGTGCCTTAGTCTTTTTCAACATCTTCATCCTTGCTTGAGGGCGCATTCAAGGGTCTATCCTTTCATGTGAGGGCTCATTTTAGGCCCCATGCTTCTATTTCCCATGCTTTACAATCTCCTTGCCTCTTGGGCGCATTTGACCCTAGGTGCTTTATTTTCCTATGCCTTAGAGAATTTGGAACTCCCAACACACCCTTGGGCGCATTTCATGGGGTTAGCTTTCACTTCCCACGCCTTAGGCAATTCTTACCTCTCAACTCAACTTGGGCACATTTTGATGTGCTTACTTCCATCTAAGGGCGCATTTCACATGTGTTGCTCTTATTACGTGCCTTGGAAACTTTTCAGGTGGCTCTATGCAAGGTGGGCGCATTTAGGCATGTCTACTTTGATTTTTGTGCCTTAGAAAATTTTGAAGACCTCTCAACACTTGATGGGCGCATTTGAGGGGGCATGCTTTTGTTTTCAAACACTTAGAAGATTTTCCATGCCACCACCTCAACCTTGGGCACATTTAGGCAGGGATGCTTTCATTTTAAATGCCTTAGGAATTTTTCTTCTTAGCATCATCTAGGCTTGGGCGCATTTTGCCTGTCAAGCTTCCATTTTCCTTGAGAGCGCCTTTTGATGGTGAAGCTTTGATTTCTCATGCCTTAGAAATTTTGATGCCCTCAGCCTGTCTTCACCTTCTATTTTTAGCAAGTCCTTGATTTTCTGACTTCCTCAACTCCGTTTGTCGTGAAATTTTCACCATACGATCCTTGTTGCTTGACGAACCTGTTTGAGATAGTTAGACTTTCAAACCAAAGTGGTATTCAAAAGCACTTTTCAATCATGTTTGGCTTGAGGCTGCAAACAACCCTTCAATCTTTTGTTTGAATTTCTCATGTTGCGAGGTTATAATGCTTGATGCAAGCAATTACAAACTCAAGACTTTGCACTGAGACAGGAATTGATGCCATTGCAAGTAATCCAAAATGATCAAGGTGCCTGACTGCAACATTGTCTACGTCTTCCAAAGCACGCAAATTGAACACTAGTTTGATATGATGCAAGTCAATTTCAGCAGTTTTGATGAAATCATGATATACCACTGATTTGGTCTCAAATTCGATGGGAGAGTACACCATACTGAAAAACTTGAAGATTGACTATAATCTTGACTATCTTTGGGCAAGTTTTGCACAAACCCTAAATTTAGGTTGCTGATTTTTCTTCTTTAAACAGGCAGATTTTTCGAAAAAATATGAGCTATGGGTTTTGTGGAAAATCTCGTTGCAAGATGACCGAGATCGATCTTTTTTGAAAATTTGGATGGCTGGTTGAAAAAGCAGCAAACCCTAATTTCTGAAATTTTTGACAAAAAAGAGCTGAGAGTTGGGTTTTGTGCAGAATCGCGTTTGAGAGGGACCCAGATGATCAAATGTTGAATATACTGAAGATTTCTTGGGCATGCATGGAAAAATCAGGTTCTTGAAAATTGAAAAAATTTCCAAAATTGTTAAAAATCATGAACCAAGCAGACCCAAATTGCTGAAATTTGAAAAAGATGACATCCTTTTGAAAATTGATGCCCTGAACAAATAAAGCATGGAAAAAGGAGCCTCTATGTGAGCTGATACTGAAAATATAAAGAACTCTGAAAAATCTTCAAGTTTTAGCCTTCAAACCTTGAAATAGGAAAAATTCTTGAATTCTTCTCTTTTGCCTTGAAATCACCTGCAAAAAAGTATGAAGAATGAATGCACAAAGCTGCCTTAGAAAAGTTTTTAGGTTGAGAATTGCCTTGCTTCCTAAATTTTGAGCTGTGAAACCCTACGCTTTGTTTTTGTGTTTTTTTTAAATTTTGAAATTTTTGAAAAATTTCTCTAAGGCATGAAAGTTTGGACGCCACCCTTAGAGGACTTAGCCAATTTTTGAAATTTCCTAAATTTAGCTTGGTTTTGTCCTCAGTTTGACTTTGATTTCTGGACACTCAGTGAATCCTGTGATCTGGCAAAATCCTGTGATGTGAATCCTCAGTTTTGACTTTGACTTTTTACTCTTCGAGCAGACGTCGTTTGCAAACATTGCAAGTTATTAAATTGCTGATTCTGGGCTTTTAATAGAGTTGTTGCCAGGAGCTCAAAACACATCCGAATGAGCTGAAATTGAAACTGGAGATAGATGAAGAATTATCAAAACTTGCTTAGTTGCCAAAATTTGGAAATCAGACTTTTAAGCCCAAGCTGTTCATAAACAAAATCTGCAGTCAGCATGCCATTCCTGGGCTGAAAAATGCAACTGTTCCACCAAACTAAAAGCTGGGTGTCCAAAATATGATGATTATTCTTACAGTATGGTAGAACATAACTTAGGTTATAATGAATCCAAAAAGAGTTAAATCATGTTGGATCAACTGATATGCTCATGTGAACAGAATGCCATAACCTAGCCAATGCCTATTATGTGAGGTCCATTTGTACCCATCTGATCATCACTTTGTATTATACTTATCATTTGAATATTACTTCCTATTTTAAAATACTATTTGTATTTCGAAATTTCTCATATCTTGGTTGATATTGTTGCCATATTGATTCTCACATAATGATTGTTCTTTTTCTAGATTGTGGACCAACATTGGTTTGGGGCATCCAACAATAAGATGCATCCTTCTATAAATATTATGGTGACATTATAATGAAATCAATTTGTGAAAAAACATGGAAACCATGAGGCCTTTCTTGCTTTGTTTATCCTTTGTCTTGTGTCTCTGGTTTTCGTCTTTTCTCTACAGTTTAACATGAGATTGATTGTCTCCATTTGAAGTGGAGACCTATGCTGGACCTTAACACTCGTAAAATTAACATTTATGTTATTTCTTGGCCATTTCTTTTACTTCTAAAGAAATAACAAAAATAAATAGAAATGTCCTTGAGTTAAACTTCTAGCAAATTTTTGCCATTAGAAAAATCTTTTGTCCATCTAGAAGTGCCAAACTAATACATGCATAGTACTCCATTAAAATATAATAGATTACTAATATTCCAACTTACTATGCACCTTCAGTGAAGAGAGCTAAATTATAGATGTGCATAGCTAGAAAATCTAGCTAGTAGACTATTCAAGTGAATATTAATCAAATTAACAATGCATGCAAATACATTAAAATTAACACAAAAGGATACCTCTAATTCATTTCCATCTACAAAAAGCTTTTGCAAGAAATTGATTCCATGAATTGCAGAGAGGCTTGAATTCTCAATTGGCACTACATGTTCACGTGGTAATGGTGAATCTTTTGAAGTAGCAGTTTCATTTTTCTCCACACTAGTAATGAATCCAACCATAAGAGATGATGGAAAAGGCCATGGCTGGGTAGCAACATATCTACAAAGAACAACAGTGCCAAGCAACTATTTAGTAAGTTCAATATTTAATAACAGGCCAAATAAATATCAGCAATTCAGCATATGTTTATACAACACAACTAAAACTTTCTGCATATTATGAGTACCTTATGCTGTTAGTGTCTACAGTTATGCCAGCCTCTTCTTTTACCTCCCTTGCTATAGCCATTTCAAATGTTTCTCCAACTTCAACAAAGCCTGCCAATAAAGAATATCGACCTGATTCCCATTTACTCTGCATTAAACCAAAGCAAATGTCATTAATTAGTAACAAAATCATGTCCCCGTCAATATCCATATGAATCTATCATTGGCTCTTCATAGGAAACCATATTGATCATGCTAAGACAAAATAGCTTACAGGGCTAAAATAACATCCATCTGAAGAATTTATTAAATATCTTCTATCAAAAATTACAATGTAAAAGGAAAATCATAGGATATGCTATGGCAATCAGATATATTAAATATCCTCTTATCCAAAAAGAAAAATCCTAGGATACGCTATGACAATCATGCCAATAGCCAAATCCAGTTACTTGGAATAGAAATGCATATATGATACTTGTTTGCCACAAAATCTGCCTGTCATAACAACAATAATTTCCATGAAGAAATGCAACTTGTTTTATGCACAACTTTCCCTACACCTACATACATAAGTGGAGAGAACATATATTTTTCCAAATTGTTCACATGAAATGGAAGCCTAATTGAACACTCTACGAGGTTGCAATGGTTGAAGAGTCACTAGACCACAACTAAAGGATAAGAAGAGTCCAAATCTTGTTTCTTGCAACTGAGTGGCATAGTTGTCTCTCCAATTATTCTGCTAGCTACAGAGCCATGGCTCATAGATCACATAGGATGCGAGCATTTTGATAAATTTCCCCAAATATTTCTACTATCCTTGTATCACACTACAACCATGGAACATGGGGATAAAAAAATTCATACTAGTTTTAAAAAGATTGAAATGGCATAATTTAACTATAATAGGAGAAATATATATCTTTCTATGCAATCCTCACCTGCCTTCCTAGAAGAGCATAATCGCCATCAGCAACAAGCATTATAACAGCAGGATCCTGCATAGCAGCATCCATTTAATTCATCAATTTGAAAGATCTGAGGTTCTAAGGAATAGCTTTAATATGTCATAGTTCTCTGTGATGCTCTTTATATGATATGTGAGGAAACATCTAAGCATTTATATTTTCAATAAACTTTGAGATCAAAAATTAAAACATTGATAAACATAAAAGTCAACCAGGTTGTTTTCACACTGTTTTACCACTAGAATATATACACATACCAGACGTGGGTATACCACAGTGCTACAGGATTCCAACGAGCATTTCAAGCAATGACCGCCATCTTTTGAAACCATCTTTGTACCACAACGGCCACAGAATCTCTAATAAAAAGAAAAAGCATGTCAAGAGAAATTTCTAAGAAATAATTGACAGTAGATGGCAATAGAAGCAAGAAAAATCCTTCATACATTTTGATTATGCCACTCAATCATTCCCCGTGCATAAGCAAGAAGCCCTGCTTCAGATGTCTTCAGGTTGGGTCCATATTTCCGAAGGTCAACCAGTTCTACCCCTTCAAACCAAGCAGGTTTACTTCCTTCTGCACTGTTTAAAAGTTAGCAATTACATTGATAAGAGCTATCTAATCTTCACCTTTTCTTCTTACACTACCAACCAATTTGAAAAATCAGGAATGGATGTTGGGACCATCAGACTAATTATTGACACCTAAGCTTCTAGAATAAAATAGCAATAAGGATAAGTGTGTTACTCTATTATTGAAGCATATATAAATGAAATAACAAACTCATTGCTGGCAATAAGATTACCTTAAAACATCAGCCACATCAATTGCAAAGACAGGAGTGTTCTCATCTCTAGTTATTCCAAGAAAAATGGAATCACAGAGCTTCAAATTCTCTTTTATAATATCTGTTTTGTGAATTGGAACTATCAGTGGTTGCCCATTTTTTACCATATTTTTATTCTTCACAACTGGAACCACCTGAGAGAGTGACTTCATAAATCAAAACTAAGAATACTAGGTACATTTCTTGCTAAATAAATAATATATATCTTTTGGACAATCCCTCATCTTAATCAATTGTACTTTGCAGTCGTGTTGACTAAATTTGATCATTTGTGGATGTTAACATAAATTTATTTTTCTTTCTCCATTCCTTAACCAATTTAGAGTAACTAGAAATAATGAACCAGTGAGAAGTTGTGAAAGGGAAAAAAACAGGCCTAGCAGAAGTCGTGGCACATTTCTTGAAAATATTACATAAGAAGCAATCTTAGTGAAGAATCACTAAAACTAATCTCAGACAAACATAAAATGTATGAGTAATAGGCCTTAGAACAGTGAATGTGGTGCCTAGAATTTTTTTTTTTCATTCCATGCAGAAGTCAGTTTAATTCAAAAGTTCCAACAAAATGTGTTATGTTTGCTCCAAAAATTTCATCCCAAATGCAAATGAAGAGCAGCAGTTAACTATTACAGGATTCACATGGAAATTTCATGAACATAGACCATGATTACTAAGATTCAATTCCTTTATCCACCACTATGCATCCATATCTCTATGTAATTCAATGGGAGCATTGCCTGTGATACAAACATGTGTTAGAGTAAATAAACAGATCTCTCCAGGTGAGATTCACACATAGATCACAGAAAATAACCAGGGAACTTGCAATGGGTTGATTTTTTTTCATTTTGCATAGAATGCTCAAGAAACACATTGCATTTAGTAAGTTCCCTTCTCCCAAATACCAACTGATTTCCACCCATTCAAGTAACAAACACAACCATTGTCAGACATTTTGAACAATATCAGCAAGCCTTGGGTTAGAATGTCACTAATGGTGAATCACAGATCATTTTCCAAAACAATCTTTAAGAGGTGATATAGGAGATTGCTTCACATCTTGATATTTGTGAATAGCAACTGCCTACAAAGTATTTGGGGGTTCGACATTAAGTGAAGAGGTATGCTATATGAGATTGAAATGCCTGCAAGTGTCACCTTGGTTTGATATATTACTAAACCTTTGGACACAACAGTGACTTATTTCACCAGCCCTATGCAACTCATCAAGCCTGTACTGTGGCCAGTGCCTGTTTACATTGTCCTTTACATCTGTATCCCACATCCTGTTGTTACCATAGTTGCCAGGAAACTCCATTATAGGAACATGGACTGCATACCTGGCCCCATACCCACAATTTCTGATGACTACATTTATGTATAATATAGCTATCTCTTTATTCATTTACTCATATAACCTACTTTTATTGGTGTCCCAATCCCTGTACCAGTACTGGTACCCCTGTGTCTCCTAATAACTATGGTTGTTACTGATCTTGAGCTCATTCAAATAAAAATTGTAATTTCTATTGCACAGCATGAAAAATCACTTTAAATTTCCATTATTCTCATGGTGTATAATTGCTAGGCCTTATTAAGTTGGAGACATCGACTTGCATGATTTCTTTTATTTTACTAAAGATCTGGCTACAAAATTATCATGGCAACTTTATCAGCAGTTTGACCATCCATGATTAATCTTATTTTGAGCTGGTGAGGCTCAGGGCTCAAAAACTAACAATGCTTATTAGGATGTCAAATCTTAAAGCTCAGCAGTGTTTACTTACTAAGTGGTTAACCAACGAACATGGAGTAAACGAGAATGTACAGAAACAATTAATAAGCATATCATTTACACAAGAATTGCACAGAATAGAGCATTGCATTCATTCATCAAGTATATCAGCAAGTAGATCACAATATCTGAATGCCGGGTCCTGACTACAATGAAATGATCACATAAATAGCCGACCGATGGTGGTTGAGATACCAACCGTCGGCAATGATTCCTACATTCTTGTGCAATTCTTGTGTAAATGATATGCTTATTAATTGTTACTGTACATTCTCATTTACTCCATGTTCATCAGTTAACCACTTAGCGAGTAAACAAGCAGCTGAGAAATTTTCCGGTAGGGAGTACACATTGGTTGTCAAAGGCCATCCAATCCCTTTGCCCTAAGGATTTCATATAATCACAGGAGTAATCACCCCCAGCCTTGTGACCAGTAAAATCCCAAAAGTGTCACATTGTGTATCCTACAAGAGGGTTTCTCCAACATGTTTGGACATAACAATCTTTTCCATAAATAAATTTTGTATGTATTTTACCTCAGGCTTCTCAGTTTGGAATCTTCTTTGCATAGACATTGACTATTTTCATTTGAACCTGGAAAATCTTAGAAAATATGGTCAAAGGTCTCAGTTTTAAACTGGCCACCAGGATCACTTTCCTCTCTTATTTTGTGATCCTTTATTGCAACCTCTTTGACATTATTTACAATGGCATGAGGACCATATGGTTCAGAATTATAATGTTCGGCTTAATTTTCTTGCCCAAGTAACAGAATATAGCTTTCATTCAATTTAATTTCCACAAGCAAAGCAATGTCTCCTCTAGGAATTAGAATTAATATGTTTACATTACACTCATACCAACATTCTTTCATGACACTTCAAAGGTAATGATGATTATATGGTTGCATCTCATTGTGATCTTGTATTTTTCATCAGCATGAGACACATCACCATTACCAAAATTCATTCAAGTTGCAGAATGTTACTGCATGGCCCAAGGACAGCTCTTTCTATATATGTTTTATTACATATCGAAATAATAATCCTCAGTGCTGATGCTCATTCTAGGAAGCAGTTCCAAGGGCTATTTCAATGCAAATCATTCATAAAGATCTCAAAACTATCACTCTTTTTTGTCAACTGTTCTTACAGTAAACAAATCTGGTATATAGTAGCAAAGCCCAGAACCACACAATTAAGAATAAATTGGATACTGTTTCCCCAAGTGCATGCATAAGAAGCAAGAAATTCATCATCTATGGCACATGTTCTAAGATGAAATTTGTCCACCCAGATGCAAAAAAGGATAGCCTATGTATAGCTCCCCACTTAAATGTGGCATTCTTGTTGTTTCAGTATTGAGATCTTCAGCAATGAGGATGCCCTCACAGAGTCCTAATAAAGGATTATTGGCACCCATACAAAACTCACCTTTTGTACTCTCTTTTGTCATCATTTGATTCTTGATCTTGTGTAAATTCAATCAATTGTGGTCCTCCTAGTCAATTTTCAAAGTCATCTTGTCATGGTCTTTTCCTCAAACAACTTGTTGGGATGTTTACTTTCATGCCTAGATTCCTAAAGGAATTTGTGTTTAAAGGTTTGCAATTAAGACTATTTGCTTTTCTTGAGTTTTTCAACCTTGAATTGTGTATTCCTTCACTGCCCTTGGAACCCGAGTTGCTTAATTGAGTCATAGGTGCCTATAATTCAAACCTTGTGCTATCACACACTAACCCTTCATCATGTGTGTAGTGTTACAATGCAAGCACGCAAAACCCCTCGCTAGTAGCCCTCATGACCCTTCGCTCCCCGCATAACTATTTGGTTGCAAGCCCTAGTCACTTACCTTTGGCAACTTATGTTACCATTTGTCTTTGTTTCCTTGACTAAGATATTACTAAGGTGACCAGCTCGCACACTAAGTGTTTGCCCATTGCAACCAATTTTTCCATGCCCCCACGGAAATGGATTTTTTATAACCCAAGCACAAGTATATGGGTTACACCTTGTCAAACAAATTAAGTAGGTGTTGGAAATGTTGTCATTGATGTCAAAGGCACATAAGAGATTGTTAGAATTGTGTCATTGATGTCAAGAAAGGGATGCATTGTCTAAGTTTGATATCATTGATATATGGATGATTAAATGAAGTTTAAACTTGTTTGAGTGAAGTTGACTTCTTTGTAGAGAAGCATATGGGTTAGCCATAGACATTAATGTAGCTCAAATCTGCAAATCACAAGAGCAGTTGGCCCATGTGACGGCGTACGAGAGTTACGGCTCTCGAGCAGACAATGGCTAAGGAGAGAGCATTGGTGGAACGCGATATGTAGTTGAGTGAGAAGGAACGACTGTTGGCAGAACAAGATGTACAGTTGGCTGAGACAGCGAGACTTATAGCTAAGAGGGAGAACCAACTACAGGTGAAAGACAAGGAGTCGGAGGGGAGGAGCCAGGAGCTCGAGAGGGCGAAAGCCAAACTTTCAAAGGCAGTACAAATCATGAAGATAGCACAAGAGAGGCAACTGGCAGCCAACTAGAAACTCCAACCTCTACAACAACAGCAGTCGGCGACAACCACCCCTACGTCATCAGGACATGCAAGGGTGCCCTCTCACCCTCCTCGGTAAGCAATTTTCTTTGTAGTCCCCATTTTGGTTTTCTATCATTTGGAAGATGACATTATTTTTGTGGGGGGGATGATGTAGTCAGCTGAGAGTGTTCATGTTATTAGTCAGCCATTTAATGTAATTAAATAAAACTATATTGTATGCGGCAAAGCATTTTATGTTATAAAGTTGATTATCATGAATTAAGTCCTTGACTAATGGGATTAGTCGTAATGGGTAGTCGCAACAGTTCGTGTTATCAACCATCATCAGCAACTATATATTTGTTCATTGTAGTTGAGGACACGTGATGGCATGTTATGTTGATAGCACGGATGATTGTATTCTATATCTCTTGCATTAATGAATGAAAGTACCATTATTCTTTGCACATTATGCATTCATGAATATTTCCTGTATATGTTTTGTGAATTACATTCTCGTTTACTCTAGTACGTTGTCAAGTCATTCCTGTGAGTAAACAAACCCCACTAAAGCAACTATTGTATACTATTAGTATTATGATTGTGTATTATATCTATATCTTGGTGTCTAGGGCAGTTTTAGATCTCAAGGAGCTTGCCCTTATAATTTGAAGAGAGGTATACCTCACATAATGTTCGACTTTGAGTTTGTTAGAATATTGTATTGATGTCAAAGCGAATGAACAAGATTGTTGTCATTGATGTCAAAGGAGTATGGAATATTGTAGTTGTCATTGATCTTGCACACGTTTATGTATTAGATTGTGCAATGGACCACGGAGTGTGATCCGAAACGTTGATGCAAAAACTCTCACACAATCTAATCCAGAAACGTGTGCAAGAAATTGATATGGATTGTGGAAACTTGATATAATTAGTTGTCATTGATGTCAAGAAAGAATGTCATTGATATCAAAAGTGTATGGGAGATTGTTGGATGTTGTCATTGATGTCAAAGGTGAGTGGTTGTTATTGATGTGGACGAAATCAAATGAAGGCCAAAGGCCACTAATCACCATACAAAGCAACTCAGGTTAAGAATACAATCAAACGACCAATAAGACAAGTTTATGAAGCCTTAAAAGTGTGCATTAACGTTGCTCAAATGTCAAGTTTATGCTTGTTCAAGATTGCTGGTCAACCTTCTAATTCTTGGCGCCTTCCTTCTAAGATGGGAAATAAATTCAAATTAATATTTATGTTATACTTGGGCTGACCCTCTCTGCATTATGGAAAATAAAATAAAATCTGAATTGACCAACCCCTTTTCACCATGACGTTGGCCAAGTTCCTTTGAAGAGATTAATTGCCTAATTTAAAGGAGATATATATATATGATTAATGGTGCAGTAATTGAAAATGAATTAAAGAGATTATCTTTACTAAGTATAGTGATGCATGAAGATAAGGATTATGAGCAGAAATTATATATAAAGATGACAAAGGCACATAAATAATATGCAAATCACATATATTAAGAAAAGTATATACATATTAATGAGGGAGATGTCATAGGCTGCTATTATATAAGACAATTGCAGAGATTATTATTATCTTCTACAAAAGCAGCAATTATATTCTATAAGGCAGCGATCCTTAATTAAAGGCAGTGATCACTATTAACAAAGGAGAGTTAATGATAAAGGAGGTAGTGGTTCATTATAAGACAGCAGTTATATTTATCAAAAGCTGCAATCAGTTTTGAAGAGGCAGAAATTAGTAATGAAGAGGAATCATGATTCTTTGAAAGGTCATCATCTTTTCAAAGAGATGCCTCTTTTCGTGAAAGGCATAAAGATATAAGTTGAGAGTATGATTTGTGGAGAAGTGTGTGTGAAATAAATGTAATATCATACAAGCAGATTTGTGAAGAAGGAAAGTGTGTGAGACAGAAAGATATATCATTCAAGAACAAGAAGATTTAAGAAGAGACAAATTAAAATAACACAAACTACATCAAAAGCCTTTCTAAAGCCAATAAAGCAACAAAAGATTGGTACTTCAAATATGCACAGGTCCAATTTCCAGTTTACCTCACTAATGTTCCACTTTGAGTTGTCTCGAGAGAGACAAATTAAAATAAAACAAACTCTATCAAAAGCCTTTCTAAAGTCAATAAAGCAACAAAAGATTGATACTCCAAATATGCACAAGTACAATTTCCAGTTTAGCTAAGATTTATAAAGTGCGGCTTTATCAATTATCAAAACTTCATAGTAGTAAAAAGGGTGTTCTTAAAATCAAAAAATGTATTCGCCTAGCACTTGCAAATCTTTCAAAACCATAATCCTTTTGCAAGGATCAAGTGACTCAAATATATCATACCTAGCAAACCTTGTGCACCAGAGCAACATAGAAAACAAAGTTAATCCTTACCAGAGAATCAGGGCTGGAAAAAGCATTTAGAAGCCAAGACAATTGGGTGCGGTACTCAGGAGCACGTTTAATTCCTGCATCAGAAAAGCATATAGCCTTTCCAAAAAGAATGCAGAAAAAATTAATGATAAAATAAATTATATAAAATTCCAAATTCTATAACAGGCCAAGTATTATTGCATGTACGTGCAACAAAAATCTTTGGTTAGAGTCTACTGCAAAAGATAAAACCATCAGCTGTATCACTAATGGATTGTTATTACTGAACTCATGAAACACATAATAGTTACCGAAAGTAGAAATTCTCCCAGGACCTGCAATGCCTTATATTTTTCGAATACATGTCAATTTTCAGAGTAAATGATCATTTTGTTGTTTAAATATTTGTAAATTTAATATGTGGGTGAAGCACTATGCCATAAATTATGTGTTATATTATACTGAAATATTAATGTCCATTAATGTAATGTGATTAATTATAAATTGTCATTAGGAAATCGTACGGATTTAAATGTACATGAATGTCTAGAATGTCAAGGTTTCTCCAAGGCATAATAACAGATCAATGTCCACTTTAATTTGGTCCCCAATTAATAAATGTTGCATAAACTTGTCAGTTACAAGTGTCCGCATTTGATATAAATTGTTGTCAAAGCCTATTTAAGTGAGAAAATAACAACCAGATGACCCACATTCCTGAGATTGTGGCATTTATCAGTTGTAGAAGAAAATTGTGCTGTTTAGAAAGCAGAATTGATTTGGAGAATGAAAAAATATATTCTAATGTCCATTGAAGACCAAAGTAGGTCAACAGGACTCAAAAGTACAGCAAGTTAAAAATACTAATCAGGAGTACTAAGGAACTACAATAATTAAAAATACAAAGTATCTAAGAAGAAAAATAGAAACAATAAAACCAAGTAAGCAATAGGGAGTAAATCCAAATAGGTAAGTCCTAGACAAGTCGATATGTAATCTCCATTCTCAATCCTAAGCTTTCTAGTGGTTGTTAGCCTATTTCTGGAGTCCCATAGGCTAATTGGAGGAGTTAAGGGGATTCCATGATCCTTGGAGGATTCGTGTCAATGTTTTCAGAAAAGTATACTGATGTTGCCAATGAGCTTTTGTGGGTTTTTTTGGGTTCTTTCCGGGCCTTGGTGGGCAATATTGTTATTTTTAGCGAAGTCTATTTTTAGCAACTTACTATTTTTAGTAAGTTTCAGTTTGATTCAATTTGGACCAGTTTGGAGTTTGGACTCACTATTTTTAGCAATTTACTATTTTTAGTAAGTGTTATTTTGAGCACCTAGTCTTGGCAACAGTACAATGCAAGGTTTCCAGTTTTGGCAGTGGTTGGCAATTCAACTTGGGTGATTCCTGATGTTTTTGGCATAATTTTCATTCGCCCATTTGTTAAGTCTTTGAAAAGGTGACTTTGTGACTTAAGTTAAAAGTTCAAATATGACCTATCCGCCTCCTCCCCCTTACCCTCCCCCCTTGTGCTAAATGCCTAGGCATGGTAACTTAAAGTTGTTTTTAAAAAGGGGACTTGCATTTCTTAAGATGGACACCTAGATGAGGGTCAAAAGAAAATTAAATTAAATTAAATATCCTTTTTGGAAGTGGGCATCCCTTTTGGAGGGGAAAGCTTTTCAAATTTGTGAGCCCTAATTTCTATATAAGCTCACCTTGTGCTCTCATTTTGATCATGTTGATTGAGGATAACAAAGTGTTGTTGAATTGGGGATTGAATTCTTCAAGGCTTTGGAGACGAAAACCTTCAAAGTTGCTCTAGTTTCAAAGTTGAGAGATACTCTCTAGCTAGACATTGGAGTGGCTTCACTACAGGAGTCACCATTGGAGTTATTAGTGAAAGATTTCCAGTTTGCTTTCGGTTATGGGTTGTTTTGATGTTTTCTAGCTTTATATTTTGGTGTGCACTTGAGTTGTTTGGAGTTGCAGGATTTTTGAAGGGGAGTTCTTGGTTCCATACTTGCTGGCCATACCATTTCACGCCTAGGCCATACCATCAGTTTGGCTTGTGCTGGTTGTAAGATTGCAAACTACTTTGTGGGTATTGCTCCATTATTTCCTGCAGACCTGGGCGACCTGATTGGTGAAGTTGCAGAATTTTTAAGAAGAATTGGGTTTTTAGGGGCTGGTTGCCCCTCCTAGCTGGCTGTACAACTTGGGGTTTGTGGTGTTTGGCTGTGTGTTCACTTCTGCCCTTCTTTACTGACATTTTCAGACCTCTTTGGTGGTGCCATAACCCTCACATGACCATACAAACAGTTTTCAGGCATACTATGGTGATTGGATGAAATTCTAGGGAGACATGCCAAATTGCAGCTTGCTATTTGGAGAGTTTCAGGCTTGTCATTTTCATAGCAGACCTGCTGTAGCAACATGTAAGACCTGATACAGTTCTTATGAGGTCATACTGTGAGCCCGGGGAGATCTTGGTAGCTTCAGAGGTGCTCATTGGGTGACATGCTGTGTATAGACCTGTTGTTTGGAGAGTTTCAGACTTGTCATTTTCATATCAGACCTGCTGTAGCAACATGTCAGACCTGATACAATTCTTATGAGGTCATATTGTGGACCCAAGGTGATCTTGGTAGCTTTAGAGGTGCTCATTGGGTGACATGCTGTGTATAGACCTGCTGTTTGGAGAGTTTCAGGCTTGTCATTTTCATATCAGACCTGCTGCGGTGACATTTCAAACCTAGTACAGTCCTTAGACGACATATTGTGAGGTATAAATTGATAATTTATTGCTGGAGATAACTTGTTTACAAGTTAGGTTTCATGTGGGGTTGCTTGTCTCATAATCTTGTCATATTTAGTGGCTATATAGCAGAATTGTAATTGTTAGTATCATTTGTTATGAGTTTTCATTGTAACACTGATTTGGTAGTACCATTCAATGATTCAGCTCTTATTTGGATTTTGATAATAACCTCATTGAATAAGTGGTTTCTCTATTTCCTGCTGAATAAGCAGATGAACTCTTAATTGCTTCATGTAATTCCCGCTGAATAAGTGAATGATCTCTTTCTAGTTAGCTATGCATCCCACTGCATAAGTGGTTTTGGTCGGCTTGCCACCAAATGCTTTCTTTTTGCAGGTTGTAATTCCCGTTGGATAAGCGAATGTTTCCTTTCATATTTTGGAGATTTCTTACTCACCCACTGAATAAGTGGTTCACTTCAGTAGCATTGCATTGTAAACCTTACCACCATATGCTCTCACCTTGCCCACATTGGAATATAGGTGATCAGAAAGTAGAAGGTAGTTTATGCCAGTTGATTATCTTGCTAACGCTAACAAGTTGCAAATTGAAAAAAAATTAAGGGTGGGTTATTACACAGTACATTTGCAGAACTTGAGAGGAGGCAGCAAGGGGCTAATTATATAAGTTAGAAATGACAACACAAGATGAAGAAGAAGATGTTGATAGAAAACTGGCATCAGCAAAGAAACCCAGAAATTAAACATTTTGATACAAGTTCTCTTAAAGTTTTTGCATACATACAAAAAATTGTGAATACCAGATTGTTGGCGTTTCAAATCGTACCTTTAGAATGCGTTTTGGAAACGGGCAGCTATGTGCAGTAAACTGCTCTTCAAATTAGGATGGGAAGCTCCTTCTTTTGCTGGGTTGCATAAAGAAAGTAAACTAAACTAGTTTTGCCTATCTTTTTGGTTCAACTGCGAGAACACAAGGTTATAGAACTCTAGATGTTGCAGCTGAGGTTTTCCCTTAAATGAAACTTAACAACTACAACTTAACTTACGCTATTGGCGTTTCTAGCCTCTCAAGTAAACGCAGAGCAAGAGAGTTAGAAATGAACGAGATTGAATTTCTGACAAAGATACTTAAACAAAAATTTCTCAACATACATTCAATTCAAGCTGAAAAAGAGATCATAAAAGCATTACACAATAAACAGAAATATGAGACTTTATATCAAGGCAGCAAAGCACGCTCAAGACTTTATTTCCTCACACTTCTAGCACAACATAATAAACAAAAATCTGATATTTTTATATCGGGGCAGCAAAGCACGCTCAAGACTTTATTTACTCAAACTTTTGGCACAAAGTTACAATTCCGAGATAGCAAGTTGTGGCAAAATACACGCAACATGCGATCAAACCAAATTATCACTTGATACAAGACACATGTACTGAACAAGAACTTGCAGCCAAAAGAGGCATGCAAACTTGCCCTTAACACAAAGTGAACTGACACTAATCGATAACAAACATGAAGGCATAAGCTCAGCAATTTTGTTATCACAAGCACGGTTCTGAACAACACTAAATAACAAAGAGAAGGCACTTGTGTCTTGTTATCACTAGCATGGCTAAACTAAAATGAGCAAACACTGCTCTTATTTATAACTAAGCCGAGGAGTAGGGAACCCTAAAATCTCCTTGCTTTTACAACTAAGACTTGCCAACATGCAAGCTTTATTTCTAAACCTAAAACAAGATAAGCATCTAACAACCTATGAAAACCTAAAAACAAGGAAAGTGTCAACTATTACATCTTGATTTCCTTCTTCTTCAAAGAATGGATACGAATTGAGACAAGAATAGAAAGAAAGCGTGAGATAAGAATGGAAAGAAAGCTTGGAGAAAGCTTCTAGAAGATTGTTGCTTTAAATTTCGATCACATCCACCAAAAAAGCGGGAAATTGCCTCTCTATCAAGAGTGTTTATACTATCTATAGCCATATTCCGTTTTTCTAAGATCTTCTCCCCATTTGCAATCAAACTTAGAGAACCTTTGACATCTTCAGCTTCTTTATGAGTTCTATTCTTGAAAAACATCGCTGCCCCAAAAGATGACTCACTAATTGATAACTTGGCGGCTCTGCAATTTTATGCTTCTGACACTTCTCTTGATTCTCCCACGGAAGAGTTTTGCACAACTTTTTGTGATACTTCTCCTTTCGCTCATACCACTCCCTCTGCACGTTCTTCAACTAAGATGATGATGTTTTATGTCCATGATGGTACTGAAAAGCATTGTTCAGATAATTATGATACAACACTTGTTTGGCTCTAAATTCGATGGGAGAGTACTTCATGCTAAAAAACTTGAAGATTGACTGTAAACTTGACTATGCTCGGACAAATTTTGCACAGCTTTCTATTTTTAGCTTGCTGATTTTCTTTGCCAAACGGATGAATGTTTTGGAAATTTTTTTGAGATATGGGTTTTGTTTAGAATTTCGTTACAAGAAAACCCAGATCATTCATTTTTTAAAATTCCGAGTGTAGACTGAAAAA
The DNA here is from genome assembly GCA_007115665.2 of Sequoiadendron giganteum. Classification (NCBI taxonomy): domain Eukaryota; kingdom Viridiplantae; phylum Streptophyta; class Pinopsida; order Cupressales; family Cupressaceae; genus Sequoiadendron; species Sequoiadendron giganteum. The sequence goes on along the minus strand of CM021104.1, from coordinate 332,119,581 downwards.
GCAGCAAACCCTAATTTTCTCTGAAAAAGCTAGCATATGGGTATTGTTCATAGGCACATTTTGGATGAACCCATTTGGTTAGATTTTGAAAACCTCGAAGTTTCACTGAAAAAGCAGCCACTTGAAGTTTCACTGAAAAAGTTGTGATATGGGTTTTGTTCAAAAGAATATTTGAGATAGACCCAGAAGATTGGAAGTTGTAAATTTTTAAGTTTTCTCTGACATGCAAAATAAAAAGCAGCTGCTGCAACTTTGAGAAAATTCTCCAAAAATTATCCAGAAGATAAAACTAGTATAAACCAGCTCGCTGAAAATTGAAAACAATGACCTCCTTCTTCAAAGATTTGGTCCTCTAGATGAAAAAAGCATGAAAAAACAAGCTTTCTCAAGTGCTGATCTGAAAATTTATGAAAAACCAGCAAGTTTAGGTTCTTGAATCTTGAAAAGAAAGGTTTGAAGTTGCTTCTGTATTTCTCCTTGAAGCCACCTGCAAGAAAATATGAAAAATAAAACACAAAGGTGCCTTAAATAAGCCTTGTCTTGAGAGAAACAACTCTCTTTAACCCTAATTCTTCAAAACCCTAATTTGAGTTTGTGCAACGAACCTTGACGTTTTCTCTTCTTTCAAGATTTTGAAATTTTAAAAAAATTGACTAAGGCAAGAGAAGTCGGGCGCCCTTCTTGGCTTGAGGCGCCTATTCTCTCCAAACTTAACCATTTTTTCACTGTTTTCAACTTCTCCTCAATTTTCAACTCTAATTTGATCTTGTCTCCCGGCTTCCAAATTGATCTGACGAACGAACTGAATGTTCCATCATGGAGCCTGATCGAATCTAACAACATTGTTCTGGAGACATCTCCTGAAAAAAATTTCATTTGACCCTTCAAATTGTCGGGTGCCTATCTCCTCCAGGGGCGCCCACTTTCACCAATGTTAGAATATTTTCATCGTTTTTACCTTCAGAGTTCTAAACACCTCTCATCATGGCCCCTGTTTGATCTGAGTTTTCCGGAAACTAAATGATCAGATGACTGCGTTGTCGGGCTCTCTGCGGAGCTGAGATAGATCTGACCAACATTGCCAAGGAGCTGCATTTCTGATTTTATCATCTAATACTTCAAAAAGATGGATGCCCTTCTTCTCCAGGGGCGCCCAAGTTTAGTAGACTTAGAAATTTTTCTAAACTTTTCAAATTTCTTTCCTAGTTTAACGTGCTTCTATTGGCCTTGACTGTCGGATACAAAAAAAATCTAAGGCATGGGAGTATGGTCGCCCTTCTTGACTAGAGGCGCCTAGGTTCACCAAAGTTGGACAATTTTTTGCATTTTCAAAATTTTCAGCTTCTTCTCTCCTTTCTCTATTTTTCGTGCACGTTCATCGTTGACAGCTTTTGTTTGACGCTTGAACGTCTGATTCCGACACCTTGCAGCCGACTGACCTCCATTGATAACCTTGATTCTCCAGAAGAAGCTTCTGAAAAAGCAGAATAGACCCACTAGGGCAAAACTGATCTTTTCATGATTCTAATTGCACTAGCCTGATGAGGAAGTATTTTAAGCCAATCAAAATTAGTCTTAACCCTAGAAGCCAAACTTTCTATTTTTAGAAAATTTTGCCAGTATCTATTTCTTGAGAAACCCAAAAGAACCCAAAAAAAGTTTCTATTTTTAGAAAATTGCTAAAAATAGATTTTTTCCTAAAATTTAGGGTTGAAAAACTGAAATCTGGGTTTTGTTGATTTGGACGTGTTCTAAACCAACCCCCGATTGTCAGATTTTGAAAATTTCAAGTTATTGACCCCCATGCAAGACATACAAACCCCAATTTTGACCTTTTTGACAGATTTTGACAAAACTTTAACTCATTTCTTCAAAATGCCCAAGTGTAGCAAAAATTTTAATTTGAGGTACAACACAGATAAGTTTATATCAACACATAGAAGTGAGTCACATAAAGAGAACATGAAGTTTTAAGTAATTTATATCCAATTGGAAAACTAAACATACACAACATAATGTTGGAGAATAAACAGTAAGTTGTCTTATGAGTTGGTAGGATTAGAAAAAGGCTGCTTTAAAGCATAACCGTATATCTCCTGCTATCAAGTGGGGCTTGGCAGGTATAATGAGATATCCCAAGGCAATTTTGTAGGCAAAAATTTCACTTTCGCTAATTTATGCGAATAGGCATTTTGCCAAACACTTATCCTGCTACTGTTCTGAGTGTGCTTCTAGATTGTTTTCACTAGAAAGATAAATGTTTTGTGTACAGATTACAAGATATGCATTTCTTACATTGTAACATATAAAGCCATAAATTTTAAAATGATTCATAACAGCTGAGCACACTTTGTTTATATATAAATATATTTCCAAATGATACAAAATTACACTCAAAATGGCTTTTTTATTTTTCACTATGGATATAGTGAAATAATATTAAAATATTCTAACCTTTGAGAATGCTACCAAACATCCTTACACAGCTCCACCAGTCATGAATAGCATCGACCCCTTTTCAAATATTATTGGCGCCTCCCATAAAGAGTACCCCAGCCATAGCTAATGGTACGAAAGGCTTAAGAAGGAGGTACGGCAATCTAAACAGCAGTGATTCCTTTTGAAATGTGATGGCAGCTCCTTTGACCTCTCTCCTACTCCACGTCACCCTTATAGAGTCCAAAATGTGTACGGCTTTCCTTTCCAAAAAGTGCGACTCTTTCCAATATGGTATGACTCTCAATATATGTGGCAGCTAGAATAAGAAAGGGGGTGTGGGCCACTTAACTCCCTCACATACTACCAATATCATCTACAATGTAGTCCATTAGGATGGAATATATGGTACAGCTGCTATGACTGTAGTTGTCCCTAAAATAGTAAATATTTTATTTTTGATATTTCTTTCCTGTTTGCATAGAACCAAACCACTCAGAAATTTGTCTCTAAAAGAGACTTTACAAATTTCATAATCTCCTCTTGTAGTACCAATGTGAGAAATCTGAACAATCTATCCAACAAACTGGCTAGGGTGGAATTGTTTCGCGACCAAATCTAGTTACCTGTAGGGTTTTCGTCCTAAGGTTTCGAACTTCAAAAAGATCTCCAAAATCACACAATAGAATAATATCCAAGCATATCAAAATGAGCTTTTGTTTTCACTTTTGTATCTGTCTCCACCCTAACTTTTTTAATTCCCACTTTTTGATATTTTAAATAAACTCAGGAATAATAAAGTGACCTTCTAAAACTTCATTAAATATCCACAGTCACTTTATGAACTTAATTAAATTAATTAAATAATATTATCCTTAAGATATGCAAGATTGAATAATATTAAATAATTAAATTAAAATATTCCCTTAGTTCCGACATTTGCCTACGAGAATAAAATAGGCTAATTATTAGGCATCAGAAGGAGACATTATATATAATTTGCCAACCCCGCAGCTTAGCTTGTGCTCAATTTTGGGTAGATTGTGCTAGGGTACTCACTTCAAAAGAACAAGAGGCAAAAGGATGTAAAAAGTCCATATGAATGGTCGAACGAGGTTTTGGCTAATGTGATACTAATAATTGCAATTAATGCCACTCTTTCTATTTCTTCATTGCTGATATGAATTTGTAGTCTAACGAGTATTAGTCTTATGTGTGAGAAAAAATGTTTGTTCAAGGGAAAGGAAGATAAAGAATGCAGTAAAAATAGTAGGAAAGGAGAATCCCCAATTAATACTTTAGGAGCCAACTGAGCAACTCAATAATAAAAGCAAGGTTGGAGAGGTTGGTAGAAGGTTGGTGACAATTAAAACTTTCTTCAATTAATGATAATGAGTGTTTAGGGACTCTTTTTGTGTTCCTAATCAAAAATTCTGCTATTAGTGACTTGAACTTCGCTCAATTGTTTTGTAGGTCTACGGTCTTTAACCCTAGGTAACTTAAGAAATAATATTCTTCAAAATCAAAAATACATTATTTCTTAAAACCTATATACAACAAAGATGCAAAGATTTTATGTTCTCATAACCATAATCAAACTCTTCTTACAAAAGTTAAGAGTTTGAAAAAATGGGAAAGATATATTTTAAGACAGAAAGAAACTCAATTTGCCAATAAACAAACTTCTATTCTAAGAGCAAACTTCCATGTTATTAAAGAAATTCAAACAAATGAATTTCTAGAAAACACTTAATCTTATGTCAAATCAATCCAAACTATGAAGTTAAGAAATATCAATAGTACTAAATTCAATTGCTATTGCAAAGACTAAGAATTTTGATCACTAGGATTCGAAGAAACCTAGAACAAAGATTTATCAACCTCCTTATTATCATAAAAAAATGTGATTACAAAATAAAAAGTTGACTCATTTAAATGACAAATTGTGACAAAATGCATGGAATCCATGAAACCAACACTTAAGTAAGCATAGTTCAAATGTCATTCTACAAAGTTATTCCCTGCCTATCAAGATCAGTGTTCCACGTAGTTTCGAAGACGGGGACGGGGGCACGGCAAGGGACACGTCTCAGGAACGCGGGGACAGTGGGTCTAAGTTTGGGGGCGACAAGGTGACGGCGGCAAGGGGCGGCGGGGGAGCGGTGCATTGAAATACATATAGTACTTGAAAAAATAGTTATAAAAATATGTATAACTGTACAAGCCTAAGGAATAAGTAAAGTTTAGAGTTAAAACACATTGCAAGGATTTCATTGAACTAGTGAACATTGAAACAATGAAAATATACTTAATAGACATTGGAACGAGAACTAGATGTTTCACATAAAGCCAGATTCCACAACCTTTGGAATGAGAACTGGTTGTAAAGCCAGATTCCACAACCTTTGCCAACACCCTCTTGCCTGTATGTTGTTAATGTATCGATTAAAAATTTAAATGGGCAAGGCACGGAACTGTTAGACTCTAAACTGAAATACCGAATGCCTCAAAGAGATGTCATCTCGTGCGATGCAATGCAGTGTGGGCTTGCTCACAGTTCATTGCATCCCACAAGATGACATCTCTTTGAGGCATTCAGTCTAACAGTCCCTTTCCTGTGCTTGCTACATAATGAAAAACACTCATTCGATCCCTGTTGACTGCATAAAACTTAGGGAGCTTTGGACGAGCATGGACATCCATCAAGTCATAAAAAAATGAAACAAAATCAAAGTTGAAAACCCTCCCTCATACTTGGATTCAATCATCGCTTTAGTCTTCAGATGCCCACACTCAGCCTCAAACTCCTGTAAAGTGTAAACACTCGGCCAAAATGAAGTATAGTTGAAAAATTAAGTCAAAATATTTCGATTTAGCCTTTTAAGCTTTCAAAAAGACTTTAAAATTTTAAATTTATAAATTTTAGCTTCTTTTTTTTTTTAACTAATCATTTTTAATTGCATTTTAAGGGGGACATCTAGAAGTCTCCTGTATTTTGGGGGACGCCTGGAAGTCTCGAGTGTTAATGATATTTTACATATACGTGATGAATACTCCTGGAGCGATCTAAAGAGATAAATTTAAATATAGCTCTCAAGCTATTTAAATTTATATGTTTTGATTTCTTGAAGAGGCGCCTAAATCATTAAATGAAACAAACAAATATTAAAAGGTAAATAAATATTATTATTTATTTTATTTTAAGAAGCCGACCTGTCTTGAGATTCGCACCCCTTCTAGAGACGTCTTTCTATCAAAGGTCGACTTCTCTAAACGAAAAAGTGCAAGTCTCTTCAAGTGTTATATATATGAGATGGCTTCATTTGTGTTAGATCATCAAGTTAAGCATTTTGATTCAAGGAGAAGAAGTTCAGATCTGAGCAGCAGATCGATTCAAGGAGATTCATATTATTTGTATCATTGCATCTAGGAGAGGTGTTGTTTATTGTATCATTGAGGCATTGTGTTTATGCCCAAGTTGTAAGCAGACTGCTGCTCTTATTTATATCAATATATAGGAGTTATATTGATTGGGTTTTTCTCCCTTAGGTTGGAGGGTTTTCCTAGGGTATTGGCTGTGTTCTTGTGTCATTTTTGAATTAATTTATGTGCACATTTCTTATATTATAAATCTAACATCGAGGGCATCCAGAAGTCCCCTCAAAAGAGAAACGTCTCAAAGGCGGCGGAGAAAAGGGGGGATGGCGAGGGGACGTTTCCCTGACGTCTTTGTGTCTCAAAAACGTCCTTGTCTCCAAAACGGCTCCATTTTTTGGGGGGGAGGCATCCTTGTGGAACTATGATCGAGATTGATCTTGGATGGATTTATCTCAATGTACCCTAGGGTTGTGTCCCTAGGGTTTGCAACCTAGCTCCAAAAATAGGGACCTTCAAGAGCTCAAGGATGGGGATGAAATGACCCAACCTCGTCTCCTTAATAAAGGAAAAAACTAAGTTACCGGGTTCTTCTATTTTGCCCAGAGAACCCGCTTCGGGGGTCTTTGGGAGCAGGAGCAGGAGCAGCCAGACAACAAGCGGACCTGTTGACAGGTGTTTTATGACCGCACCAACACAGAATAAAGTTTCCCAACAAAACTCTATCCTCTCTTGATCAAAGTATTTCGCATGCTAAGATTGCAAGAAAGATCATACGTTCAACTCCAAGGTTCCTTATGCAAGGGGATAGTCTCAGTTGGCTCGATGTGATTTGCTGGTTATTTCAAGGGGACTTACTTGAGTTGCTCATTCAAAAGAAAAGGATTCTCAAATTTCGGGAGATTTGTCAGTGACGCTCGAGTTCTTAAACTAACCGGATAATGCTGAATGTAAAGGGATGCAAGGATTAGAGATGCTACCATCTACTCTAAATGTGGAACGCGAAGATCAATTCTTGCAAATTTCAAACCAAGCTCTGCTTTGCCTCACTTCGGACAGCTTCCACAGAATCAGTGCAATCTTCAAAGGGATAACGAGAGATATTCAAACCACGATTCAACATGCAGAGACCATCACAACGACGCATATCAACATATAAATCACAATCGAAGTTAAGTTCACAATGTTCCAATTGACCACACAAGGCAAACCCACCATCAATGAGCCCGCTAGTGGTATGGATAAGCGAAGCTTGCTCAAATTAAACACCACATTCCACAACTACCAACTACTTGCATGAAATAAAATCTACTTTACTTTAGTCTACTTGAGTTGGAAAGACGACAAAGCCTTGCTAGCTGCGCACAATAAAAGAAGGAAGCACCAATCAATGAAAATTCTTTATATCATGAGAGTGTTCACAACAACTTCTTACAAAACTTTCAAAGGGAAAGCTTTCTTTCCTCCTCAATCTAAGCTATCAATCTACGCTAACTCTCTATCTATTCTAACTTCTATCCTCTCTACTCTTTGATCTCTTAATCTAATATATCCTTTACAAATGAGGGGGGGTGCCCCTTTTATAGTTGGCCCAATCCAACAAACGGCTCAGACTTGATTACGATGAAGGGCTTAGATTGAGCCACATATGCCCTAATTAGGGTTTTTGCCCTAAAAAACGCCACAAAAGGGAATGGGGGAATAAATGAACAAAAGATTCTCCACTCCTCTACAAAAACCACCATGAGCAATTAATGCCCACTTTCCTCCAGAAGATTCTCGTCCAGAAATGTGTTCCCACTATTTTGCCTACCAATTATGTTGCGTTAGGAGGAGGCGAGCATACAACAACACTCAGTCCAACCATCCTTGCAAAAGTTTTCTCCGTTAAGTCCTCTTGTTGCTATAATTCCTGGACGCACTTCTTCCTTGTAACTTTCATATTTCTCAAGCCCACTGCCTTGGGCGCATATGCCTCTTCCGCATCACATTCTTAATGCCTTAGACAAATCTTCACTGTCGTTTCCCCTTTCCAAAGTTGTAACGTTGTCCAGCTTCATCACCTCAAGTCCTCATGCCTTGGCCTCGGTGTTCATCCTACAAAACAAAAAGAAGAGCATCAGAACACTTATAACATAAATTCACTTCACTTACCCAATTTCCATGTTCTGATTAATTGATCCCCGGATGTGGTAAAATTCATCATTTTTAGCAAACTTTCGTAACTTTTCAACATCTGTGTGTTAGGGCGCATTTAACATCTGATGTTTTCATCTTCTTGCCTAAGGCCAATTTCATCTGTCTTCATATATGGAGGGGCTTGCTTTCGTTTCAATGCCTTAGACGAATTTCTAGCCACCTTGTTACCTAGGGTGCATTTAACCCCTCTAGCATCATTTTTTATGCCTTAGAACATTTATCTCCCCTTAGAAAGTTTTATCAATCATAAGGCAAGCGTCCATTTTGAAATCACAATCCTATGCATATACCTCCCTTAGAAAATATTCAAAGACCCCCAGATTCTGAAAACATTTCCCCTTTAGCAAAATATTTTGCAACTTTATTATCCATGGGGTACACAAAGGGGGTACATTTAATTTTCCTCACCCTTGAAAATATTCTCCACCAATGCTTATTTCAACTTTTCTTACCTTGGGCGCATATGATAGTGTCAACCTGTATTTCATAGCTTGGAAAAATTTCCCACCAGCTTCTTATCTCTAGGCATATTTCCTCCAATGGCATTTTATTTTAACGCCTTAGACAGATTCCTAAGTCTTTTATCTCCTTCTTACCTTGGGCGCATATGACCCCTTGAACTCTCATTTTCAATGCCTTAGAGATTTTTCAACTTGTCACTTCCTCCTTATTTCTTACCAAGGGCGCATTTGGAAGGTCTAGCTTCCATTTTGTGATACTTAGAAATATTCCAAGTCACTTCACCTTCCTAGGGAGCATTCAAGAGGTGAAGCTTTCATTTTACCACACTTAGAAAATTTCTTCAACTCATAACCCTTGTTGGGCGTATTTGCTAGGTGGGGCCTCAAGTTTCCATGCCTTAGAAACTTTTTAAATCTCTAGCTACCTTGCGGGCACATTTGACATAGTGGCAACTTCATGTTTCAACACCCCAGAGTATTTCTCATGCCTCTAGCTTGCCCTCTTATCTTGGGCGCATTTTGCCCCTCGTGCTTTTGTTTTTGTGACTTAGAACATTTTCAAACATTATTTCCACCATGGTCGCATTTCACCTATCAAGCATCCATCTTCAACCCTTAGAATATTTCTAGGCCACTTTATCCTTCCTAGGGCGCATTTCAAGGGGTCCTCTTTCATATTCATACACTTAGAAAGTTTCTTATCCAACCCCACTTACTTGGGCGCATTTTGCATGTGCTACTTCCATTTTTAACACTTAGAAACTTTTCAAGTCTTGCTCCCTTCAACTCTGGGCGCATTTGAGGCTATCTACTGCAATTTTCATAACTTAGAATATTTTCGTAACATCACTCTCCTCATCCTTGGCGCATTTAGAGGGGTCAACTTACATTTACTTGCCTTATACAATTTCTTGACATATTTACCCCTTGGGCGCATTTGAAGGCATGAACTTATGTTTCCATGCCTTAGAAAAATTCATAGCACCTCCTCACTTCATGGGCGCATTTCCCTCGTGGTGCCTTAACTTTGCATGACTTAGAAAATTTCTAAGTCCCTTCCTTCTTGAGGGCGCATTTCCACCTTTGCACTTTTATTTCAATGCTTTAGACTTTTTTACAAGTCCTCTACTTCAAGGTGAGGGCGCATTTGAGGTAGGCTGCTTTTATTTTGAATATCTTGGAAACTTTTCATACCTCCTCCTCCATGATGGGCACATATGAGAGGGTATACTTCCATTTTTGACTTAGGAAAATTTTATGCCACCCTACTCATACCTATCAAGGGCACATTTTAGGGTGAGTGTTGACATTTTGACTTAGGAGATTTTTCAAGCTACCTTTCTTGGCATATCTAAACACTTGGCTTATTTTCAACATGCCTGCCCAAGCTTTCTATTTTTAGTAAGTCTGTGATTTCCTGACCTCTGCAGCTCCTATTGACTTGAAATTTTCACCACGTGGTCCTCATCGCTTGGTGAACCTGTTCACACCTACCTCTCGTGCTGACTTGCTATTTATAGCCCTGCTCTGGAGACGACTTACTATAAATAGTAAGTGCTCGAATTGCGCCCAAATTTTACCAGTGGATTGCCAGAAGGATGCTGATCGTGATGGGATATGTTCGTTTTTCAAAATTCTTGCTTTTTACCCCTCTTTTTAGGCACCAAAGTAGGAAACCCTAATCTGACTTGTATGTGCCCCGAATGATCTCCGTTTGACTTCGTTTCTGTTGCATGTTGTTCTACCTGTGAAACTGGAGCACCGGGAGTTGCCCAGGGTGTACCTGCTAAAATTAGTAAACGCTCGAAAAGTGACTAATCAGTTGTCGAACGAGTTTGCATGTCACACTGCCCGAAGGATCTCAAAAAACCCAGAAAACTGGTCTACATGTGTGCACTGGCTAAAAATAGTAAGTTCCTAATTCATGATCCACTCTGCTTGCATGTCATATCGTTGTGAAGCTCTTGAAAAACCCAAAAACACTCTCCAGACATGCATTGAAAAACTCTGCATGCAAACCCTCAAAATAGCCTTTGAAGCCGGAATTGTTGAAAGTCATCATCTCAGCTTGCATGTTATATCACCCTAAAGGTCTTGAAAAACCCAGAAAGATTCTCCAGACACGCATTGAAAAAGCATACGTGAAAACCCCGAAAATGGCTTTTGAAGCCCGGACTGCTAAAAATAGCAAGTTGTCAAAATTTGTTCTAATTTTGCGTGCAAGTACCTTGGAGTACCCTAAATGTGATGGAGCAGTCAGAATTCCAAAATCCTAATAAGAAGATCCCAGATTGAGCACTTACTAAAAATAGTAAGTTGCCAGAATTCAATGAAAATTTAATGGGATCCTGCTGAAGGCCTCCTGATTGTAGTATCCAGTCCAGATTTCAATTTGACGGCTCAATTTGACCTTCAATAAGCCTAAAGAATAAAAACCCTAATTTTGCAAACTTAGGTCAAACAATAAGTACATCCCCGAAAGGACAGAAAGATCAGAGAGAGAGAGAGATGCAAAAACAAAGCCAAAAGACCAAAAAGGAGCAAAAATTAGGGGGTACCCATCTGAATGGGGTGATGTGTGAAAAGGTCACAACAGGACCCACAAGGAACCTGTTGATGCGTGTTTTATGACACACCAAACACTCTAGAATAAAGTATCCATAGACGCTCTATCCTCTCTTGAAAAACTACCTCTTGTGCTAAGATTGCAAGAAAGGTCACACGATAATTCCAATGTTTCGAAAATTGGGGTGTCTCTCATCATCCTTTTGCTTCCTTGATCCGTCCTGGAAGCATTATAGAGAGATTATTAATAGTTCATAGAACTAAATTATCCCGAAGAGAAATACCAATGCTAGAAGCACACATGATTCACTATTCCAATATTATGCATGAATTAATAATTACATAAAAAATTCATGAACATTTTTCAAGCATGGAATACTTATCTCTTTAAAAAATCAATCCAGCCATCTTGAATAAGTCACTATCACAGGCCAGAAAGGAGCTTAAATTGCTACAGCAGAACTTAGAGATGTCTGCAACTTCATAAAACACCAATGCTTAGTAGGTACATAGTCTCTGAGACGCCCAGCTACTCCCATAATAGGTTATGTGCTTCAAATGAAGTCATAACTCCTACACAAATGGAGAGGAGAGTTGCGTTTGGACACCAAGGATACATGCTCCACAGTTATAGTGATCAAGGCTAGCGAACAGGATACCTCCATCCCTCAGAGGTTCTCGAGAATGTGTTAAGATGCTTGTTTGTTATTGTCGACTCTATCTCAGCCAGTCCACACTTTCACCAGTCATCAATGATTTCCCCGCCAATTCCTGCTGAAAGGTTACGCATAGAAGGAGACTTTTGAAGATACATGGCTTCACATAAGTGTTATCCTTAACCAAAAATAATCTTCCACAGAGGTAGTAATCCCAACTTTCCTCCAACACCTTCAGCAACTATATACCCTATGCCTTCGACAACGGCCATCTTGATGACTTCGCGCAAATAAGAAAGGTGCCAGATATTAAATTTCGCCAGTGACGGGAAATATCTTGATTACGAAGAGCAGCATTCAACCATTAATAAGTTTCAATCATTATCAATGGCTTCTATATCGCTTTCAGAATCTGCTATGCCATCTCCTTCACAGATTTGTGCCTTCCCTACACCGTCGACACTTCCAATGCAAAGATAAATATATACTCCGACTTTCTCCAAGTCTACATGAATATATTCCACTAATGGTTTTAGAGAAAGCTGCAATGCATACTCAGGCATGGAGGATAAATTCAACAGAGCAGATGAGGCACTGCACATCGCCATCGCACTTGTCACAGTCGCGTGCAAAGTTCATCTCGATTTCCACTAGGTCTAGGCAATCATCGGCACTTCTTTAGAGTGGCCCGAAATCTTTCAGAAATCTGTCTCTGTCTTTATAAAATCGAATCAATAAAAAAATCTATTCTTCTCTGGAAAACCAATCTCACCACTCTATCAAAATTTGGTTTTATGACCATTAAATTTTGATAATGTCAGATGACCAACAGTGAATTCCTCCTTCCAAAATGCTTAATCAAATCTGATCTAGTCTTCCCTAAACTTGGCTCTGATACCATGTTAGTTTTAGGATCAGAAATGACATAAGTAGAATGACAACACAAGAACAAAGAACACAGCAAGATACCTTGGGAAAACCCTCCTTCTCGAGGGAGAAAAAGCCAGCCAAAGATATTTCTCTTATATTATAATGCAAAGAGCAGAAATCTGCTTTACAACTTGGCCCAAACTCAAGGCCAATTCAAAGCAATGTGAGATAGCACCTCTCCTAGGTGCGAATATACAAATAATATAAATCCTTTAATGATATCAGATTTCCACAATCCATATTGTATAAGCAGATTTTGGATTTGATTGTGTCTATTTTTTCCATCAACGTTTCCACACTCCGTGATCCATCAGGATGAGAGCAGAGAGCATAATTTTTCTCCTTATGCTCTCTGCTCTCATCCTGATGATGGATCACGGAGTGTGATCCGAAACGTTGATGGAAAAAACTAGACACAATCAAATCCAAAAGTCTTTGCACTATACAATATAAATCCTCCTTGATGATAATCGACTTGAAGCAAAATGGTGATCTGCTGCAAATAATCGAACTTCACCTTGTAGCGTGAACTTGTCTTAATTAAATTCAATTCCAAATAAAGTGAATCGCCTTGTATATATATACAAATCAAGGCGTCCTTTCATGTAGCCTCCTTCACAAAATGAGACGACTTCTCAAAAATGAGGTGACCTTCTATTGAGTCGGCTTTCTTGAATTATTTATGTACTTTGAATTTTAGGAGGGAAAGAAACTCCCGCTGCTATAACTAGGATCAATTATCTTGTCCAGACAAAATGACTATACAGTATTGCAAAAGTTAAGGTTTTAACTGGCAATCATGGAAGAAAAAAAGAGAAAACCACAAAGAAAGTCTAAAACTATGAAATCAGCCCTTAATAGATGTGGAAAACCCCATGAATGCAAGTTAAATCTGCCTACACTTACACCACCCCAACTAAGGATGGTGCAGAATTCCCTGCAGTCATCAGTACAGGTTGTAGAGTTGCTGCAAATTCTCATGGAGCACAATTGACTTCCTAAGTTCCAAACACTAGAAAGCCAAAGCCAATAAAAATAGAATATTGTTGAAGAACAAAAAGTCAAAACCAAGTGAGAAAAGATTCAATCCATGTCTGAAACCCTTACTTGCAAAAGCTTACTTGCTATAGACATGTGGCATCCCTGTCAAAAATAGACACTTCTACAACAGTTGTAGCATACCTACAAACACATGGGACACAAACTGCACTAAAGAAAGAACAATGGGGGCATTTGGACAAACAAAATGTGCACTGTACCTGCAAATCCAAAACGCAACAAAGGAAACTCATCTCAATTCTCCAAAGGATATTAAAATGTCACATTTACTTGTAGTTGTATGAAAATAAGATTGATTATAGAGACAGACAGAGAGTAAAAGCCTATTTATAGAAAATAGTGTAACTTTTAAGACAAGGTATTAGATAACCACAATGACTAGATACAATAAATATACTAGTAGCTCCTCATATAAGCCGCCAAACCCTATTAATGATCTACCTAGTAAAATTACTTACCACCACTGTACATAAACAGCATCATGTGACAATATATGAGCTTTATAAAAAAATAGTTCATTTATATTAGATGACAAATTATGTTGTTTTTAGGAACACGAAATGCCCTCCCCCATGGAAATATTTTATCCGCAAAACTTGAGAACCAAATAGTTGCTCTTCCATGCAGATTTTTCCTTTTAATCTTCTTTGTCCTTGCCTTTGAAATTATCAAATGAAGCCACTTGAATGGGTAGAATATTTAAAAATGATGTATTGTGATGAACTTGATGAAATCATTGACTCTAGGTTGATGTAGATGATCAATGGTATCATATTGGTCAATTAGTCTTGAACGAAGAAAATGTCAGCCATCTTTAACATATGAGTGAAATGCTTTGCAACAACGTGGAATGGATTCAAGTCAGACCTTATCAAATACATTATGATAGTGAGTTCAAACAAAATCTTGTATGAAAGAAGTTTTGATATGAAGGTCTCTTTGCCTGCTAGTTTTGACTAACCTTGTTAATCTTATTCTTATAAATTTCCACCAATCAATTCCCCTCAGTAAAATACTCACTTTGGAGAGAATAGGATCTATCAGAGACAAAGTGGAGATGACCTTTTGTGGATTGTCTTTAACATAAAATCATCATACAAAAGAGGAGAATCATAAAATAGTGGGCTGAGAATAATGTCATTTGCCACATACAGGAGATTCATCAAAGAGACAAGATAAATTGTCCTCATCCACTTGAAAAAAGTTCTCATCTGCACACATTTTTCCTCCAAATTTTACCATGCATCTATTTCCCTTTCATGCTCTCATTTCAAATCCAAATACGAATAAATTCATCAATAGAACTATCTAATGCATTTAATATTTTTCCACCCTTCTTTCCTAACCTTGCTTTAAAGAGACTTGTTATTTCTTTTCAATATTTTTCAAAGCTAGGATTTCAAGAATAAAAATAGCATTCAGCTTTCTGAATTAATTTACCTTTACATAATTTATAAAAAAATCATGACTAAACCTATTTTCCAACAAAATAGTGACACCTCAATTGGACTCCTGAGCTAAATGAATTTAACAAAAAAAAAAATGTTTTTCAAGAAATTGAAGTATTTTTTTAAACTGCCGAGTTTTGTCGAGCTTTTGCCAAGTCAGAAATTTTGGGTTTGCCAAGTCCGAGCTTGTGAACTATGGTTTTAACTGTTCTTTTCAAAAATTAATTTCAGTTCTTCAGAAGTTTTAAATTGTAGTTTCAAGCTGTTTCAGATTTCACTTATATAACAGATATTTCAGGCATTGCACCAATTTCCGACTTTATAGCATCACAATCCTAAATTTCTACAGTTGTCTCAGATATCCTCTCAGCTTCACATTTCTGCCCCCATTTTATATTAAGATATTGTAAATTTTAGAACAGCTCCAGCAGGTTTTAAGCTAGGAATATAATTGTGTGACCTGAACCTATCAGAGACTCTCATGAAGTGTGCCAGAGGTGGCTTAGCTGTTATGGCAAAGATTGGGAGAAGATAATGGAGTACAAGGAAACAGAAAAAGTAGGCATGAAAATAAGAATATTCAGGCACCCAAACAACCAAGCACTATAATAATAACATAATCCGTAACCATGATAAAACAGCAAAAGAAAAAATGAGCAGTTACATACAGAAATGCAGCAACACAACAACTGGGTGTATAAAGTAATATATATGGTTAAAAGTTAAAACTTACTTGTTTTGTTATTCTAGTTTCTGTTGTAAAGCAACCAGCTTGCTTCTTGATGCCTCTTGACAGGGACCACTGTCTCTTCAAACAGAGTTGATTTTCTGATTATTGAGAAATATGATAGCAAAAGTTAGCATTATTCTTGCTTTCTTTATGGTCACTAAGAATGAAGTAGTGCGGATAAAATATTAGTTTAAAATCCCAAAAAGAAACTTAAAAAGGGTTTACACAAATGCACATCCACACAAAATATATACATATTTTAATTTCAAATATGACACAATAATTTGTTTCCTTTCCAGAAATTACAACAAACTCCAATCACAAGTTAGAATTGATGAGAAAACTGGAAGAATCACAATAGATATCTCAATCATACAATTAACCTCAACCAGCTAGTCGTATCATTAGATAAAACTAATCTCCCATGGTTTTATAAAATTCAAAAGTCACAGGCACAGTTTCTTAACAGTGATTAAACTAATAAATGACTACTCACATATACTTTATAAGCATTTTTTGTACCATGTCATAATGTTCCTGTTTTTGAAATTACAGTTGGTAGAAAGACTTATAAACAGCTTCAAAGCAACTATGTTCAAATAATGAATTAAGTTCCAAGCAAAGGACGGTGAAAACAACCTTTATGGCTATTTGTAAGAAACTTTTAACAGTCACTCTGGCAAGAGCAAATCCAATTGTAGTATTTCAATAGCAAAATTTAGAGTGTCTGATAATTGGGCAGTAAATTTACTTCAAGCATCATCGCTAACAGGCTATGACATAGCCCCCCTTGACCTAAGCACAAACTCCCTTCCCAGATGACATGCCTGCTCTTGAACCTCTTGATCCTACCATTCTTTAGCATCTTCTAGGTAGCCACAAGATATTGGGAATACTAGAATGGTACCAAAGGTTTGAGAGCATGATGAGCATTTTGATGAACAATGTAGACAAGATAGAGGATGAAGGTACTACGGGTAGTATGGAAGATATGAATGCAGAGGATGCTGACTTCTAGGATGGTTTTCAGTCCAGAGACAATGACTTGGAAAATTAGGATGAGGATGAGGATGTTTTGGATCTACAGTGGGTGGTATCCCCAAGGCATGTAGGGAAAACCATAGATTACATACTCTCCGAGTAGCCGAGTAATCTCCAAAAAATTTGCATGCCGAGAAATTTCTGCTTTTACTCTCGGGCAGTATGCAGATGGATTTTCTCCCGTCAAATTATCGAGTAATCACCAGTAGCTCGCAAAAAACCCACAAACTTGGCAAGTTTGTGTGTGTATATGCATGCAAACTTGGCATCCTCTGTATGTTTATAGATATGTATGTGTGCACAGTGCAGTCCTGAGTATACACATACATAAATATCCACACACATTTGCCAAGTATTTTCCGAGTATTTGCCGAGTATTTCCCGAGTATTTGCCGAGTTTTTCCCGAATTTTTCCAGAGTCAAAATTTTTGGGCTTGCCGAGTACTTTCCGATTCCAAGTATGTAAACTATGGGGAAAACCATATGAGGCTTTGACACAAAGTGACAAAAGGTTAGATGTCATATGTAGCTAGAGCAAATATTTACAATTCAATGATTCAGTTTTTTAAATGGATTTTTCTGTTGGTAAGCACAAATAGAGTAGTTGATGGATTAGATTGCTACTATGCACATATTTGATCAAGGTAGAAGGGAGACACTCTTCCAAGGTGATTTTGATAATGAAGAATGAGAAAAGAATGTATTTCCCAAGTTGAAGTAGGGAAGTGTTGAGCATCCTCGAACCAAGCCAACATGTTTGGCCATGCAATCTACCATGGACAGGTTGTTTTATTTGCACACCAAGGATCAACATAATTTTAGCACAACCAAGTTTTCTAGGGATAAGCTAACTTAAGCCAATTTTGACATAAAACATTATAGGCAGGAGATAGATGCATTCAGGCAGGAATAATATTCTTTGTTGCTAAAAAAGCACAATAGATTGAGGAAAAGAAGATGATGAATGAGAAAACCAACGCTGGGAAGCAGTCCGATGAGAAGTTTCAAGTATGGAAAGATGCATGAGAAAGTAAATTACAATAATATTCAGTCATATGAGATTAATCTCCGAATAACTGAAAAACACACATAAGGGAATTACATCAGAGTTGAAGCAACAAGATAAGTTTGCAACCCAACTTCCGAAGCAAATTGCAGCAAAATGGCATATAAATACCAAATTGAAGCAATGTTGGTGACCAAAAAGAACAAGCTCATAACACAATTGGACAAGACCTATGGGTAGCCAAGCAATTCAAGGATACAAGTTGTAGGGCAGAGGGCAATTTGAAGTGGAAGGAAACTAAAGCACAAAACGGTAAATTGAATCAGTTGAAGACTTTCATAGCCAAGTATTAAAATTCAAACACATCTTTGGCAATTCTTACATCTATAGAGCCTTTCAAAATGACTAAGTCAGCCTCTACCAAGGTTGCCCCCATACCTCTTGATGCCACACCCTCTAGCCAGTTCATGTGTGTAGAATGGTGTGGTGGCAAGTCCAGGTACAGGTAGATATAGGTATCAGTTATAATATAATTTGTTTTGCATAGATTGATTCATATTGTAAGTATTTAGGGCTTCAATAATTAATTATTTTTTAGATATATTATTTTGTGGGATTCTTCACCATGTGGAATACTTTCATACTTAATTCATCAGCTTGATGACTATTTTTCATCAGTGTTCATTACTTTAAGAACCTTTCTCTCTTGTATGCTGCTGATAATCACAAGAAAAGTGGACCCACAAACACATAAGTGCCTCTAAAAAAATTGTTAGTATGAAGGAGGGTGTTGGGTAAGCAGAATCAAGGGCCGGTGATTATCAGAAAATCCACCACTTTGGTTTTTTAAATCTCTAGTCTCTTTCACAATTGAGAAAGGCTTTGGTGCACATAATCCTTATAAGCCTTCCTTGACTCAAAATTATTATCAATGAGATTATTGTAACCCAAGATTTACATTGTAATGAGTCAATGACTAGGTGCAAATGGTTCATAAGTAATTGAATTTGTTGACTCGTGTTATTATGTAATATTCAAGCAATCAAGATTTGTTTTTTGATCAATTGAGTTGGTGCATTCAGTAGTTTTCAAAGAGTTGCCCAATGGACATATCACTAGACTAACCACTTAATCTTTATATTGATGAGTCTAAGAATATGTTCGAGAGATCTCGTTGTGTTTCTCTGTGGTGATACTATTATGTTTTGAGTATGAATATTTCATATATAAATAGAATGCCAAGTTCTTCGTTTTGTGTATCCTTTTTCTGGTTTGAATGTGCATAGTTTGTCATTTGCTCAACTACAAATGATAGTTGGATTCCAAGTCTAACCTTGTGAACTACTTAACATGTTGCATCTGATTGGATAAATCAACAATCATTAGAGGAGGATATATATTTTTTAGTCATCTAGTGTAGTGTTTATAATCAATGCACATCATGTCCCAACCTTCTTTCACACTATCACAATTGGAGAGCCACATGGTAAAGCACTGGGACGAATGAATACTTAATCCAGCAAACATTGGAGTTGCATCTTGACCTCATTAAACTCCAAATGGACTACCTTAAAGACCATTGTTTGGCAATCGTGATTCAGGCAGTAGATCTATTTGCATGGACTAACTCTCTTTTGGGTGGCAGACCTTAAGGTCTTGGAAAAACTCACTAAAAGACGGCTATAATTGTTACATTTGTTGATGCTCTTTGTTAGTGCAAATTTTTTGTGAACTTTGTAATCTTGCTTTAACTATGAGAAAAAGTTTTTAAAACAAAAATTACTGCTTGCATGAATAAGATTCTTGGTTTGATTGACACTTAATAATGAATATTTTCCTTGCCTTTGGACACCTTGACAATTAAGCTTTCTCACCCCTACGACTTTTTTCCCTACTTTTGCAAGCATTGATATTTTCTTCGTGCTTCTTACCAAGAAGAATTTGTGTGTCTCCTCATGGAGAGGACAAGATTGTATCATTTTCAAACATATAAGGCTTCCAAACAGTACAACAATAGCACACAGGGAACCACATCTACTCCAAGAATAAAATTTACATTTATAATCCAAACTTGATTTTGCGTTGCTTAGTAACCTTAGTTTCCACTGCTTGTTTCACCCCATCTCAATGAATATGGCCGAGGATGGTCATATGCCTCCAAAAAATATTTCCTGCATTGCTAATATTAAAAAAATACTAATAGTATGTTACCAAGATGAGATGATGTGTAATTAGCATAGGTATTATATAGTTAATTCACCAACACATATCTTATCTGATGAAAAAACAACTTAGTTGTTTCACACCATCTCAATAAATATGGCTGAGGATGGTCATATGCCTCCAAAACAGATTTCCCTACCAACTCTTGTGAAGTCATATTTCTTGTAAGTGTAAGAATATTACATCCACTTTTTTTCTTCTTCATTTGTATTTGTAATCCAGGTGACAATGTAGAACAAAAGTTTGGAAAAATACCAAAAAGAGCATATTACCAAGATGATTAGGTATTCTATAGCTAACTCGCCAACACATATCTTATCTTATTAGAAAACAACTTATTTGATTCTAGGTATCGTCCTCTTAGGATTATGCCTAAGAAAACAATATATTGCCTTAGAATTACATTACATAAATGCTGTAAATTGTAGGTAGTTTTAAGAATGAAAAGAAACAAGCAACTCTGTAAAAACCCCTAGTGATTTTGATGATAATTTTCACGATATTTCAATTTGATACATCAATGATTTTGTCAAATAGATAACACAATAACTGACTGAAACTTTCCAAAGGCAATGAAATGGCAAACACCCTGATTGATTCAATATATTTATCTTCTTACATAACAAGTTTCAGTAAGAGACCCTTTGCTTTACATTTACATAGAGTGTAATCCATACAAATACGTTTCAGACCCAAAGCAAACCCTTACAAGGTGTAGTTCTGAACAGTAACTTTACAACAGCAGATACAACTCAGAAATATGCATATAAATAGCAGAGGTATTACTCAGAAATTAGTACCAGGTTATCAGATACACAAAAACGTTGATACCTCCAGGTATAAGGTAGCGCCCAGCAGCAAGGCACCCCTGAGAACGGAAAATAGTGTCTATTTGAAGCTGCCAGTAGCACTACAAATCACACCCAGGTCTGCAATCTCGCCCAGCTCTATGCAAGACTCCCACAACAGCAATTTGGCATCCCTATCTAACTTCCACACCACCCAGAATGTTCACAGCAGAACTGATAAATATCCACGGCTCAGAAATAGAGCCTCACGCCTCATCAAAAGCAACTTTCAGACCACACCATGAGAGGGATATGCAGCAATGGTTAACCAAGTTACCAAACCCTCACGTCCTCACTGTAGAAGGCAGTATGCATCAGAAATGAATTTGTTTCAGACTTTATGCACAGAATGCAGCCATCAATGGTTCCCAAACCTCATGTCCAGGACTGTACTGTTACTTCCCATGCCTAGACACATTTGAAAGCCACAACCCTTGCATTTGGCGCCCAATTTGCAGATAATACAACCACCCAGCTAGAGTAAATGCAAGATAGTTCTCCTTAAACCCTACACCTCAGTCTGATACCTCCAATCAGCAATAAAAGAACACTCAAACCCAGTTGACCAGCACGAACTTCAATCTCACATTATGCAAATGATATAATCGCTGCTCCTCAAGTTTGCCTCCAAAGGAGACTCACAAACTTGTGCAATAATCACCCACAATGGAAGACCTGAATGATCTCCCCTCAAACCAGCTAGGGTGGAATCGTTTCACCACTGAAAATGATCTTCCCCAAAAGGTTTTCGTCCTCCAAAGGCTGAGATGAACGAGGTTCAATCTCTCGACCCACAAGGGTTTCAATAAGAGAAAATAGAATAAACTTCACACACCAAATGAGCTCTCATAACCTCCTTTTATACTTTTCCCGCCAAACACTCTAGAAGCTTCTATTTAAAAATTCACTTTTTAATTTAAACTCCCTTTTAGCTCTGTAAATGACCTTTTTATTGAAATAATGATAATTTGACATGTAAAGCCACCCCTATTTTATGCATCCATGATTTAACACATTTCATCTCAATTCCAACAAGCTATAACAGTAAGGTGCCTTTTAAATATTTTAAATAATATTTAGCAACTTTAGTTAATTAATTAAAATATAGCCATTAATATACTCATTTTGCGGAAACTGTCAGAATGCATCAGAATCAGAAACCGATTGCATAGGAGTGATCTTGATGAAGATAATGATAAACGGAGCCGACCAGGTGACTTTCTATTCTCTCCAAGAATCTTGGAGCCCAAACTAGAGGTCAAAAACAACATCTGAAAGCATCAAATAACTCCTCTAAACCATCTAAGCTCACTGGTAACAACAGATTACCCTTCTGATCAAGCAGACACAAACCCAGAAAACCATCTCCTACTGCAAAGCAAGATAACCCTAAAATGGGGACCTTACAGTCTGCCCCTCCCAACGATTGCTTGTCCTCAAACAATGCCAAGGTATCCACAATAGCAACCAACTGAACCCAAGTGTGATCCCAAGATCCCAAGTCAATCTCTGCCAATGTCCAACATGTTGTCACTACACTACTTTGATAAAAACAGCAAACTCATCATGCCCTAAGTGAACATCACCAACACCCAAACCGAAATACCTACTAACTGTAAGTCAAATAGCCACCTGAAATCATTCAAAATGTCATTTTAAGCAATCAAGGACACCCCAAGCTGATGCCCAACAGTCAATGAAATGTCTACAAACAGAAAAAGATGCTGAAGTTGCTTGCCCAAAGTGTTGTTGTAACCACTTCCAATACTGGTACACCCAAATATGGCCTAGAAATTGATAAAAACAGCAATAGTTAGGTTAGATCTACCCTCCAAGCAATGAGACTGTCAAGGAAAGTGGTTGGAAATGTTGTTCTGACAATAAATGATGACAAACCCTCTCTAAAAACCCTCCAAAGTAATGGCATTGTCACTAGATCTATGAAATGTGCAACATATGATGATGAATTAGTCTCCTCAATGTCGGTATACTCAAGTTGATGCATATATATGTTGGTTGTTGCACTAATGATGAAGAACTATTCCCCAAAAATATTAATTTCATTGTAGCAACAACATAAGTGTCCAAAACCCTTAAAATTTTGACATTTGCAATGAAACCCTCCAATTCACAAACCTTCAAATTCAAAAGTAATCCAATCAGCACACATGCAACTCCTAGATGAAATTGCCAATATTGGTGATGAAAGTTTTCGTCCCCAAATCCAATTGGGTTTTCATCCTCCAAGATCCTCAAATCAACTAAGGAGTTTCGTCCTTGAAAGCAAACTTGAACACAAATCTCAAATTCTCAAAATTGAATAGCAAAATGATGACAAAAGTAGATGATCCAAATGAAGCCAAACACCCTCCTTTTGTATTGCTCCAATTGGGCCCTTGGGACCAATTTCCTTAGGTATTAATAAATATTTTGTATCTTATTTTACTTTAAATATTTAAAAATAATTTTTATTTTATTAGTGTTAAAAAAACAATTTATTTTAGTCATAATATTATTTAGGTTGCCCCTTAAATTAAAATTACAAGGCCCAGCTTAAAATAATATTAAAAATTATTTCCCTTGCTTTACCCTTCAAATTACGAAAAATAGGGATAGGCTTGAGGTCTTCTTCATGGCTCTATTACCAAAAAGCGGACATGACATAACATTCCAATTTTCAATTACTCATAACACAAACAAAATAATGTGTGAAAGACCAAGAACTCTCCCCTCCTCACTCTAAGTTTTGTCTTGTTTCTTATGTGTTGCATCTGCAAATTTGTTGTGCATGGGTGCTAATTAGAAACTTGGCAATTGCGTTATCAATTTTCACCTATCTGGTGGTGTAACTGTTTGTGTACCTTTTAGGAAGTATGGAAGCCTTATTGCCTGGTATTTTTATATAGTTGCAATATAGTACAAGGTCCATCATGTAACATGGAAATGGCCAGTTGATTTCCTGTGATGCATGGCAACACTCTAGCGAAGCTTGCATTCCTCTTCTACACTTACAAGGTACGAGATTTTGAGTTCCATCCACCAATTCTCAGTGTCTTTGCACCACAACTACTCTATTTCAAGTTCATGGCTACCGGTGTGAGGTGAACAAATAATCAGGAAATTGGGCACCTTGCTGAAGACACTAGTTCTGTCTTTTAATTAAGAACCTGTATCCACAAGTAAGAAGTTAGGAGTTATATTATCATATAAATTGCAGCCAGTGATTCTTTTGTTTTTGTGGCTGTAATATACATTGTAGACATCTTTTTCTTCTGGCTAGCTAGATAAGTGAGTAACAAGTTTTACAGCGGATAGCAAGCTTTTCAAAATTTATTCTTACGCAGATAACGTCCTTGTCCAGAAGCATAGTACTCATTCAATCTTCCATAAAGACGACAGAATATTTTACCACGTTTATTCTTTTCTTTTTATTTTAACTAATTCTGGAGATTCTTTGTCAGGAATCTCTTCGGGAATCTGTTTAACCACCTTAGATATTAGAGAATTTGAGACTTTAGTCGATTTCATTAAAAACAATGCTCACAAAGCAAAGCCTGTTCGCAGTAAAGACACTAAGAAGCAATTCACATTTCGTACCCGTGGTGCTGTATCTTGGGCGAGGTTACAGGCTAACTTTAAGTCCAGGTGGAGTAAGCGAGAATTATGTTCTTAAGATTTATAAACATAGTTTACACCCTATACCCCAAAACCTTGGGGTCAGACTCGGATATGCCGACTAGAGTTACAAAATGCCTTATTGCGATGAGGGTAATTCGCATATAGATCACTCTTTAGGAGATCCCATCACTATTACACCGTGACCCTTTGAACCATTGTCGTAGCTGTTTTCAATGTGATTTCCATGGCCGGGTAGCACTTCAACCAATTTTTATAATGGGTACAGGTACATTACAGCCTGGATGCGCTCATTATTGAATTCGATTGCTATATATGTTACAGCTGCAAAAAAAAAGCATTCATGGCATTCTTGATTGGACATGATATTGGCATTGACCTGGTCTCTTTCTGAAAGGTGTTACTTCGTATGTAGAGATTCCTGCTTCTGAATTCAGTGATTTACGTACTATTATCAGTTGAAATTTAAACTGTTATCTCACTATTGCGTAAGTCAGAGAATTAATACTTTACCTGCCATTAATCGAGTTGAAAACAGGCTGGTGTAGGTGTGCAGTTTGATGGGTTGTTGCAAAACCGACCTGGCCAGAGCTCCCCCCACCATGGCCACTGACAGAAGGCTGGGCTACCACTAAAAATGTAGAGGCATAATTTGCTATTAAACATTTATAGGTTTGCAAGGGGGGAAACACAGCTTACATAAATATCTAGCTAATTAAATAAATAGAGAATAAATAATTGCTTCTAGTGTTCTTAGTTTTTGTTGTTACTCCATTTTAAAATTAGTACTAAGAATAAGGTTTTAATAGTTTTAAAATCATAGTAAGTTTTTGTAAGAGATGGAGAAATTTCAATGATGAAGTAAAATAATAAAAAATTTATAGATATTTGTAAATGGAGTGTTTTTAGAATGAAAATTATACAATCAAATAAAAATTTTAAGATGTCACATATAAAAGATGAATTGTTGAGATGGTAATTATATTTAAAAAATCATAAATAATAAATAACAAATAAGATTCTGAACTCTCATTTATTATTATATTCAAATTATTATTTTTTACAAAAATAAGAATTCTATTTAATCTTGATCAATCTATCTACATATACACATAAATTAAAATAAATAAAAAAAGCAACTTGAAGATGATGTTGTACAATATGGAGAACATTGTTAGAACTTAGGGGTGTGTCAAGTGCCATAATTAATAGATTATGATAATAGTTAGAAGTTGTATTTTTTAGTCCTTGTCATAAGTAGGGATATTAAAGTATTATTAATGTATTTTTCTTTTTGATGCAAGGAGAAAAATTAATCCATTTTGCTAATGTTGTGTTTTTTCAAAATAGTTGTATTCTAATTTTCTCATTAACCCTTTTGAATTTAGGGGGGTGTGAAGTTATTTTTCATTCACAAAAATAGAGAAAAAATGGTACCCACCAAAATTGCAAGTGGTATGTATTAACATATCACTTGTCCACCTCGAGTAGTTGCCATATGTGAGTGGTCAATTCACATTTACTCCAACCTATGCCAAAATGGAAGCTTTTGAATAGGGTATGACATCCATTAAGGCATAAAGGATAGAGAAATTTCATCGAATGTTTTGGTTGTATTGTGTTAGTCAACATGAATGCAAAATGTGTGAGTTGTCTTTAGAATAAATTTCTTTTTTCAGAAGTTATATCTGAAGCAAATTGTAATATGTATTGCTACCTAGATTGTACACCATCTTCCTATGTCAACTCATGTAGATATACACCTCCTAAACCAACTAGTCAAGATAAGAATGGTCATGAAAATGCTCAACCTCACAATAAAATATGTCATTTTGAGGACATTACAAGCACAGTGCTGTCATTGCCACTTGATTGCTCTAAAACAAAGTTAACAATCTGGTTGCATACCATGCCTTCATTTTCTATGATAACGTTGCTAGATTTTAGAGTTTGTTGGTCTTAAGAAAACTAGCAAGTCCCCATAGTCTAGTGAGCTCTACAAAATATGGTTTATTCTTGACTCTGGAGAGGGGAAAATGAAAAAAATATGGTGAACAAGACCCATCTTATTATTTTTTAAATCAAGATTTTGGGTATATTATTATTCAAATTTGAATCTTATATTCCTAAATCAAGTAAGTCAAAATTTTGGTTAAGTTTTGATTCTTGAATTCCTACAAGGGTGCATGTGTTATATTTTTTTTATTTTAAATTTTTTTAGAGTGTTAAGCGCACTTTTTTCCTTCAAAAACTCTAAAATATTAACATTTAAGCTTATTTAAATTGACTTCATCCCCTTCCCCTTGTAATGCCCCGCCAAGTAACCCTAAAGGAAGTTGCAATTAACATCTTAAGCGAACCAATTTTTTTTTATAAAGTGCATTTAACATACACATTCACTTACTAGTTAACAACAACCTCTAAGGCTACAAGGTTAGGATTACTTAAACCCACACATACATATTACATATAACCATAGCATTATGAACCTTATGATATAAACATCATACATCATAAGAATACCACATAACATAATAAGATAATCAACCAAGATACAATCTCATAAACATTATCTTAATCCAATAGTTACATCACTCATTCCCAGAATGAGGCAATAGTACAAAAAATTACAATTACAAAATTCCACCTCATAAACATAAGAGGGATAAAATAACTTATACAAGTTAAAATATTACAATGCAAGATAATACAACAAGAACCGCGAGCTCTCCATCTGGATGTCTCGCCACCAAGTACTGAAGATTGATGGGGACCCAACGGTTTTGGTGCATGTTCCACCCAACCAATGTGGTACCCGAAGGCCCACCCCCCATGCTAGGAGATAGTAATAAAGTAACATGGACAAAAATCTACTACCTCTAACCAAAGGCAGACTCAAACTGACTCATACTGTTATAACCAACCAAATGAATTAACAAGTACAACTCATTCACCATACAAGTACGAATCGAGTACAACTCAAGTACAATACAAGTACAAATCAAATACAATATAAGTACAATACAAGTACAACTCCAACATCACTGACATAGGTCACATTGCTTCCAGACATAAAGTAGATCAAGTATGTTCAAATAACCATACACATAAAATAATTAACAACAGTTGTCATAGATAGAGTGTCATCGCAAGGTTTGTCATGAGATTTCCTCTGGGCATTCTTCATAGGCTCCACAAGTAATCCTGGTGGCCTCAACCGAATCCCGGCACTCATACTCACTCATGCGGAATCAACTACCTCTCGCAAGAACTAGATAGTTGATCTTGCCATTCCAGGCCTTCTCACTCATCCCAAGTCTAAACAAGCCCTTGTGTCTATGAATGAGGATTAAATTATCTTGATTAATGTGAAGTTAGTCCTAATCTTTTAAGTACATTATTTTAATTATCACTTGTTTAAATCACTCCTAAAGGTTATCCAGTTTACCTCTTTGGCCTCTGGCGCCTAACAGAAGCCACTCTTCTAATGGACAACACACATCTAAACAATCCACCAAGGGAACCACAAATGCATACCAACTAGGCATCATAATCCACTCCAACACAAGGAGGATACAAATAATAGAACTCACTCCAAACATCTTGGAGGCAACAAACACATAGTCCACTCCTTTCACAGGAGGCAACAAGATGAAACCACATAACAAGGTCACTCCATACAAGGAGACACGGATCCCATAATCCGCTCCTTAAACCAAGGAGGTGCAAACATCCCCGTTCATGAAAACCGGGTAAAACTGAAAAGACGCCATGCACTACCCAAGGGAAAACAACTGGATGGCATAAAGATTCAACAACCCTTATCCTCTAAGTTCTTCTGGAAGACTTATAATTTAGGACTAACACTAAATCCCAAAACCAACAATGCAACTTGACGACATAGCAACAAAAGCATTCAAGTCATCAATCAAATCTAATATTTGGATTTCCTAAATCCATACTCATTCAATAGGTAGTGTTGACAAAGTCAAAGACATGATAAGTAGATCATCTAAAATAATCATAACCCCTATTTCCCTTTTCATTATTGGAAATCTAAAACAATTAAACTTACTTCCCTTTACTGAATATAAAGAATTAAATCCTTTAAGATAAGCATGAGGAAGATACTACTTTTGGATATACTAAATCCATATCTCTTTCATAATCCAATCACAATGATTCAATTAATCTAAATAGAAATTAATAAATAACATAATTGATTGCTTCATCAATAAAACAACTTCTTAATTTACTTTTAAATCGACACAAATCCATGCAAGTAAACTCTTTCCATTTCCTAACCAAATCTTACATCTCATTCAATTTTCTATTTAACACATTCAATCACTTTAATATAAAAACATATTGTTTCTCTATCCATTTTCCATATACACTAATCAATCCAATTTTAAATCTCTATTCAATAATATATTGCATTCTTTAAATCAAATATTTAACTCTTTCAATTAAACTTTAACAAGCCATTTTAAAATAACAATAATTTCCCATATGTTTATAATTTTAATTCTACTAATCTAATATACAAATTTTATTTAAAAATAATATAAATAAATATAATACTTTAATATTATAAATTATAATATAAAATATTATTAAATAATATTTTAATATTATAATAACAATACATAAAATATTAATATTTATAAATATCAATTTATTATTATTTTATTTTCAAAGCAGCCATGGGAAAAATAACTTAACAGCAGTCTCATGTTTTAAGCATAACTCAAAAACTACAATCTGGGTATTTATGATTTTTGGATAAAGGTAAGAAAACTTCAAAATACAAAAACATTTTAAATTTCTTGAAAACCCAGTTTGTGAAAGTAAAGTTATAGGCGACGCAATCAGACCATTTTACCATGAAAAATATAACTATACTGCAGATTTTAAAATCCGATTTTTAATAACAAACAGAGGGTTTTATTTTCTAAAATCATTCTAAATGCATTGTTCAATCTCTATGTTTGATTTCAATAACAATAAAATCAATTTCTCCAAATAATTTAAATTCAACTAAGATTTTCACAATTTTCACTCAAGAATTTTCACAAGCAAAGGCTGTAAATTTATTTAATTCTTTTCTTCTAATATCAAATTTATTTTCTAAAACAGATTTAACAAACAAATCTTTAATCATTACTATTTTAAAGAAAACAATCAAGAACAATAAAACACAAAGAGGAAAACTTGGTACAAGAAACTACAGGAAGAGATGAATTTTTGATGCAAGCCTCCTCCAAAGATTTCCTGAATTTTTTTCAATCCTCCAATGAATCCAATCCAAAATCCAACAAATGCAAACAATATTTCCTTCAATCAATTCTACAATCAAACTTTCTTCAAACCCTTTGTGCAAATTTTCCAAAATTTCTTCCCTGCTGTAAAAATGTATTTTTCTAAAAACTTTTTGCCCTAAAATGAAAACATATATTCTTATAAATCAAAAATACCTAATTCAACCCTAATTCACATTACATGCAAATTAGATATTTCAATTTCAATTTCAATTTCAATTTCAATTTCAATTTCAATTTCAATTTCACTTTCAATTTCAAATAATAAATTAATTTCCAAAGTTGCAACCAATTTCTCAAATAAACATTTAATTACAATTTCTAATTTAATTCCCACACGTTGGAATTAAATTCCAAAATTAATTCTAATTCTTTTATTTCCTTTCATTCTCTTGCATCACGTTTAATTAATTAATTTAATTATTTAATAACTAAATTCAACCCCTTGGATTAAATTTAATTAATTAAATAATTTAAATATAATTAATTAATTTAAATATAAACTTTTATCCACATTGCATTATTTAAATTAAATAACCATCAACATGATTTAAATGCAATTATTCTAAATATCTATTTCCAAATCAATAATCCTTCATAATTAAATAACATTAAAACAAGACAGACAATGGCTCGACACACACGACTGACGACACACTAAGACTAGGGTGTAAACTTGACACATGCTACCTAGCTACTATATCCCGTTCAACTTAACCGTTGGATCGACAAGCTCAAACCTGTGAAACTAGGTGGAGTCGATGTCATGTACCTGCAATCCTGCAACCAAGTAAACCACATCATACAATATATCCAGCACATAATACACACTGTGAAGAAGGAATTACGGATTCATAGGGCGCTCGCAAACGAGTGATGCGAAACCATCTTCTTCACCAATACACTCATCGAAACTGACACTTCCATCATAATTCCAATAATCTCATAATAACATCTCATGTTAACTCTACAACATCATTAATCCATAATACATGTGAAACAATAATCAGATAACTACATCCCACAATAATAGTTGTCGCTCAATAGTAGCGATCAAAACATCATAACAAAATGTATTCAGTATCAAAATAATTGCAACCAAACATAGCATAAAGTAACTTGAACAAGAATCAAAACAGAGGGGTATTACACCCCCTCTTTTTATTTTGGGTGGACTCCAATTCAGAGCTCAAAATGGGTCTACCAAGTTTCAACTATGTCACCCTTTAACTATCCAGCCTCATTTTTTATAATATTACTATCTTTTAGTTTGAGTTTTCAACGAACTGATCTCTACAAGCTTGTGGTCATTTGAGGATTTATCTCTCTAAAGAGTAAATTTTATCTTAACTCTCATTACACAATTTATTATGTTTCTTGGGGATTTTGAACACATATTCTTATTATAAAGGCTTTGATGAATTACTACTAAAGCTCAACCTACCTGACTCTCTCCTCTCTACCCTTAACCCTCCAACCTCAATTACTAATGATAGTATTGTCTTGTGGGTTAAGTTTTTAGTGTTGATTTCCATGGATTTTTGGCATTTGGGGGTTTATACCTCTTGGCCATTCCTAATAAAAATATCTTCACCCTCATTAAAGTGTATTTTTAGGGGGGTGATTTTAAGGTCAAGGAAAATCGGGAAGGGAAAAATTAAATTAAAGGTAACGTTGCATAAGGATGCCACTAGTTTTCCCTTATCCACACCTTTTAATGAAAATAAGGCTCTACCTCTAACCATTAAAGGTGAATCCATGGATGAGAGTAGAAAGGTTGAGGCAAATGAGAGTGAAGAAGTACATAAAGATCTTAATAGTGGTAATAAGAAAGATCCTCAAATGTGTACTAATTATGTCCAAGATATGTATAACCATTTGCAAATTACTGAGGTATGGTATGTCTAAATTGAAATTTAGACCAAGTTTTATTATAAATTAGATACCATTTGCTTCCAAGCTCTCATTAAAGGAATATGAATGTCCTTTTTGCTTATTTTCCAATGTCATAATTCTTAAAAATACCATATACTATTTATCATTCCAATCAATTCATAGTCTATATAGGTGTCATGTTTCAATTGAAGAAGAGACCCAAAACCAAGTTCATGGATACTTTACAACAAGAAGTCTATCCTTTAATATGTGAGAGACACTCATACATTAGTGTATAGAGGTATATTTACAAATCCAAATGAGATGTGTGTCAATTGTAAAAAAATATTTTATTTTAGGTAGAGTTTTTTGGAAAATACTTTGATGCATTTGATATATCATATTTGTTTCAAATCATCCTACATGATTCATCATATCAATGTAAAACTTATCACATTTATATTTATATGGTGGATTATGTAAGCTAATCATATATGTTAACTACTTATTGAGCATCAAATTATCTTTAATTCTTTATTTACTGTAATAAAGGCTTTATATGCATATGCTTTGCAAGTTGTCCCTTGAGCTATTTTAAATAATCTCATACTCTTGGGAAATATTAGTTAGCATGATTAGGATTAGTATAAATATAGGTTATAATCTATTATTTTAGTATCTATGATTTATATTATATTATACTTTGATCAAAGTATGTTGTCCCCTTGAAGAGGCCATTGACATCTTATTTAATGAAGTTTTGTCAAATTCAATACAAAATATATTATATTTTCAATTTTAAGCATTTGTTCTCTATATTTCATGTGTTTATTAGTAAAATGTTCAAATCTATTATTACAGCTTGTTCAAGGTGTGAGACTACTACAACTCAAAATCTTCAAAAAAATATCATTTTATTTGTATCCTCTCATTGTTTATACAATTGTACATATTATGCTTTCACCTTGCCCTTTTCCGGATCTTGGTGACCAAAAAGTGGGTATAATAGTTGTAGCTCTAATTTGTTCCTCTTTTTACATATTTTTTTTAGGATAAAACTCTATATAAAAGGTTTTAAAATAAACATAGAGGATCTATCATTTTAGGCATATTTGGATTCCCCATAAAGGTTTCCAATGAAGGAGGGTAAAGTTTCCTTCCCAAGGCATGCCATTTGATAGATTTTATATATGATCTTGAGCTTCCACATACCCTTTGGTATTTGAAAGACCCCTCAATTTTTTTGAAATCTAGCCTTAGCAAGTGATTTATTGTATGTACCTTGTGATGCACTATTAGGTGGTTAGCCTTAATAAATTACCCACACCATACTATATATGCCTAGATCTATATATTTGTGGGCTCATAGAGTAGACACACCCTATAACAACCTTTATTTTTGTCCCTCTTGCCTCATCTCCACCTTATCATTTTTGAAAAGGAGAAGAAACCACCACCAATGATTGTTTCCTTTAGATCCAACAACCTACAGGGTATAGCAATGCATGCAAAAGGGTTTTCAATGCCTTAGTTCTAAATAGTAGCTAAAGAAGGCACATATTATAGGTCCAATACCACACTCCAAAGAATTTGAAATATAATTTTAAGAAATAGATTTTAAAATACAATCCAATACTCATAGAGGAAATTCATAATTATTCCCATCCAATGTGGGAGCTAAAATTATCAAGAAATGCTAAATCAAAATAATAATACCCAAAAAAAGTATCATCTTTTTTTTCAATTTTATCCCATTGGAACCATATGATCATGCTAATCATTTTGATCCATATTTCTAGAAACACTTTTTGCCCATCCCACCCACCTCAATTTTTGTGTCTACCCACTCTAGCACCCATGAAATAGAATGGAAATTCACATGATTAAAGAATCAAATTTTAAAATTGAAACAAATGGTTCATGGGCTTAATACCCAAAATGCAGCACAACAATTGCTTCAATAATGAGTATCCCTTTAATGGTGGAAATCAATTTGTATCTATGGCTTATGTCACCAAATTGGACTTCCCTCAATTTGATAGCATTGATCCTATCAATTGTTAATGATCTAAATATTACTTTAGTCTACGTTATACTCCTTCAATGAACAAGGTCCCTATTGAATCTATACATCTAGAAAAAGATGTTGTCTAATGGTATCAGTGGTATCTCAAGGCTTGTGATGTACCAAAATTAGAAACCTTTGTCAAGTAATTAATGGTTCACTTTGGCTCTAATTCTTGTGAGGATTCTGTCAATTCTCTTACCAATCTCCATCAAATAGGAACCATTCAAGAATATCAAACCAAATTTGAGTGACTAGCCAATCACACTAATGGCTTGTCTAAATTTTTTCACAAGTTGATTCATCAATTGCCTTAAGGATTCAATCCAATTTGATGTCAAAATGTTCAAACCCATTGACTTGATGGAAGCTATGGATTTGGCCAAACATATAGAAGATAAGCACACTTCTCAATGTTATTTTTCAACTCCCACTCATTTTAATAAAACTATCCCACCACACCCTATTCTACCACTATCCTCAAAATTCACTCCTTTAAATATCTCATTGAGGTTAAAATCCAAACTAACCGAGAGAAGGGGTATGTTATAATTGTGATAAAAAATCACAAATGTGTTGATCAAAAACTTTATCTCCTTGATGTCGAGTCTCCTTCTAATAATGAATAATGGGAACAGGCTCTAGCTACCCAACAAGAAGACCATCTTTCTATTGATTTCACTCATATGAATGACCATCCAAAAATATTTGTTGATGTCTTAGCAAGGTCACCACTCAAAACATGAAATTCAAAGGGTATTTAAAGAAAATTTCCCTCACTATTCTCATTGACTCTATTAGCACACATAACTTCATTGATCCATGACTTGCAAAAAAAATGATTTCTTTGTGCACCCATTCTCCAACTTTGAAGTTATGATTGTTGATGAGGGAACTTTACCTTGCAAATGGAAATGAAACTATGGTTGATTGTTGTACGAGACTATATGCTATGCATAAATATGTTTTTCTTACTCTTAGGTGGTTGTGATGTAGTTATTTGGGCCCAATGGTTGCATACCCTTAGCCCATTCTTGTTGGATTTCTTTAAAATTTGGATGCAATTCTTTCATAATGGGCTAAAGTATACCTTGAAGGGTCTTCCACCAAGGTCTACTAGTCTTATCAACCCACATAAGATGGAGAATTTTCTAAAGGAAAACTCTCACGATATCATTGATCATTTATGCTCCATATATTCCATCCCTCTTTAAGCTAGTCACTCTGCAAACCTACAAATACCTTTGAATAAGCATGTCATAATGTTCATTGAGCTTACTAATTTACTACCTCACCAACCAAAAGATAATCACATTCAAATATTTCTAATGATTGTTTTTCCTAACATTCTCCCTCAAACATATTTGTTCTTTCAACAAATAGAAATTGAAAAATTAGTGAAAGAAGTCCTATAGGTCAATGTTATTTATCCCAACACTAGCCCATACTCTACACTTGTTTTGCTTGTTTGCAAAAACCATGGGTATTGGCATATTTGCATTGAATAAATTCACCATCAAGGATAAATTCCATATTCCAATGATTTATGAGTTGCTTCATAAGCTTAATTGTGCCCAATGTTTCTCCAAGTTAAATTTGTACTCTAGTCATCACCAACTTCACTCAATGAAGCCAATATTCCAAAGATGGCCTCCTACAGTCATGAGGGTCACTATAATTTTTTGGTCATGCCATTTGATCTTACTAATTCTCCCTCCACCTTTCAAGGATTAATGAAAAAATCCCTTTCTTCAAAAATTCAAATTGGTATTTGACGAAATCTTGATTTATAACATAATTTGAATAGAACATTTACAACACCTTAACATGGCATTACAACTAATTACAGATAATCAACTATGTTCCAAGCACTCCAAGTACTTCTTTGGTCAAAATATAATTGAGTAACTAAGATGTATTGTCTTCTTAGAAGGTGCTCAAGTGGACCCTAACAAAATCCAATCCATGCTAACACGGTCCACTCCCAAGACACTCATAAGCCTTTGTGGATTTTTAAGTCTCATTGGCTATTGCAAGAAATTCGTCAAATATAGTGGTAAAATTTCTACTTCTTTGATTACCTTTCTTAAAAATGATGTCTTCTCATAGACCCTTGTCTCCATGCATACTTTCAAGGTCCTCAAACAAGATATGTTTATAAAACTAGTTCTTGTTGCACCTAATTTATCAAAACCATTTGTCATTAAAATCCATGCTTGTGTAAATGATATTGGCATTGTTCTCATGCAAGATGGTTACCCCATTTCCTTCACAAAAAATGCACTGCCTAAGAGAAATTTTAGTTTTTTCATCTTACATGTTGGTAAAAAATGGAACCATATTTGATAGGTAGATATTTTTATATTATAATGCATCATCTTAGTCTCAAATATTTCTTTGAGAAACAAGTATCCTCCCTAGCTCAACAAAATTGGGCCACCGAACTCATGGGGAATGACTATGAGATCACTTGTAAAAAAGGAAACGAAAATATGGTTATTGATACTTTGTCCCAAAAATTTGAGCTCCATATCTCCCTCTATATAGTTTTTATGTCACTCTCTAATTGGCTACAAGGTCTCCAACAAGAATGCATTTGGGATAAGCCCACACACTATCTCATTGAAACTAACTTAATGTCGAACCTACTTCATCTCCCAACCACTCTATGGATGCCTAATTTTACTTCCCAAATTTTCGTTGTGTCCTCAAAATCCTCATGAATTGCATGTCTCTCCCTCAACCGTTCATTTTTTTTTTTTTAAATATCCATGAGTGTGTGTGTGTCACATTTTTTTGTGTGGGCTTAAGGTGGATATTGAGTATTTAATTATTGAATTTGATACATGCCAACATCAAAAGGGTGAAATATGACAACTTCATGCTTGTTCCAATCTTTTCACATTCATACTTATCTTTGGACAAATATTTCCATGAATCTCATCAACGAAATTCTCAAGTTTGGTGGAAAATTAGTCATACCAATGGTAATGGATTTTCTCTCCAAATATGCCCACTTCTATTACTTGTCAAAAATCCCTATACCTCTACCACCATAGCCCAAACCTTCCTTGACCATATTTTTTTATATCCATGCAATTCCCTCTTCTGTAGTTTCTAATTGTGATTTAATATTTACAAGCCATTTTGGAAAGAATTATTCAACAAGTACGCACAAATTTGAAGATGAATTCTTCATATCATTTTTAAATAGATGGTCAAGTTGTGATGAGTTATCATTCATTAAATAATAATTTAATTCAATTTTATAATTTTTAAATAAGATGATATGAATAAAGACATCCAAAACTAATAATTTAATAATAACTATGGACATTGGGGTTGACCTCGCAGTGCAACGGTTAAGTTGCAAGAGTAGCAGTTGGGCTGCCCAAGGTTCGAATCCCACTGTGGTATGTGGGAACGCTCAATGTTGCAATTGGTGGGTACTATTGCAAGGTCAACGAGGGAGGAGCTGAGGTAGAAAGAGATCACGAGGAGGCTGCAGATGGTTGCAGGAGGATCGATGGAAAGGCAGTAAACGAAGGGTCAAAGGGTCAATCGGGCGGTAGGTTGGGTGGCAGAATCGGTGGGTACTCAAGGCATCCGATAGATGGCGAGAGGAGTAATGATGGAGGAGTGGCAGATGGAGGGGGTATGAAGGCCAAAGGTGCCAAGGTGGAAGGATGGTGTAGGGGCACCTACAACCATTATTCAACATGTACCTTAGTAATGGTTTGTCATAAGATGTTTTAGGTGAGGTTAGGAGTTTTTAAGATGTTTTATCATAGTATTTATTGGATATAAGGTCTAATAGACCATTTCTTCATGTATTTAGGGAATTGTGTTTTGATGGTCAAATGTGCACAAGTGCACTCATGTATCAAATTTGAAATTTGTAAGCCTTGGAGGCAAAAAAATTTGAATTTGTAGGTAGGTGGGCAAGAGTGAGGTCTTTTGGTGTCATGGGATTGAATTCAAGGTGATTGGGATTCATAAAGTCCTAAATTTCATCGATTGCACATAATGTTATTTAATGCACAATCAAGTTGTCAAAACACAGTTTTAAGGGTAATTAGAAGTTTGGATTCTAAAAGACAGTTAAAAGGAGTTAGGCAGTTGGATGTTGATGCAAATTTTTATTTAAATCCATAAAAGGCTCGAACCAAAGGGGGTTCAATTATTTTTGAAGGATTTCATAAGAGAAACAACGTGCATTTTGCTGCTACATCATAGTTTTTCCTAATTTCCAAAACTTCTTCTCTTTTGTATGGCTCGTATAGTCAAGGTGATGATTTAGAATTCTTGTATTTGCATAGAATCATGTGTTAAGTCTCATTTGGAACAAATTTGAGTGTTTTCCATCGGTTTTTGAGAAATAAATCTCATTTTTTTCTGAAAACTATCTGTTGGGGCAGTGAAAGCACAGTTTTGAGGAAGAAAATGAAAAATCAGTCATCCCACCTACTGTAAAACCCTGTGTTTCACTGGGATGACCTATTTAATGTTTTTTTATGTGTTAAAATGGTTGGGCAAGCTGTGGAGTCATGGTTTTGACATGGAGTAGTGTTTTAAGGGCTAGTAACAGTGCTTTTATATGAAAAATGATGGGTTCAAGAGTGGTTTTTGTGATTCACTGATGGAAAAGATTTGGGAATGGTGTAAAATGTTTGTGCATACCCTATCAAACTTTTTTGATGTTTTGGTGAGGCTTTAAGGCTTTTAGATTGTGAAATATAGAAAACCCTAGGAGTTTGTGAGTAAATTGTGGGTTTTGTTATTGAAGGCTTAATTGAACATGTAGGGTCCTGAAACCTGGAAAATATTTTATTTTGAGACTTGCGTTAAGAATTTTTTTGAGTTTGAAGGTCTGGAGTGAAGATCCTAGGGTTCTCTTTGAAAATTGGCCTAATTTGAGGCATAAAATAGTGAAAAGTCCAAATTTGGAGCACTCGGTCCAAAGGAAGTATATCTAGTTTTCTAGAATATTGTGTAACCCTGAAATGGGTGTTTGAATAAATTATATGTTTGTCAAGTGTCTTGGAGAATATTTGAGTTAATAGCCAAAAATTGAGTCTGCACTACTGCTAACATTTAAGGGTGAAAGTGGGGAGTCATGCTTCTAATTGTTGTCACACTTTGGAATTGGTTTGAGTTGTTTTAAAAGATCATTTTAATCTTGTTAGATGCCTCTTGAAAATTTGACACTTTGGATGAGTTTGAGGCTCCTAGCTCTGCATCAAAGGAGGGAAGAGATAAGGAGAAATAGAGATATCGAGGATGAGGTCCCGCGTATGTGGCCCCACTGGTTCATAACTCCAGTCAAAAGCGTAGGGTGTTGCCCCTTAGCAGTGATTTACCAAACATAGAAAAAAAAAAAACTATACACATTAAAAAGTATGCATCATTATAAACTCAATAAGAAACATTTCCCTTTCAATAAAATCATATCATGTTTAGATTTAGGTACAAATCAATTGTCACATCTTCATAAGTATTTATGTCAATCAAGTATACACACATAAACATGTAAAATTTATATCCTTGCAAGTATACATGGTAACACAAAGATTTTATTCATGATCAAGTCTTTCATAATCTTCAGCTATAAGAGGGAGAACATCATTAGAGTATTTTTCCTCCAACCATAAACCGACGGATCCTCCACACATCTTCCAAATTGGAATTGGCCCTACCCTTCACAAGGGTAGTAGATAAAGAAGTCTACAAACCATATCATGCCATATAAGAAGTAGTGTAGTGTATTGACTCTTTTACATACAATATTCCATACAATAGATACCATCTAGCTAATTATGACATCTCCAATTTAAATGTAACCTATTAGACATAGTGAACCGACAATGCAACTAGCAATTTTTATTACTTTGGATAAAGTTTTGTAATGTAAAGTCACATTCATATATAGATATGTGTGTTATTATTCACACACCTCTTTCTCAAAATTATCATTAAAATACATCATTGATTCACAATGATGTAATGTTATAATACAAAAAAAATATGGTAGATAGAAACAATTCCACTAACTAGGGAATATTCCAAATGTGATATGATTGTATAATTTTCATTTAATGAATAGGCACAATCTCAAGGATTTTCTTCAACAATAAGACATTTCCTCATTTTAGATATCAAAATATGGTATTATTGGACACTCATAGCTATGTGCATGCTTATATTTATGTTTGTGTGTACCAATTGATATATGCATATATATAAGTCCTAGTTTAACATGTTTAGTTGTCTAACTAGACCTTTTTTTTCTACATATAACGAGAAATACTATAATTTTTGCTAGATGTAAGTCTATAATAAAAAAATGATTTAATTCAACAACCACCAAAAATGGTGCAACAAGGCATAGAAGAGCAAAAAATTGCAGGTGAGCAAGGTAGGAGACAATGGGGGGACTATGAATAAGAAGATTGATCAACAAAGGATGCACCGAGGGAAAGAAGGGAGAATGTGGACACTCATATCCCCAATGGGTCTAGAAATGGAGAATGGGTGGACAAATGCCACCCTAGCTACCTGAGACAAGAGGACGGTAATGTGCTTTCACAAAACTAGGTGGGATGCAGGGAGGTAATCATGAGAGGGCATCTAGGAGTAAGACAAGGAAGTAGGAATCAAAATGAAGCAAGGTGGATCGGTCAAGATAGTATTCCAAAGCACAGGCATGGGTGGTTTGGAAAAAAGAGAAAACCTAGGGAAGAAACATCGATGAATTGCAGAGTCAAAAAGAAAAAAAAGGCCAAAGAGAACCAGTATCCCCTGGATTGGGAAAAGTAGGAACAAGGAAAATGCAGGCAATCCTCAACACATGACAGACCCATTTCATTGAAGGTGATCTCAAAATGAACAGAGAAATGGGGCCTGCAATAGCAGTGACCCAAGAGAAAAGTTTCCATAAGGCCAATCAGGAAAAGGAAATTCATTGTCAATGCGGGGAGCACAACAAGGTGCTAATTGGAGCAAGGGAAAGTAAACAAAGGATCCCAATCAATCTTGGTATCAAAGCAATAGAGGATCAGGAAGAAAAATCTACCGAGGAAAGGAAAAGGAAGGGAAGCAAATGCGAATCCCAAACCATGGGGAAGCAAGTTGTTCTCAATGCCATCAAAAACCATTAAATCAAGGGTTCAAAGATTGAAGGACTGATCCCTTTTTGTAAAATGGTGCAACCCAAGGTGTTCAAAGGAAGAAATCATGGAGTGGTCATAGAAAAATTTGAAAGATCGGGTAAGAGTGCAACAACTTCCAAACTCCTTTTTTCTCATAGAATGTATTGACATGAACTTAAAATAGGAGATAGTGTATGAAAAACCTCTATTTTTTAAAGGATATAGCTACCACTGTAAAAATTGGGAAGCTAATTTTGACCCATGGAATTATACAATCAAACAAAGCCCCACATGGATAAAATTGGTTGATCTACCCTCTGAGTACTAGAGTGTGGAAGCTATGACAAAAATTGGAGATACCTTGGGAGTATGTTTGGGGGTAGACGAATATTTTATTAATGGGAAGAAGGATGTTGAGGCCAATATATTGGTGGAAATTGAGGAAGGAGTAGGGATATACAAAAATTTGGAAATTTTATCCGAGTTTAGAAGCTGGATTCAGAAAGTAGTCAAATGTGAGGGATCCCAAATTGGGAGATGTTTATTCAAAGATGCCATAAGGGAAGGATGCTCCGGGGGTATCTCCAGTGAAAAGAATGATAGCATTCATGGAGATGCTCATATGGGAATAAAAGGGATGGTGGAAAAGGAGAAGCTCCTGGAGAAGACCCTTGTCCCAGTCAAAGAAGATTTAGGGCAGGCTTTTGGCATAGGCTCTAAAAAGAGGAAGTTGAGTGATAATTTTTAGGAAATAAGGATGGACCTCTGTCAAAGAGTAACATATGATGTGAGTGTGGCATCCCAAATGGAAAAAGATTTGAACACTCTACTAGAGCAAACCAAAGAACTACAAAAGGACATAACCATACAAATAGAAGAGATCTCCAAGGAAATGAACAGCTTAGGGGCAGTAGATCAAAAGGGAAAGAAATGTTAGATCCAATAGGAAAGACCGACAAAGGAAGGAGAATTTGGTGAAACAGAGAGAGAAGGAGGAAGAAGACTTCATGGTGCATCCACAAGAGGAGGGTGAAGATGTGGAAAAAAACCTTCAAATAACTGACATTGAAAATGACACATAGTTGAAATCAGATGAGGAAGATCAAAGGAGGAAAAAGAAGGGGAGATCATGGAAGAGAGAGCTCTCAAATAGACCCAGTCAAAAATAAAGAAACCCAACATCATGAATACATGAAACAGGGGGCCTAAGTCAAACAGGGCCAAATTGGAGATAACAACAAATGTTGCGGGCCAGACGAAACTAAGAACAGGGAAGGATGTTATCCTTCTATAGCCACAATGAGGGTAATAACATGGAATGTTAGGGGCTTAAACGCCCCTAACAAGTAGCATTTGGTAAAGCGCCAAATTGACCAATCAAAAGCAGACATAGAATTCTTGCTACAAGAAACAAAATGGAATATAGAGGAAAGCAAAAATAGACTGAAATGGTGGAAGTAGTGGAAGAGGCATTTTATGGGAGCCAAGGGAGTTGAGGGAGGACTAGGTGTCCTGTGGAACCCTCTAGCAGTGTCAGTTGTGCTGGTGAAATAAAACAAGAATTGGATAGAAATAAAATGCAAGATGCTCCAAAAGAATGAGAAATTCACATTAGTAAATACATATGGGTC
This sequence comes from Sequoiadendron giganteum, assembly GCA_007115665.2. NCBI lineage: Eukaryota > Viridiplantae > Streptophyta > Pinopsida > Cupressales > Cupressaceae > Sequoiadendron > Sequoiadendron giganteum. Next base: position 332,076,928 of record CM021104.1, on the reverse strand, counting down.
GATAGCCACAATATAAAAGAGAAATATATGGCAGAAATTGTCCTCATGCATAGAAAATCTCAGGTGAGAGAAAGGAATACTAGCTGGGGATTTCAATGCCACTCTAAACTGTGGATAAAAAGGGGTGGAGTAGGCAAAAACATTGGAATTCAATAGTATTTATAGGAGTTTGTGAACAATAACCAATTGATGGACATTCAAATAAAGAATGGGACCTTCACATGGACCAATAGGAGAAAAGGCTTTACCAGTATAGTTGAAAGGTTAGACAGGTTTTTCCTATTTGGAGAATGGGGGGAAGAAAACCAAATACAAGAAGCCTTAATTTTGCCTTATGTTGGATCAGACTACTTCCCAATCTAGCTCTTCATCCAACCAGATACATCCCCAAAATGTAGTCCGTTCAAATTTGAAAATATGTGGATCAAGGATGAAAAACTCCTAGACTTAATCGTTGAATGGTGGTAGGAGATAAGAATCAGGAACCACTCACATTTATACAAGTTAAGAAAAAAAATTGAACCATGTGAAAAACAAGTTGAAGGAATGGAATAAGGAGCATTTTAAAAACATCTTCTAGGAGAAAGAGAGAGTGTAAAAAGAGTTGGTTGCACTGAACGGGCGCATCATAGCAAGTGATGAGGTAAAAATAACCTAATCATAATCAAATTTGGAAGCTTACCTTTGTTAACTCAATCCTAAGCCTATGCCAATTTATTAAACTTTAGGAGAAGTAATTGCTTATTTTAAAGGAAAATTATGCTTTCTCTCTTTCTTTTTGATCAATTGAGGAAATTTACCAAAGGAGGTTTAATGGGTTGACTTGAGCATTTATGTAGGGAATAACAGGTCATCATGCGGCTATTATAGAAGTTTATCCAACACGTGCCTCAAGAGTAATGCTGCGAGCCCACTCCTAGATGCCTGGATGATGCACCGAAGATTTAGTTTCTATTTTTTAAATTTCTGTTGTTAAAAATTTATGGCTCTTCCCGAGCCTTCCATATGTTTATGAGCTTTAAAGACATCAAAGTTAGTTTTAAGTTGAGGAAGACTTTTTCAATGGCTATCCACGCCATCTTAAATTTAGGATTTGGTTAAAAATTTATCTATAAAAATGTAATTACACAAGTGATAAATAAGACAAAGGAAGTATCGTTATGCTGTTCACATGGTTTTTAAAAGCACTATTAAAATGAGTTATTTGATTTTTGTCTATTGGTAAACTATTGAATTTTGAATGATGATGATTATTTGTAATGAAAGGACTTGAGAACCTGTAGCTTATGTGATTTAAAGATGAAGTATTAACCCGCAAGCTAGCCACTCGAGGGGAGTTAGCCTAGATAGATAAATATTTTACTGTTAAGTTATTTTCTTTGTTAAAGGTAAATTACTATTCAGTAGGAAGTAACTAAGTTGTCGAAGAGTCGAGTCTGTAGTTCCGGAGCACCATTATTTTTAATTTGTATAAGTTATCTTCCGTAGTTGATAAAATCCTTTACTGTTTAAAAGATGTTTAATTGTCTATTCCCTTACTTTTTTGTTTTTGTAGTATATCAGTTGTTTAGTTTGCTTGTTTCCATGCTTTCTAGTTTAGTTGTAATTCTTTCTAAATTAGTTGTCTTATGCTTTTTAATTTAGTATTTTTGAATTTTCTTAGGGTAAGATTATTCTCTAGTTAAATAGTAATGGCCTTAGATTAGAATTGATTTCCGTAGTTTAAAAGAAAAACAAAAAAATATAAAATGAGTTATCCAAATAATCTCCTTCTGCAAACTGCCTTGGACACTGCCCGGTCGACTAATTGACATTCAATTATTCTAAAGTAGTAGGACCTAACGGCAACCTATCAGCAAGTGGCATGGATGGTGAATATTTTGAAGCAAAAGAAACTTTGAAAGAAGATTTGGCAGAAATATTGGAAAAAGAGGAGTGCTTTTGGAAACAAAAATTGAGGGAAACATGGCTAACAAAAGGAGACAAAAATATGAATTACTTCCACTGAATGGTAGTAAAAAATATAAGTAGAAACAAAATCACATCTATCAGAAGGGAGGATGGAACAAAAAATCAATCAATGAATGAGGTCAATGAGGAAGGAGTGAATTTCCTTCAGTTAATTATGAACAAACCAGCTTAGGACAATAGAATTGTTCGAGATAAGCTTCTAAACTCCATCCCGACAATAATAGGAGAAGATCAAAAAAAAGTTTTATATCAGAAAATAAGTATGGAAGAGGTGAAGAAAGCAACATTCTAGCTGAACCCTAATAAGTCCCTGGGCCCAGATGGATTTCCGGCTAGCTTTTTTCAAAAATTATGGGAAATTGTGGGAGAGGATTAGACTTTGGCAGCAGAAGAATCAAGGAAAAAGATGACTATTCTGGGAGAAAAAAATCATACCTTTTTGGCCTTAACCCCCAAGAAGAAGGATCCTAAGACTATGGGGGATTTTCAGCCTATTGTACTATGCAATACGATCTACAAAGTAATCACCAAGATCATAACCAACAGATTGAAGGGAGTTTTAAGCCTGATCATCTCAGAGGAGCAGAGCGGATTTGCCCCAAGCAGATCAATTGTTGAAGGTATCATTATAGCTCATGAAACCCTTCACTCAACCAGAAAGGAAAGGGAGCCTTGCATGATTCACAAGTTAGATATCCTCAAAGCATATGATCTAGTGGATAGGCAAATTCTAATAGAGGTACTCAGTAAGTTTGATTTTTTGGAAGAATGGATAAGTTGGATAAGTAGATCAACTGCCAAGTTCTTTGTCCTAGTTAATGAGACGTCACAAGGATTTTTTGCATCCATAAGAGGCATCAGACAAGGGGACCTCCTATCTCCCTTTTTGTTCATCATCATGGCGTAGGCAATTGGCAGGGGAATTAGTGTGCTGAGACGGGAAGGAAAGTGGAAGGGAGTGTTGGTAGCAAGTGGATTAGAAATAACAACCCACCAACAATTTGCAGATGATGCAATGCTCTTCGGTACAACAAGTAGAAAGGAAGCATAAACCATTAGAACCTTTCTGGATGAATATTGTTTAGCATCAAGACAGAGTATCAATTGGCACAAATCAGAGGTTTTCTTTCTCAACACACAACCTAGCTTGTAGAGGGAGTTGACAAGGATCCTACGTCTAAGAGTGGAATTTTTTCCAAGTAGGTTTTTTGGAACCCCTCTTTTCGTTGGCATCAACAAAAAATGTTACTGGGAGAATTTAGTAAACTGCTACAAAAATAAAATGGGGACCTAGAAATGGAAATGGTTCTCCTCAACAAGAATTCTAATGATGGTGAAAGTAGTACTATCAGCCATCCCAGTGTATTCAATGGCTTGTCTGAAGATTCCAGTAGCGATTGAAGAGAAACTCAATCAAATTTTTAGAAAATTCTTTTGGAGCGGCACGGGAGAACATCAAAAGTTTCCACTAGTGGCCTAGGAGAAGGTATGTACACCCAAGATAGCAGGGGGAACGGGCATAAAACAACTAAGGTTGATGAGCAAGGCTATGTGGGAAAAGTTGGTATGGGACATGTATGTGAAGGGAGAGCAAAAATGGGTGAAAATTCTAAGAAGAAAATATTTGGATTTAGACTCCCCAACTCGAATCCTAACAACGACAAACCCTCCGAGAGGTTCAACAATTTGGAATTACTTGTTGGAATGCAGGGACATCATCACTAAGCATATAACATGGGAATTAAGAAATGGGCAATCAACGTCCTTCTGGATGGACTCTTGGAATGGCAAAAAAGCCCTGGAAACATATCCTAATATGGAGCAAATCAAAGAAGAGTCAATTCGGGCCTAGGGGGAAAAAATATGCAACTATGGAAGGTCAGTATGGCAAGATGGAATCCAAAAATGAGAATGGAACTCCCTATAGAATTTAGATGTCCCACAAGCTCAAAAGGATGCATTAACTACGATTCTCAAAGAAATAACATTTTCACCTTCCAATCAGGAAGATACTATAAGGTGGTGTGGTTCAACAACAGGGTCCTGTGTAGTTAAATTTGGATACATAATCAAAGAAATGGTGGAAGCCAGAGAGAACTGGTCAAGTAAACTCATGTGGGGGGAACACTGCCTCCCAAAGGTTGGTGTTTTTGCTTGGTTGGTAGTTCAAAAAAGAATTCTTATTGAGGATAGACTAGCTACACTTGGAATTCAGGGGCCAGGGCGATGTGTCCTCTGCAAGAAGATTAATGAAAGTGTGGATCACCTATTACTAAGTTGCCCTTACTCAGAAGTCAGAACAACGTTAGAAGTTTTTCATGAAAAAATTGAATTTTCAATGCCCACAATCGGCTTGTCTACTGGCATGGTTCAATATGTGGTCTCATCCGCGAAGGAAAGTAGTATTTGATAGCATTTGGCCAATAGCCCCCTCAATCATAATTTGGGAGATTTGGAAAGAAAAAAACATAAGGATATTTCAAGACAAGGAAATACCTCATGAAAGACTCAACGCCAAAATAGAACGAATGATCACTAAAACAGTTAATGAAGCTGCTTGATCCAAAATGGGAAAGCAGATGAATTATACTAATTGGGATCTGACAAAATGAAAAAAGAATTTAGTGGACTAATCATTCCCCGATTTTGTGGAATAGCCCAAAGTGACAAAGCTAGGAAAAAAAGGAGCAAAGTAATGTGGGAAGCACCGAAAGGAGGGTGGATCAAAATAAATTTTGACGATGCTACCCAGGGCCAGGTGGAGCTGGATGTTTGGCCTAAGATGAGCTTGGAAAGATAATTGTAGAAAGTTCAATTCCACTAGGAGTATGCACCAATAATGAAGAAGAGTTTCGGGCGACATGGATGGGTCTTCTTAGGAGTAGCAATTGGAGCTAGAAAAATTCATTTGGAAGGAGACTCACTAATCACTATCAATGTAATTCGACTTAATAATGCCCCCAATTGGAAATTGAACCAATGCCTCCAACTAATATCACAACTCTTGGGAGAATTTGAAAAGTTCAAGGTGAGCCAAGTGTACAAGGAGGGAAATCAAAGGGTAGACAACTTGGAAACGGAAGAAGCAGAAAAGAATGAATGACAAGGCAAGAAAATGGGTTGACAAGGTATGCTGATCTTCAAATAATGATAGATTAGAAGTCGGGTCAAGCCGTGTGATCAATACCAAAGGCAGATAGTAGCACCAAAAAGATAGCGAAGACAAATAAGGGTCACTGATAAATGAGTTGGTGCTCTAAAAACAAGTGAGCATGAGGAGTTGTGACATCGGGTGTACGACCTGGTAGTAGCCAAATTTGGAGGAATATTTTTCAGGAAAAAGGTAATGATTACAGAAAATGAGGTTTATAAGATGCCAATGGTTGGTGTTTTTGTAACATAGCAAGATACAAAGATATTGAGTTGATCATACAAGATCTCAAGGACAATAAAAATAAAATAAGGTAAGTGAGATTGAAAAGCACACAGACATCATTAGTAGTGGTGGAAGAACCAAGAGTAGTAAATGGTGAAAAACTGGCAGCACAAGCTGCTTGAGAGAAATGAAGCATAAGAGTACGGCGGGGCAGAGGCTAGCATTGGGAATGGCATGTGCGCAAAAATAGCAATGATCTTTGATAACGGGGATTATAAGTAACCAACAACTTATGCATCCACATTAATTGGAAAAGATGGTGGAAAGGATGGAATGGTTCATTTTTCAAAGTGGCCATTATTGTGTAGCCAGAGGGAATGAGGTTATAAAGAACTCAAGGCTTTGTAATGTAGGGAATGAAGTAGACAAAGTGATAAAGAGGTTTGGAAAGTGTGAATTTGGTTTCTTTTTTCTGTGTGCAAGTTATTCAACAGAGATGGAGACTCTTCCTTTCCTAAACACGACGAAGCAACAACAATCCTTCTATGGAGAAATAATAGATAAAAGGTTGAAAGGGCTTCTAAACTCCTCACACTTGTTGATCCTCTGGGAAACACAAAAGGTTTTGGGGAAAGAATTTCTCATGTCTCAACAAAGGTGGAGGGTAAATTTGGATATTCTGGCCATGTTCTTAGCCATGCTCTTGTATATGGGGCTCTCGAAAGCCAAAAGAAAGAAGCTTTGTCAGATGGTTTTCAAGCATGCTTGGCTCAGGGAGATAGATGAAGCATTGGATAATATGGATGGCAACCTTCTTGTCTGATTGCCACAAAATTTTTATATTTATTTTGGCAACGATTTGGAGGTCCCAAAATTTGTGTTGGTTCACACTCTACAACCGAAAGAGTTGGAGAAGAAGTGGGGAGAGATTGATAGGTCAATATCCTTCCTCCTTTGTGTGACAGGCATGAACAAAAAGCCAACAAAGGGTTGGGTGGGAGTATACATCCAAGTGGAAGGATTGGATGGGAGGGTGGTGGCAGGAGATGATGAGGAGTGGAAGCTCTGTGGCGGTGATGAGTGAGTGAGTGAGACCCTCAGGATATTGAAGAAAAATCCAGTCACCCAGTGCATAGTGCTTATGGACCGGAATGCCCAGTGATAGTCGATGCAATAGAGGCCAAGAAGATGCACACAAAGCTATCAGACGAAGACTAGGGAACGTGTAGAAAATCCCTACTATGGTTTTTTGGTTTTTTTTGGGGTTACTTGTTTTACAAAATTCTTGTTATTTAGGTGATGTCTAGTATGACTTTGTATAGTTTATAGTTGGAGAGGGTCATTTTCATCAGCATGATATCCTCATTTTGGATTGTAAAGGGTAAAGAAGAAGTAGGTAGGATAGTATTAAAGAAAATGTAAGGGATGGGCATACAAACTCTAGTAATCTGGAAGCCTGTTACATCCCGAATTATGAGGTTACTATTTACTAGTGATATAAAAGGTAGAAATGAATGTAATGTGAAATCTGGAGATGTTTGCACCTTGTTATCAATATGTATGTTAGCTCATTTGACGTTGTTTCATTTGATGTTATTTCAATTGATGTAATTCAGGATATACTGCATATATGTGAATATCAGGATACTGAATCTTGCTTTAAACTTGATATGTTTAAGTATTGCAAATGTTATGAACAAGTAACTGCCGTGGTTTTGTGGCAATGAATGCAGGATCAGGAACTATTCCTCCAGATGGAGGGGAGACATCACTCGGGAGAGGGGCTTGGTCAAGTAACCAGTAAAGTTGATCAAGTTGAGCATACACACACTTCACTGGGGATTTTGGGAACTGAGTCAGATTGAGTTGTCATGATAAGTCATCCTTAGGCTTAGGAGTTTCTGATTACTTCTTTATGCTTTATGAGTGGTGTTACTTGATTGACTGACTTACTGTTCTGTGAACCTTGAATGTGAAATGTGAACTGATAAGTTATACTGATGCCTGGAATTTACAAGTTAAATGTATATATACATGTTTGTGCAATTACGTATATTAAAGGTACTCTGATTGGCCTATAATACACGTAATTGGATATAAACATGTATAGATATGTTTAAGTGTAAATATGGATATGTTTATTAATATATTTAATTTAGATATTATTATAGTTTTACCGATAATATAATATATTGATATATCTATTGTAATATTCGAATATTATATAGATATATTTAAATAAAGGTAAATTAAAACTATAATAAGTTATATTAAATATAATACAAAATATATTAATAACATTTTAAAATTTATATTAAAATGACTTTGCCTTGGAAATATTTGAAATGGACTTTTATAGTCATTTGGTAGTTAATTGCATTTACCATATGGAATAAAGGAATTTCAAAATTTTAAAGCCATTGAAAATATATTGTAACTGGCATGTAATTATCAATAAAGAAAGGAAGAATTTTATTGTAATGTCTTTGTTACTTATTACTTTTATATGTTTGGAATGAAATGTTAGAAAAATTTTAATTACCCAAGGATGGGGTCGTTACAAAGCCATGATGGTAGAAATATATAAAGTTTTTTCTATATCAATATAATGGGTGTTGCCCCTAGCATCTATTTACCGATAAAAAAAATACTATAATTTTTTCTACACATTATGTATATGTAGACACTGAAAAATATCCTGAATCATATCATACACTCGAATCAAGTATACTAACATCATTTTCTCTTGAAACCCATCCTCTTTTCACCTAATTAATAAATTATTCTAGCTAATTAATTAATGACATCATTTGCATCTATTAACCTCATTTATTTAATCAAGTTAATTCATCCCCTTTCATGCTAACATTTCATCTAATACATCAAGTTATTTAATTTAATCCCTAAAGCTTCTTATTTAATTAAATAACCCTAAGCTATTTAATTAAATGTCATTCTACCTTTCCCCCATTCATTAAATTATTTTATTTAATGAAAATCATCTAATTCTTCTAAATCCCCTAATTGCATAATTAATTATTGTTTAATTATCAATTAAATATAATTCCCCCCATTTGCAAGGGAATATTCCTCCTTTGCACATTCTTCCCAAAAAAGGAATATTCCCATGGAATATTCCTTTGCACAATTTAATTTGGTTTTAATTAACTAAATATCCTTTTTCCTCACCCATGAGAATATTCCAAAGAATATTCTCTCTCCTCACTCATTTGAAAAAGGGGAATATTCCTTTTTCTCAACAAACTTACTTAGCTTCTTGAGTAAGTTAACTTGTGACCTCTTGTGCAAGTTAACTTATGACCTCTTGAACAAGTTGAAAGTGTGTTTGTTTGAAGGAATATGAACCCTTGATTAAATATCATCTTGCATTCTCACCCATTGATGAGAATTCATGATCCATGCCTCCAATTTCTTCCATCCTTGGCCGTTGATTAATCTTTTTTATCTCAACCATTCATTTCTAATTTGCTCTCCTATAAATAGGTCACTATTTGGAGACAAATGGATCTATCTTTCAGAGAAAATGTAAGTTGTTGAAATCACTCACACTCACACTCATATTTTGCACACATTTAGCATCTTTTAGTTCATTTTAATTGCATTAATTAGCTTTAAGCTTCCATTAATGGCTTCCATGATCACATAATGCATCCATTTAGCTTGTTTAATTAATTAAGGTTTGAATCTTTTAGTTTGGAATCCATTTAGAATTAGCTTGGAATTTGTATATATTCATCATATAGCATGAAATCATGTTCAATTAGCTTGGTTCATGCCCATTTAGATTAAAATCATGTTTACATACACATCTCAGCACCATTCCATCAGTTTTCTTCAATAAAATCAATTGGGGCAAGCTCATTTATCCACGAGATTGGGAAAGGGTCGTTGTTCCACATCAACATGACACCACTCCCACAACAAGATAAGTTTTGAATGGATTAGAGTAAGCATTTAAATGCTTTCATAGTTTAGAATGCTTAGTTTTTATAAATATTTAGTTTAACTTTCATTTGAATGATCTTGTTGAGATTTGACGTTAGTGGCTTAATTATTCTTTGATTCTTCATGGATCAAGCATAATCAACCCATACTAATACTGTTGATCACATTTTGGCACTAGAAGGAGGGAAAAATTGATCAAATTTAATCAATTTCTATCCTGAATTTCATTTTTTACTTTTTTAGAAAACAACGATGCTCAAAAGAATTTCAACGATGCCTTTGTTGGGCGTCGCCATATAACAACGCTATCATCATATGAAATGATTCCTATTTAATATCCCAACGCTGGTTAAATCAAACGATGACGCTAATATTTTTCAGAGGTATCAAAATTTACAAATGGTGATGCTATCGTCATCATTGTTTTCTCTACAGAGTGACGCCCAACTTCACTAGAGCGATGCTATTGTGAATAGTGATGCCCAACTCTGGTAAGAAATTTAACGATCATTTTTTAGCATGCATTTTAATTTTTTCACTTTATCAGATTACTAACATGCTTCTAACGTTGTTCTAGTTTTTAGACTAACGGGGTTTTGTAGGTTAGACGATACAAAGCAAAGTGAAGAAGAATTCTCATCTTTGAATCTTATAATTGTAACAAGCATTTGATGCTTTTGGGGAAATTATAACCCACTTATTATGATTTTCATTTCATGCTTTAGGACCACACTAATTTCCATTTGGGTTTTAAAAGAACACTCAAACGTGACTAAAATTGAACCCTCATTTCATCATCTTATTTTGGGTTTAAAATTGAACAAGGCAAATTAACATTTCGTTTAGTGCATAAAATGAATTTATCTTAGCTTTAGGGGTTAAAATTAACGAGTGTTTTTTGTGTTTTGATTTACATCTTTTTTATTGAATGCGTATGCAGTTCTCTTGCACCATTCGACAATCTTCAGAAATAGAAACATTCCTTAACACTTTGTATAATCACATACTTCTTTCAATTTGGATTAAAAATGAACCCCTTGCTAGTGTAGGGAAAAGGTGTGGTGTGTGTTCTCTCCTTGTTTCATGCAAAATGGGATGATCGAGCTAAAAACGTACTTCCTTGCTATTGTTTATCTTTAGAGGGCCTACCTCTCCACTTCGAAAGGAGGGAACGACCCAAGCGATAATGAGCTAAATCCAAGCTCTTTCAAGTCGTTGTATAAAAATGTGTTTGTGACAAAAGTTATAAACAAAAGGTGTGGATGCGTCATACCAAGTGTCACCCTTAGTATCCTCATGATACGTCAAAATATATTCTTAGGAAGAGACTAGGAGGCCTCTTGATTCTCCATAATCTTGAGCTAATCTTGTTGCATGTATGACCACCTTGAATAAAAGCCCTTATTACGAACCATTTGTTTAGAAATCCAAAAACCTTTATACTTGTTGGTGTAGGAATGATCGTTCTGAATTTGCCCCACATTTGTACTATTCATTGTTGAAACATAAAATTCCTTGGGATCTTCAAGATTTTGAGATTTGGTGGTCCCGAGAAGTGTGTGTCATGGAGGGGAGCCAGTGTCGCCAAATCTCCAACTGTTCACATTGTCTTAGTGTTTAGAGAAATTTGAGTGGGGATTCAACAAGTAGTATCTTTTGAACCTAAGATTGTAAAAGATTGTGAGTCAGTTTAATACTTTGCTTGATTCCAAAACATTACAAACAAACATTCACAATGTTCCTCAAAATTTCAAACCCTTTGGTCTAAGTATGGATACCTTTTGAAATAGACTTGATCTTAATGCTTGTCCTAAGGATTTCTATCCTTAGAGATTTCTAAATATCTTGACTTATATCTCAATCCATATTTTCCAAAGTTAACATAAAAAAACTATGACTTGAACTTCATCCTTTTCACAAAATGGACATTGTGAAATTTATGATGTTTTTGACATAGACATCTAGTTTGAAAACATAATCAAGACAAGTGTGTGTGGTAAAAGATACTCATTTAAGCAAGATAAATTGATGCAAATTGAACCCCACATGACTATTTAGAGACTGATTTCTCCCGTTGAACAAACTGATCTTGAAGGTTTTATCATTCAACCCAACTTTGAACTCATTAATGAAGAAAAAACCGATATCATTATTAGTTTGAGAAGCTTCACTTTTGAAACCAAGGAAACACCAGCCCAATGGAGAAACACAACATACATCATAGACGAAGAAGAGGAACAAGCTAATATTGTGGCTAGAAGGCCCATATTTCCACCATCTGCGTGGCAATAAATATCATTTTTTTTCATGATCTTAAGTTTCTCTAAATGATCTCACAAAAAATAAAAATCCACAAAAGAAGGTCTACATGTCGTCACTTTAAACTTAGGCATCATAGTCCAAAATAAATCAAAAGACACCTTTTAGCACTTTACCAAAATAGAAATTGGTTGGCAGCAAACTTTTATAAACATGCCTTAAGGAACGGTCCAGAATTGTATGCATTCTTTTGGAGTCAAAACCCTCATCTTTTTTTCAGGATCAAGCACTTCTTTAAATCATCAAGTCTTTAGGAGTTGAAAACTTTAGAGGTATAGCATGTTTCTCATTACCTTGGTCTTATCAAACAAAGGTTCACTTTAAGTCAACATTGGGTCAAACATTTCATTCACCCCTCCATCAAAATTTCATCTTTCACTTCACCAAACTTTGAAAAAAATTCGAATACACCAACACTTTTGGACTTAAAACATCTACCAAACCAACCCCTAACTTAGCTACTTTGTATGTGAAATGAATCCTTTTCCATGCATTTATTTAAGTTATTTATCATCTTTGAACTAGTTCATATTGAAGGTCAAAATTCTACCCTAAAGATTTCCAAGTTCATGAACATCCTTTATCCAAACATCAAAACATCAAACTTAAGTCAAAAGTATTGTCCCAAAATGGTTGCAAATATCACTCTCCACATCATCCAATTTTTCATCCCCCATTATCATCATTGCTCCAAAAATAATTAGATTGTCCCTTCTACCTAAATTTGAGTCAACTATAGAGTTTAAACATTACAAATCCCAACACAACTCTCTCATAGGTGACCCAAAATTTATGGTAAAGTGGTGTAGGGGCACCTAGGTTATCATGCCCAAGAGGGGTAAAAAGTTAATGTTTTGTTTTATTTAAGTTATTAATATGTAATAAGGTATAAGAAGACCATTTTAAATGTGTTGGAGTCTCGTTTGGGTCACTAGGTGTTAAGTTTGAGTGCAAATGTAAAAGTGTCAAAGTTGTTGAATGATGTCAAGTTGCAAAAAAGCAACTTTTGCAATTTTTGGTGTCTAGTGGAAGGTGAAAAATTGGAAGTTGAAAATTAGTTTGTAACTATTGGGAATTTCTTAAAAAATTCCTTGTAAGGTCGAAGACCAGATTGGGTGTGGTTGGAAGTTACAATTTTGAAGTTTAAGCAATAAAATTTCTTTGTTTACTACAAATCTGAACATTGCATCACTATTCTTTGATGTAGTATGATAGTGTACAAAATTTTCATGACCTAAACATTATTGAGTGATATAAATTGAGTTCTCTTTCATTTTCAATTGGTTTGGTTGATTTTTTTTAAGTTTTATGTAAGTTATGATCAAATTGGTGACTGCCACTTCGAGATTTTTTTGTAACTGGCTTGTTGCAGCACGTGGTATGAATTTGATATTCCATATATTGATCTCAAACCAATTTGGATTGAAATACATGTGAATATAATTTCTACTGTACTTTGTCTCATCGATATTTTTTGCGTTTGGAGAGAGATATTGCAATTTTGGCAAAAGCAGTTCAAAACTGTCATAAACCCTAGGTAAGGTAACTAGTGACTTTCAAAATATGATTTCTCATGGTTTCCATGGTGGATAATTATAATTTTTTGTTTTGGAGTCTTAAATTTTTTATATTACCATGCTCCAAAGTTGTAGGGTTCCATATTTAGGTTTTCATGTGTTTTGATGATGCCCTAGGTATGATTTTTCATGTTTTAGGCTTAATTGGCAGAAGGACAATCCATTTTTTAAGGATTCCATACAAATTAACCTACCATGATTTTGAAATATGGTGTATAAAGCCCAAATGGGTATCTAGAACTATATTTATATTTTGGAGATCATGTCTACGCTGAAAGTTATGTCAGAAAAATCCAATTTGTTGTCTTACTTGGCCTAGGGTAAATTTGACAAGAGAACAATTGGAGTTTGCTAGCCCTAAGTTCTTATGAATTTCTAATACTTATTGTTTGTCATCATCATTCCATTGAGATTCATCCTAGTGTTGATTTACCTATTTGAAGCATGAATGACCCATTTAGGGTTGAAACCTAGTTTGCATTCATTGAAGGCTATGAGCAAGAAACACCAAATCTTGTTGAGAGATCATGAAATCTTGAAATTTCCCCTGCTCTGCATCAAATTGGTATTAGAGCCTGAAGATCTGGGAAAAATAAGTTTTTGGAGTTTATGTGTTGTCTTTTTGTAGGTTGAAGCAAGAACCTAGATGCCAAAAGACTAGGTAGTGAAGAAAGGACGAAACCTAGGTGAGCTATCGTGAAGACAAGAAGAAGCAAGGTGAAAGAGAATTTCTCACAAAAGGAGAATGGAAATGTTGAGAATATTTGTTCGTGGAGATTTACAGAGCAAGGAGGTACCAATAAAGAAACAAGTGATGAGAAAAGAGAAAAGTGAGATGAAAAAAATGAGAAAGAAGAACAGATAAAAGTGCAGCAAGAGATAATGGAGTTGAGGCACACCTTGGAAGAAATGGAAAAAAGAAAGGAACTTGAGATGCAGAAGTTGCATGAGAGAGAAAACCAAGAAAAGGGTTGGCATTGGCCAATAAATAAGGAAGAAGGTTAACTGGCCTATCAAGAATATTATTTTGAAGAGAAGAAGACAAGAGAGGGTAGCTAAATCAGACCTTGGAGAGTCTTTGATGATGATGGAAGAGCCTAAGCCATTTGAGGAAGAAGAAAAATGTGAATAAAATGGGTCCCTTGAGACTCAAAATGTTATTTCTAATAATATTTGTGAGTGTGTGTTTACAGGTGCAGTAGATGAAAATCAAGATGGAAAAGGGTATAAAGAAAAAAGAGAAGGAAATGCAGTGTATGCAGATTGTTATGCACCGTATGGTGAAGATGTTAGAAAAACAACGGAGGTAATGACTAATTTTTTTGATTTTATGGATGATTAATATGTTGACGTATTGTGTTTGAATGATGAAAATGAAGACATAGACGGTGGTACTCGAGCATGTGAACGAGAACTCAAATTTTAGTACCTTGAAGTTGAGAAGATGCTCCGTAAGAGATGGTACAAGAAGAATAAAAAGGATCCAGGAAAAGTTGTAGATATGAAGGAATTTTTTTTGAAGAATTGGAAGACCAGAAAGAGAGAGAAAATTTGCACTCAAGTCGACTTGAGTTTTTCTTCCCCTTGGGAGTATGGTGCAGGGGCACCTAGGTTCTCCTGCCCAAGAGGGGTAAAAAGTTAGTGTTTTTTTTTGTTTAAGTTCTTAATATGTAATAAGTTCTAAGAATACCATTTTAAATGTGTTGGATTCTATTTTGTGTCACTAGGTGTTAAGTTTGTGTGCAAAAGTAAAAGTGTCAAAGTTATTGAATGTTGTCAAGTTGCAAAAAAGCAACTTTTGCAATTTTTGGTGTCTAGTGGAAGATGAACGGTTGGAAGTTACAATTTTGAAGTTTAAGCAATAAAATTTCTTTGTTTTCTGCAAATTTGAATGTTGCATCATTGTTCTTTGATGTAGTACAGTATTGTAAAAGAATTTCATGATTTTCACATGACTGAGTGTGATATAGGATTGATTTATCTTTCATTTTCAATTGTTTGGTTGATTTTCGTTAAGTTTTATGTAAGTTATGATCAAATTGGTGACTGCCACTTCTAGGTTTTTTCTGTAACTGGCTTGTTGCAACATGTGGTACGAATTTGATATTCCATATCTTGATCTCAGGCCAATTGGGATTGAAATAAATGTGAATCTAATTTATAATGCACTCGGTATCATCAATTTTTGTTGCGTTTTGAGAGAGATATTGCAATTTTGGCAAAAGCAGTTCAAAACTATCATAAACCCTAGGCAAAGTAACTAGTGGCTTTCAAAATATGATTTCTCATGGTTTCCATTGTGGAGAATTCTAATTTTTTATGTGGGAGTCTGAAATATTGTATATTACCATTCTCCAAATTTTTTAGGGTTTCATATTGAGTTTTGCACGTGTTTTGCTGATGCCCTAGGTCTAATTTTTCATGTTTTAGGCTTAATTGACAGAAGGATAGTCCATTTTTTAAGGATTCCATACAAAGTAATCTACCTTGATTTTGATATATTTTGTATAAATCCTAAATGGGTATCTATAAATATCTTTACATTTTGTAGATCATTTATGCATTGAAATTTATGGCCAAAAAACTCAATTTTTTGCCCCCATGTTTTAGGCTTTAAAGATTGAAGGCTTGTGAGGAAAAACCCACCAAATTATGTTCTAATATTGAAAGGTTTGATTGTTTGTGCTTGTGGTGAAGTTATCTACCCTGATCTACATCATAAAGACAAGATCACAACACAAGAGAATCATGGAGAAAACCAAAGTTATGTTTACCTCAAGTGATCCAACTCCTTTAGAATTTGATCTAAGAAGTCACGTTACTCAATCACAACAACCTTCATCACCATCAGGGCCATATGAGATAGAAGAAATCATGAAAAAACCATTTAGAATTAATAGGGAAGAAATCATGGAGCATCAAGCCTTAGAGAACATAGTTCCCAATTGCCCATCTTTTGTTGCACAATCATTGACACAAGGTTTTACGACATCTTCTATTCCAAAAACTCCATACCTATGGCTAAATCAAACATCAACACCTAGTATTGCAGCTATTCTTGCTCAGGAATTTGGCCATACTCTTCCATTTGAAAGCAATACACTTGTGGGTACCCTTGAAACCAATCCTCCATCACAAATGACCACTTGGACACCAACCTTTGGTGCTCCTACCATTCTCAAAGATCCAAAACATCCATATAAACCACTCACATTTCATTACTCCACAACAAGTT
This sequence comes from Sequoiadendron giganteum, assembly GCA_007115665.2. Taxonomy (NCBI): domain Eukaryota; kingdom Viridiplantae; phylum Streptophyta; class Pinopsida; order Cupressales; family Cupressaceae; genus Sequoiadendron; species Sequoiadendron giganteum. The sequence goes on along the minus strand of CM021104.1, from coordinate 332,060,484 downwards.
CAAAATTTTGAGTACACCCCTCTTCATCTATATCTACAAGTACCACAAGTGTGCCCAACATCACACAAGGTAGTGTGGACCAACTGGACCCAAAAGGGCAAGGAAATACCTTCATGAAAAATCAACCTTTTACATTACATGGGACATCTTCATCCAATTCTCCCTTGGATACCTCAAACATATCAGTTGTCCAAAGCACATCTATGAGGTCCATTATCAACCCACATCAAAAAAACCCCTTGATCACAAATCCCATCAACCAATGTAATACCTTGACCACATCTCAAACACAAGGGAATCTCCAAAATATCAGTCAAGGGAACCCTTTCAATCAATGGACCCAAGGTCCTAATATGCCCTTAACATCGCAAAATCTCATGGTTCCATCCTCATCTTTTCCACTTGTCCCCCAAGTCATGCAAAACCAAATGGGACCTCAATCTTACATTCCTCCACCTCAATCCACTATCGTATAGGGGATGTTGAACTAAGGGAACCCCTAACCTCTCATCAGTAATCCAATATCAACACAAAACATCACCACTCAAAACCCATCTCAGATGTCCCAACAACCACCTGATCATACATTACAAGCGCATGCCTTAGCTTTGTAGCAAGAACAACAAGCCTATCAAAAAGCCATCCAATAGCAACAACAACAAGAAGCAACCCTAGCAGCACAACAACAACAATAGAAAGCAACCTTAGAAACCCAACAAACAACACAACAACAACAACAATAACAAGCAACCTTAGCAACACAGAAAGCGACACAACAACAACAACACAAATAAGTAGCCTTAGCGACACAACAACAACATTAAGCCTATCAAGAAACATTAGTAGCACAACATCAACTGTAGACCCAACAACAAGCCCTAGTGGCGAAGAAACAATAGCAAGCCCAATAAGAAACCCTTGTGGCTCAACAAAAATAACAAGCTTTACTAGATCAATAATGTGCCCAACAACAACAACAACAAAAAAGTTCCTACTACAATCCTCAACAGAACATCATCAATACAAATGCGTTAGAAACATTAACATCAACATCAACTCCTCAATCACCTTTAAAAAATCTCACACCACCATACACCCTATACAACACCTTATCATATTAGAACTCATCCATCATCCCAACATATGTTCCTCCACCAAAATTGCAAGATGATCTAGCATCACAACTTAAGGCGTTGTCACAAGAAATGCAGGATCTTCAGATGGGCAAGACAAAGAAGTCCCATACAAAAAACATGTCCCTATCCATATGATCGAAACATCGTTATGGCAAGATTCCCTCCCGACTTTGAAATCCCCAAGTTTGATAAATAAAAAGGGAGAGGAAGTCCTATGGACCATGTCAAATAATTTAACGTCATGTGCATGGAGGTTGCTTACAATAATTCCTATTTAATGTGCCTCTTCCCCCACAGTCTAACAGGTCCTACCATGGATTAGTTTTCTCAACAACCTCTCGGTATTAAAATTTTTCAAGAAATTATTGATAGCTCATCGTTCTCTTCTCCTTTAACCTTGACATGGACATAATGCTAGAAGAGTTGTACACTCTTAGACAAAACAAAGGAGAAAATTTCACTAATTTCTTACAACGGTGGAGACAAAGAACTAGTAAGAGCAAATGGCCTCTTCTTGATGAACAACAAGTGGGAATAATCATAGAAAATCTAGATTTGGATTTTTCCTTCCACTTGAAAATGTAATGCATCACATATTATGATGAGCTTGTCCCTAGAGCCCTTAACATCAAGAGAGCTCTAATCTCATAGGGAAATACCCAAGCTTACAAAGATAATCAACCATTAACTAGTTCAAACGATAAGCCTCGTGTCTGGGCTAAGAATAAAAAATGTAATGAATGATGGTGCGATAGATGCTAAGGTGGTCCTAAGTGTTCCTAGACCAAACAAAAACCAAATTGCTAACATTCAACCAACTGTGCAACAAACAACACCCCCCCAGAATAATCAGATGAACAACATCAAATCACAACAAAGACAAACCCCTAACAAGAACAACTATCCTAAATGCAAGTACACAGTTATTGGAACCCATGAAGACCATCATGAAGAAGTTGGTAGAGTCAAACCTGATAACGCTTCCCAAATTTGAAAACTACCAAGAACACAAGAGAAACCATCCTGGTACAATGAGAACAACCTTTGCAACTTTCACAAGATCAAAGGACACAAAATGATAAACTGCATGAGGCTCAAAAACATTATCCAAGACCTTATAGAGAACGACACCATATCTAGTGAGGTACCAACTAGTAACTAGGATCTTAAGATATACAAGAACCTTATGTCAGATCATAGCAAAGGGAACAACAATGGAAATGCTAAAGATTACACAGATGTGCAACATACCTATTCAAATATGGTCGCTTCCTGTGATAGCATCACCACGGTTGTCACCATCAAAGGGCATAGTGTGGAATATGGAGTCACCACACGACTTGGAAAAGTCACCATCCAAGGAGTCTCATCCTAATCTATGGCACAACCTACTCATCCAATAACAAGCACTAGCAAGTATAATCTCTTAGAGAAACTTAAAAAGACCCCCACATAGATTTCTATCTTAGAACTATTGAGGCTATCACCTGCACATAGGGAAATCCTAGAGAAAGCTTTATCAGAGTCATCTGTTCTCGAGGATATTGATACCCAACAATTTAAAGCTATGGTAGGCCATATCACTAATCACCTTCTCACCTTCTCAGAACAAGACCTATCATCACAACCATCTCATAATCGTGCTTTACACCTTGAGGTTATCATTCATAAGAATAAGGTCAAAAGAGTTTTAGTAGATGGAGGTGTTCATCTAAGCATTTGCACCCTTCAGTTGATAAAAAATCTTGGCTATTTTGAGGATACTATTGAGAAGCCAAAGAGTACCACCATCAGGGCATATGATGACCAAGAACGGGTATCACAAGGCATCATCACACTACCCATCCAAGTGGCCCCCCTCATCATAGAAACTACATGCCAAGTGTTAGACTTGGATCTTCCCTACAACATACTGCTTGGTCGACCCTGGATCCATGCCTTAAAAGTTGTAGCTTCCACCTACCATCAATATGTAAATTTTCCCTTCGAGGGTAGAGAAATTACTATCCATGGAGATCTCGAGCCTTTTTACTACTGCAAAAATCTTGAGGCCAAGTTCTACAAAATACCCCAAATACCCAAGAATGATGAATGAAATACACCTTCTACATCATTTTTTGACCCATCATCCCTTGCATCTACCTCTAAAACAAAAGCACTCATTGTGCAGATCATACTCGATGTCAAGGCAGTGATCCAAGATGATGGTTGTGGAAATTACAAGCTAATGAAGGATACTTTTGTGTTGGGAAAATTGCCTCTTTCTCCCAAATCTCATGGGAAACCCACACCTAGCAACAACATCCTAGAAACTATCAAAATGGTAGCTACTACCTTCACCAAATGGGAGGACCTTCATAAAGAAGATGTTTATGAGGAAGATATCTCTCAACTGCTATATCAAGACGAAAGACTTTTTCCCATTCTTCCCATGGAAGATGACAACAAAGGCTTACAACTAATTAAGAGCATGGGCTATACCAAGAATGAGAAACTGGGACAAAATGACAATGGTTTGCTAGAACCTATTGTTCCTAAAAAACGTCCAAAGAATCTTGGCTTTGGTTGTACTACTAGTAAGGTTACCCTTATTGGCAAAGGTACTTCTGCTAAAAGGGTCGAGGCTTCTTCTTGGTTACTCACATCACATGATACTACCCTAGATGACTTCCCCCTTGATGTTGCTGACCTATTTTTAGAATAACTCCCTCTTCATGATATCTACATCAACCTTCATCCCAAGCAACCAACCAAACAAAATACGCCTAGTATACTCGCAACTCATTGATTTGGACCAACAAGGACCACTGATTCTAGATTTATTCAAAATGATGAAGCGATCTCATAATTCATAGGACTCTGTGAAAAATTACCATGGGTAGATCACAAGGCAGGTTTTGAAATAGAACTAGACACAAGAGCATACTATGGGGAGATGATTCTTCCCTTCAGTCACAAAAGTGATAACATTCAACTAACTTGCAGATCTTTGAGTGAAAACCACACTGTGACACTTTTTGATCCAAAAATAGCAAAAAGAAAGGACGTATCTGAGGTTGAAAACCTCTTTGAGGCACCCAAGGATGTGGGATTCAATCTCCCCCTTAGTGCAATACATCTAGAGAAATCAGCAGTGCAAGCAAAAAAGTCCACTCCAGTCAATGTGGGAACAAAAGAAGCACCCAAGATCACTTTCTATGTCGAATCCTTTTTGGATGAAGAACAGAAGAACTTGGTAGAATTTTTGAAAGAGAATAGAGCTAAATTTGCACGGTCATACACAGATATGCCAAGGCTTGATCCAAAAGTAGTTGTGCATCATCTAATAGTCTATCCCGAAGCTAAATCAATCAAACAAATGTTAAGGAAGATGCACCCTTAGATAGAAATCTTGGTCAAACTTGAGTTACAAAAGCTTCTTGATGTTAGATTCATTCGATTGATTGATTATCCTGAGTGGGTTTCAAACTCGGTGCCAGTCTCAAAACCCATTGGGGGCATCAAACTATGCACTGATTTCAGAGACTTAAACAAAGCATGCCCACAAGATTATTTCCCTCTCCCTAACATCGATATCATAGTAGACTTAATAGTTGGGCATGAAATGCTATCACTCATGGATGGTTTTTTAGGCTATAATCAAATCGTGATCGCCAAGGAGGATCAACACAAAATTGCATTCACTTGTCCATGGGGGACATACTGCTGGAATGTGATGCCATTTGGGTTGAAGAATTTAGGAGCAACCTATCGAAGGGAAATGAATCCCATCTTTCATGACATGATACACAAAATAATCGAAGATTATGTGGATGATATTTTGGAAAAAATCAAAGAAAATAAGTGAACACATAAAAGTCTTAGGACCCATCTTTGACCAGCTTGAAGAATACAAGGTACGGCTAAACCCAAAAAAGTGTATCTTTGGGGTTACATCAAGAAAAATTCTTGGCTATATCATCTCACAAAGAGGGATAGAAATTGACCTAGAAAAGGTAAAAGCCATCCTAGACATGGAACCACCATGAACATTGAAGCAAATGAGAGGGTTACAAGGAATATTTCATTCCATCAAGAGGTTCATAGTGCAACTATCAGACAAAATCCACCCTTTTTCACACCTTCTCCATAAAGGAACAACTTACAAGTGGGATGAGAAGTGTGAAAAATCTTTCCAATAGATCAAGGACTATCTATTAACACCTCTAGTGCTCATGCCACCAATACCAAACAAACCATTGATCCTGTATATCTCAGTAACATCAACGACATTAGGTTCTCTTCTGGCACAACATGATAAAAACAAGAAAGAAAGAGCTATCTATTACATCAGTAGGACCCTAGTGGGATATGAAGTAAAATATTCATCCATTGAGAAAGCCTACTTATCATTGGTTTTTGCTTCACAAAAAATTAGGCACTACATGCTGTCACATCAAATTAAACTCATTGCAAAGATTGATCCATTGAAATACCTATTATCCAAAGCAATTCTCACTGGGTGAATGGCCAAATGGGTAATGATGTTAACTGAATTTTACATAGAGTATGTGGAGCACAATGCAATCAAAGTAAAAGTGATCATAGACCAACTAGAAGAGGCACTTATCTATTCAGAGAACCCATTGATATTTGAATTGCTTGATAAATCAACATTCCTTGTCAATCTCACTAGTGGAAGATGTACTTTGGTGGATCATTCACCCAACATGGATCAAGAGAGAGTATTCTCTTCATCACCCCCAAGGTGATTTCATCCCAAAGTCATAGAGGCTATCATTTCCATGTACTAACAAAATTTCTGAGTATGGAGCCCTAATCACATGCCTAAGGATAACAATTCAATGACAAAAATAAGAAATAAAAGTCTATGGAGACTCACAACTGGTTATCAACCAAGTCAATGATGACTACCAAACTAAGGAGACAAGCTTACCCCTTAAAAGAAGATGGTAGACAGTCTCAAGGACCTTTTCATAGATATAACTTTTGAGTAGATTCCTCGCATGAACAACAAAGCAGTGAACACTATGGAAACAATTGGGTCACTGTTAGACATGTTGAACAACGTCCTGCAATGTGAATTATTGGTAGAACAACTTCTCGTACCAACTTTCAAAATCCTAGAATCTGAATTCGTGTGTTTCATTGTTGGTTCTGGATCCTCGTGGTACTGTGACATTTTTACCTACCTAAGCAAAGGAACCCTCCCATCCGATATCACCTCGAACATTAAAAATACCTTTGTTAAAAAGGGATCCCGATTCGTGATCCTATTTAATACCCTATACCGTCGAAGCATCAAAGGGACATTACTACGATGTCTTAACAAGGAAGAAACATTGGCCTCCTTAATAGAAGTACATAATGGAATATGTGGTTCCTATTCTAGTGGTATGTCTTTAGGTAAAAAAATATTGAGGATGGGGTACTACTAGCCAACCATGGAAAGAGAAGCTCATTAGTATGTGTATAAGTGTGTCCAGTGTCAACAACATGGAGATCTTATTCATGCTCTAGCTCAAGAGTTGCAACCAATGATTATACCTTGGCCTTTCTCGGAGTGGGGGCTTGACCTCATTAGAAATATCACTCCAACCTCATCCAATGGCCATAAGGTTATCATAACAACCATTGAGTATTTTACCAAGTGGGTTGAAGCCATTCCTATGACCTACATAATGGGGAGACAAATTGCTAAGTTTATCCTGAATTATCTAATCTACCGTTATGATGTTCCACAAACCCTTATCTCAAACAATGAAACACCCTTCAAGAATCAGGATGTGAAAGAGCTATGTCAAAGATTCAAAATCCAACACCAGTTCTCTACCCTGTATTACCCCCAAGGCAATGGTCAAGATGAGGCTACGAACAAGACCATTCTAAAAATCCTAAAGAAAATGGTCAATGAAGTTGGCCATGATTGGCACCTATAATTAAATCCTTCTCTTTCGGCCTATCGAGTTCTAGTATCTGCACATCAATAGGTGTAACCCCTTTCTCCTTGGTCTATGGATCATAAGCCATTTTACCTATTGAGATTGAGCTCCCCTCACTATGAGTGTCACTACAAAACCTTATCACTGATGAAGAATATAGAGTATCTTGGTTAAATGAGCTATAATTTCTAGATAAACGTCATCTTGACGCTCTTAATCACTTGCATGTATATCAAAACCGACTAAAACATATCTATAACAATAAAATCAAGTGTCGATATTTCTAGGTAGGGGACCTTGTCCTAAAGCAGAATCAAAAGAATCTTCCAAATCAAGACAGTAAAGGAAAGTTTGAGCCTAACTAGTTGGGTCCTTTTGTCATCACAACAAGCTATGGATCGGGAGCATACCAATTATCAACACCTAAAGGTGAGCCCTTGTAGGAACCAACTAATAGCTTGCATATTAAAAAGTTTTATGCCTAGTCTTGAAGGGAGTAAATTTGAAAATACAAAACATAAAAAAATGATCAAAATCCAAAAAAGAGAGAAAAAGGATTGAAAAAGTAAATAAAAACAATCATCGTCAAGTGAAAATCACTTCGGTGGCGCTTTGGGCAAGTACCTTGGTGAAAACCTAGAAAATAGGCTCCTTGCATAAATAAGGTACCTCCATCTATCCCAAGCTCTTTATCTTATCATTTCATCCATTGCATCGCATCACTCATTCTATTTCATCACCCATCTGCGTCCTTATCATAACTTGATGTTGTGAAGTATCCTATCCCCTTAGTACTACTTGGCATATTCCTAAGGTCAACTTGTCCTGCCAATATCGAGGTAGTCTATCACATCACACTGGGGGCAATTTGTCTTGGATCAGATCAAGTTCTTATATATCTTGAGGTTATTAGAAATCTCATTGAAAATTAAAAAAAAATCATAAAATGTTCATCAGAAAATTCAAAAACATCCAAATTCCTATACAGCTAAAATCCAAAAACATTCAAAAAATTGTAAATTCAAAATCCAAAACATCCAAAACACATCAAAATTCCTAAAAAGGTCAAACATTGAAAACCCAAAAAACATACTATGTCAAAATACGAGTCTCTGAGCTTGAACGTAGACAAGGCCATCATTGATGTGCCCCTAAGACACCCTAGGTCAGTCCTTTAGGAGTCCATCATAATAAATTGGCATTTCATCAACTGTTCATATCTCATCTTCAATAAGTCGAGTCAGTCAAACTACATGGTCTCTACATGTATAACATAGGCAAGGATTATCTTTGATCAACCCTCGAGGCCCCTAAGATAGGTCTTTCAGGTTAGGTTCTTGGTCAAAACTAAGAAAATCCCTAAACATCCAAATACTCGAAAAATCCCTAAACATCCAAATACTCAAAAAATCCCTAAACATCCAAATACTCAAAAAACACCAAAAACATTCAAAAATTTAGAAAACACAAAAACATTTGAAAACTCATAAAATCCAAAAACATTAGAAAACATTCAAAAGACCTAAACAACCTCAAATATCAAAAAACCAAAACATTCACATAAACTTTCAAAAATATTAAAAACAACCTCAAAACATTTTCAAAACACCAAAAGCATTGAAATATTCCAAAAAATCCAAAACCATCCATCCCATCTTGCTTTCTCCTGAAATAAACCTCCATCCATAATAAATCGAGTGTCACCTTCATCCTTTGGTAAAACAAATGGAAATCAAGCATAACAAGTCATAAAGTGAGAACTTAAGTGTCAAAATCTAAAGTCTAGATCATAGGTAAATGAGTCAATGAAGTTTGTATCAACAACTTATAAAACACCTCATCCTAATCAAACAACCATATGATCAACACATGTCCTAGTATGTATCCTTCCTGCAATGGGCATCAGTATCATAAATCACCTTACCTAAGTTAAACTAGCAAGAGATATAGATAACACTAATTGTTTGTCTTTGATCTCTTCTTCTGATTTATCTTAAATGACCCATTCCAAGGACCTCTCAATGATGTCTATCAAAACAATTTAGAGAGAAAGGAATGGGGAATCGATCATTATATTTCGTTTGTTGTGCTTGTGGATACTCTTGTAAAATAATCTTGGCGCATACTTGCTTAGTTGTATGTAGGAAAGTTATTTGGAGCGGGTCGTTAACTATTGTGTATGCTTTGTTTTGATGTATTCTAAGCTTCTAACTTACACTCCAATGAGGTTTCTCTATGTCAAGATGTGAACAAGAACTATCCTATTTGTTTACAGAGTCAAAATCCATTACACTAGATACAATGTCATCCTGGTTATCAATACCTTGATGCATCATGTTTATGTGTTATATCAAACAATAAAGAACAATGGAAAATCCCAATCCCAATATATGAGCGAATCATCAGCATCATGTATTTCCCATCACCATCTCTAATAAAGTGTCGGTGGATCATAGACTTGTTGGATCTTTTGAGGCAATCATCAAAATCAATGGTCAATCATCTTGTTTCTTCTATCTTCTCTCCGCGCTAACCTAGTATCATGACAATCAATAAAAACATCATCAATGCATCCATCCTACATCCACAAAGCGTCAGCATACATACATCACAACATATCATAAAAAATTCATCCAGCATCATCATTCTCATTTAAGTTATGATGAATAATATATATTTGTTATTTTAAGCATCTTAAATCGTTGCACATATTTCATAAACATACATTGCATTATCATATCATAAACATCTGCATACATCCACATGCATCACATCATCACATCATAAAACTGCATATAAAATACTCAAAAGAAATACATCCATATCATTCGCATAAAGCATAATATTTGTATATCATATCATCCATCCCATAATATATCATGAAAAGATACTGAAAAGGAAGGTAACACATCCATTACCTTGCATCACATATCACATTATTACCATCGCACAAGCATAAATAAAAAAATTGCATCCATACATGATTATATATAAGCATGTCACATCATCATATCAACATCATAAGCATTCATAAACATGAAATAAAGTGAACACATCACATCATATTGAATCCGTATCATATATATGTCAAAAAATGACTGTCATGGTACAATATCTAAATCAGTGTATGTATATCGATCAAAAATACAATATCCACGAGGCTATCAAAAAGGAGCCCATGAATGTATATTTGTGTAAAGAATCGGGTGGTAATCAAAAAGTGTCTATACAAATGAGTTAGCCCTGATGGATACTCCCCTCACTAGCCTATCTCTCTAGTTGATCCTCGGCCCTAGGGTGTGCCCCACTCTAAGAATAATTGGGTTGTCTAAGAGCTAGTGGGAAATCCCTATGGTAGTGCATCCAATAATAGGCCACCTCAATCACAATCTCTCTATATAATCTTGCAGATACTATCCGCCCCTGCGGTCTCTAGTTGTTGATGCCACCCGACCTCCTACGCTAGTTACATCTCGACAGTCTATCTAAGTTGTCGCTCATGGTCTCTCTCTACCATGACAACTTGTACCTACTATCATGCATGATCTCTCTCAACAACAATCACAAAAATGTGTTGACGAGCTTGATCCCTCTCACCCGTAATAACCTGTATCTATTGTTGTAGCTTTTAAATTTGTAAATCATGGGGATCTGGCCCTGGTGGTGGTGGTTGCACTAATTGTTGTTGTATTGGCTGTTGCTAAATCAAAGCTTGTTGTGGACATTGTTGATGTTTCTCCTAGGACCTATCCATCCTACTAATCTTGGCCATCTTATCCCCTTCCTCAACCCCTACCTCTGCTTGCACCCCTCCCTCTCGGTCTCCCTCATGAAGGTGCACCTGTTGGATTTGTCAACTGACGAGGGGTTTGAACCATGCATCATATACAATCATTGTCTGAGCATCCTCTTGTCCCTGTTCATATGCCCATGGTCAAGCCACCAACTATCAGAAGCCCTCTACCACCTCATGGGTTGGGATCGTAGGTCCCCACACTCTTGATTCTCATGCTAACCTAAAGAAGATGACAATGTATGCATCATCTAGTATATCCTGCCTATCTCCAAACTGTCTCACCACCCTATCTGGAAGGTACCTCTCAATGATGGTATGCTCTCGACCTTGCATGTATCGGGTCTACCTAGTAAAGAACAATTGTTGTACATCATCATACCATGTTGGCATCTAAAGCTAGGGTTGCCATCTAAAGACTGTCATATCATCAATGAACCTGTTCCAGTAGGGAATCCCGAGTTGCCATGTTTGCTATAATGTAATGGCACCCTTGTACCTCCAAAAAACAGGATCATCTGGCTCTACATTTTCCATCTAAACAATCGGTCGTAACACAACGATGTGCTCCCAAGCCCAAATGTGAAGTAGGGTGACCCCTATGTTGATCGCCTTGCCATTGCAGTATACAAAATCATGCATATCATGGTATAAAGAGGCCAACATCACTGACCCCCAAGCATACCGAGTCTTGTGAAACAACATCCTATGCCAAGCCAAGCCCCATTCAGACCAAATCCTCTGCTTTGTCGATCTGGAGCAACCAAACCTAAGATGATAGCCATAATGATCAATTTGAAAGTGGGCACCTGACCTCTATACATCTCGAGCTCTATTTGGGAAGTGACTAGAACAATGTCCTTCAAGTCCATCACCTCATGGCATGCATTGTATCTGGCATCAAAGTTGTATATCACACACTCCCCATGTATCGACAAACACAAAATCCACCATACATCCTCTAGCATCACAGTCATCTCGCAGATAGGAAGGTGGAACAATGAGGTTTCGCTGTGCCATTGCTCGCACAACACTTTCATCATCACCAAGTGTTTCAGATGACGAGAATGTACACAATGTACCATAGGCCAATATCCCCCAAGTGCTCTTGTCGCAACTCAGATAAATCACTAAGTCTAGACAAAAGGGTGGGCCAGTGCTCGTGGGACATCAAAGGCAGGATAACCTCCTGCACCCACAAAGTGCACGATGTCAAAAAATCAATTTTTTTTGGCTAAGTTTGGAATTTTCATCCCTAAAATGACAATAGCATCACTATTTACAATAGCATCACTATAATTCAAATTTAAAACTATGACGCCGAAGGCATTTAAATTGCAAATCGAAAGTCACGTTGCTAAATATATATGCATCATGATTTAACTTTAGTGAAACCCTAACCCTAATTTTCAAATCAAGAAATTCATCGCCATACACATATGCATCACAATTTAAAATAAAAAAAACCCTAATTCTAAATTGTGAACTACGTCGCAATTCACATATACATCACTAAAATTCAAATTAGCACACCAATTCAAGAATTAGAGTTGCCCTAGAGTGACATCGCCAAAGTTTAAATTTTAAAAAGCAATAAATACACCAAAAAGTCAAATTTCAAATCAAGTTTTGAATCACATATCGGTGGTCTTGCGCCTGGAAGCCTCTGGTACTCTCAAACTTGGTCGAAAATGTGTCATGGGAGCACTCATCATGCCATTTCGTCGGAGGGTCAGAGCTCAAAATGCAAGAAATCCTTAAGGTGTGAATGCACAAATAAATTGAAAGTGACCCTTCATCATATATTTATGCTTGCAAATTAGGGGTTTTTGCCCTAATTTAACCATCAAGCTAGGGTTTTTCATCATTTTCACCAAATTTTCCAAATTAAAGCTTATTTTGCATCATTTTTCATGTTTTTGGCATTTGTTTTTGCATCCCAGAGCTTTTCTGGACCCTTGGGGCGATATTTTAACCTTTGTCGAGAAATCAACCCAAAATTCAAAATTTTCACTTGATTTCTTGAGGGGGTAGGCAACCAGCTTATTCCTTCCACTAGGGCAGTAGTGGGGCATCAATTTTTTTTTTTAAATAATATATTTTTGATTTAAGCAACAATTTTTCATCCGAAGGGTGTTAGTCTTTGAACCAACATAATAGGTACCTCGCTTCAAAGAGGGGCAAAATGTAGACACTAAAAAATGTCCCGAATCATATCATACACTCAAATTAGGTATATTAACATCATTTCATTTTGAAACCCATCCTCTTTTCGCCTAATTAATAAATTAGCCTAGCTAATTAATTAATGACATCATTTGCATCTATTAACCTAACTCATTTAATTAGGTTAATTCACCCCCTTTCATGCTAACATTTCATCTAATTAAATTAAATACATCAAGTTAGTTAATTTAATCCCTAAAGCTTCTTATTTAATTAAATAACCCTAAGTTATTTAATTAAATGTGATTCTACCTTTCCCCATTCATTAAATCATTTTATTTAATGAATATCATCTAATTCTTCTAAATCCCCTAATTGCATAACTAATATTGTTTAACTATCAATTAAATCTATTTCCCCCCACTTGCAAAGGAATATTCCTCCTTTGCACATTCTTCCAAAAAAGGGAATATTCCCATGGAATATTCCTTTGCACAATTTACTTTGGTTTTAATTAACTAAATATCATTTTTCCTCACCCAGGAGAGTATTGCAAAGAATATTCTCTCCTCACTCATTTAAAAAGGGGGAATATTCCTTTTTCTCAACAAACTTACTTAGCTTCTTGAGCAAGTTAACTTGTGACCTCTTGTGCAAGATAAATTATGACCTCTTGAACAAGTTGAAAGTGTGTTTGTTTGAAGGAATATGAACCCTTGATTAAATTTCATCTTGCATTCTCACCCATTGATGAGAATCCATGATCCATGCCTCTAATTTCTTCCATCCTTGACTGTTGATTAACCTTTTTGTTCTCAACCATTCATTTCTCATTTTCTCTCCTATAAATAGGTCACTATTTGGAGACAAATGGACCCATCTTTAAGAGCAAACTTATGCTGTTGAAATCACTCACACTCACACTCATATTTTGCACACATTTAGTATTCCTCCTTTGCACAATCTTCCAAAAAAAGGGAATACTCCAATGGAATATTCCTTTGCACAATTTAATTTGGTTTTAATTAACTAAATATCCTTTTTCCTCACCCATGAGAATATTCCAAAGAATATTATCTCTCCTCACTCATTTAAAAAAAGGGAATATTCCTTTTGCTCAACAAACTTACTTAGCTACTTGAGCAAGTTAACTTGTGACCTCTTGTGTAAGTTAGCTTATGACCACTTGAACAAGTTGAAAGTGTTTTTGTTTGAAGGAATATGAACCCTTGATTAAATCTCATCTTGCATTCTCACCTGTTGATGAGAATCCATGATCCATGCTTCCAATTTCTTCCATCCTTGACCGTTGATTAACCTTTTTTTATCGTAACCATTCATTTCTCATTTGCTCTCCTATAAATAGGTCACTATTTGGAGACAAATGGATCCATCTTTCAGAGAAAATTTATGCTGTTGAAATCACTCACACTCTCACTCATATTTTGCACACATTTAGTATCTTTTAGTTCATTTTAATTGCATTAATTAGCTTTAAGCTTCCATTAATGGCTTCCATGATCACATAATGCATCCATTTAACTTGTTTAATTAATTAGGGTTTGAATCTTTTAGTTTATAATCCATTTAGAATTAGCTTAGCATTTGTATTTATTCATCATTTAGCATTAAATCAAGTTCAATTAGCTTGCATCGTGCTCATTTAGATTAAAATCATGTTTACATACACATCTCACCACTGTTCCATCAATTTTCTTCAATAAAACTGACTAGGGAAAGCTCATTTATCCACGAGATTGGGAAAGGGTCGTTGTTCCACATCAACGCGACACCACTCCCACAACGGGATAAGTTTTGAATGGAGTAGAGTAGGCATTTAAATGATTTTTTAGTTTATAATGCTTAGTTTTTATAAATGTTTAGTTTAACTTTCGTTTGAATGATCTTGTTGAGATTCGACGTTAGTGGCTTAATTATTCTTTGATTCTTCATGGATCAAGTGTAATTGGCTAATAATAATTTTTTCGATCACAATATATATGTGTATATGTATAAACACATATTAAATATTCATATCTAGTTTATACAATTATACTCTATGTCATTTATACATTTAATCCACTAATATATTACAGTAGTGACCTTATAGTCATGGTAGAGAAAACTTATTATAAGATAGATAAAACAAAGTATTTATTCCTAGCAACATTTTGTACTATATAAGGTCAAGTCTTATATTGAACCATTGATAGGTTTAATTATTATTATAAATATGCTTTCATCTACTAAATTTGGTCATCCAAAAATTAATGGCATCAATACATTTTCTTTCTATATGGAGAATAAGCAAAATGTAAACAACACAATTACAAATTTAACCTTAGTAGTTGGTTAAGTTCTTTATGAACAACATAAATAATAGATAAATAATTGGGTTGAATAAGCTCTAAAAAAACAACAAGAATAATAGACAACTACTTTGGTGAATCAATTTTGTAAAATCATCAAGACATGGATATTGGTTGGAATAAAAGAGTTCTTAAAAAGAAAAAATGAATTTATTCTTTATATCTTTATGGCAAGTGAGTTTAGCCCAAATTGTTGGATTCTTCAAAAATATTAGTTAAGTCTCTTTATGGTGACTTAATGGTCTTATGACTCCAAAAATACCAATAATTATATTTATGATTTGGTATACTTCAAAAAACTAGAATGCAACTACGGATTACTTATCCATTGATGGATAAACTATTAAACTGGTATTTGGATCTTTTAGGGTCTACTACACATTATGTATTGATGTTTATGTGTATATGTATATGTATACACAAATACACCTACACACACATTACATATTCATAACATGAGTATACATACTACAATATTTGTGTGGGAGTGAGCCATAGAAAGCACACATGCATCATAGAAATAATATCAATGGAGCTACAAGTAATATATGATAATAGTTATATAAAATGTATGAAAAGAGTTATAGAAATCATATAAAATGGCTCGAGAAACATAACATTATTCTACAATATTTCACAAGGATGTTTACATTTTTAAAAGAAACTATTATCTTTCCTGCATTACCTTTTTACCCTTTTTACAAAATAATTCTTTAACAACAATCTCAATGAAATAATTAAACAAATAGGTATAAAAAGAATTACACATTTGACTTAGTATAATATATTATTATAAAATTCATGTTTCCTTCCTTCTCCTTTCTTTCCAAAACCCCTAGTTGTCTCCCAAGAACTTGTGCCCTCTTTCCTTCAATTTTTTCCTTAATAATCCTTTGCATTGATTTCCCTTTTTTATCTCTAATTGCACTAGCATGGTGCATGCCATTACTATGCCTATTTATCCACTTGATGCAAGTACATTTTCCACTTCAATCTCAATTATTTTCCTTCCTCTTTTCTAGGCATTGAGTGAGAAGAGTGACAACAATTCAAGAGGAGTTGCATTGATTTTCAAGTAAGCCACCATTAATGCAAGCATTAAGTATTTTAGGATTTATTTAATGTTTAATTTTTATTTCTAATTTTAGAATATTCTTACTCAATTAAAACTTAAATTTTAATTCCCTTTGTTGAATGAACAAGACAACTGAGAGGGGGGCGAATCAGTTGTAGCAAATTAAAACATCAAAACCCTCATCAGTAATGAGATCCACATGCATTCATTAAACCCTTATTTTGTTAATATGATTAATCATGAAATGTAGATAACAAAAACTAAAATAACAACACTATACACAAGAGAACACAAAATTTACGTTGAAAACCCAATAAGAGAAAAACCACGATGAGGATTAGATCACAATATAGGTAATAACAAAACCGGTACAAGAGCTCATTGCCAGAACAGGACACACTGTCCAAAAAGGCTCACAACTAGGGCTCACTACCATAGAAAGAATACAAGAAGATAGAAGAGAAATGTTACACAGAGAAAAACTTGTGAATGCAACAAGGAGTCCACCATAAATTCTCAACACTTTTGTAGTCTTGCATGAAATATTTTAGACACCTTCAACTTATTGCCTTAAAAAATCCAAACACTTGAAATTCACACTTCTCTACTCAAATTCACATCACACACATCATTCACATTGATATTGTATCTATCTTAACTCTCTCTTGAATCTCTCTTTAATCTCACAACAACACCACACTTATTTATATCAAACTCAACCTAAAAAACCTTCTCCAAGGTTGGAAACTATCCGTTATACATAAAAATTCAAATTTAGATCAACAGCTAAACATTCTTGCAGTGGATAGGAATGAAAATTACCCATATAAATCCTTAATTAGGACCCAAATAGATCCCAACACACCTCAACATGCTTTCTCAAGCCTTGCATGTAGTGTTAACACAAGGTCGACCAATACCCATGCTAAACACCATAAACATTAAGTACAAGCTTCCTTAAATCAATCTGAAACTTTCGAAAAACAAAATACACTTGAACATGATCTAGAATAATCTTTGAACTACCTAAGATTCATCAAACACTTCATCCAAGCTCGCATCATACAAAAACTTCATCTCAGAACAACTGGTAAACCTTATTTGCACACTGATGCATGAACCACACACTGTACTATACCAAATCAAGTGAAATCTCAAAATCTAAAAGATACAAACATTATACGAAACTTACCAAATCTGCACAACCTGAAGCCAAACAGTTGAGATACACGAAGCAAATAAATTTCTCCCAAGCCACATAAAACATCACTGAAAGATTGATTCACACACTGGTGAAAATATCTCACTCTGTACAATGATCCAAAAACCTGAATTATGAATATACTTGCAACACCCTTCGCATAGAAAACAATAACATAACTAGAGAATGAATTATCTATCCTTCCAAACTACCCAAATAATGACCAAAGAATAGGGTAATCATAAAAATAACATGTTGAAAAACATGATCAAACATCTAATCTTGCAACTGGAACACAAGAAAACTTTTGATGTCTAACTACAACTGACAAAAAAGATACATGTGAAAGAATGGACGAAGATGAACAGTCTTACATTGAATTTACACCTTTAATTACTTAAAAAACCTTTCATGTGTGTGTGAAAATAGATATTTCTTGAAGGCATGATATGGTTACTAGGTACCTCAATCTGTAACCCTCTATCTAATGATACTCTCCTTCCTTAACTAGGAGAGGAAATTACACTATCCTACATCAATTTCAATATTATAGTGTAGTTAGTCCTTTACCCATATTTACATCATTTTTAACATGATCCAACTAATAATCAAATGATCAACATTAATGATTTAAGTAAAATCATTTCAAATTTCTCACGTTATTAAAACTAGCATCTATAGTTAATATACATTTGAACATAAGTATGTATTAGAATAATCAAAGCAATAGAGACTATAATCTATTCTAGGTCCACATTTAATTTGTAGAACTCAATTATGAAAAATAAATACTAAAAAGTTAACATGATTTAATTTTTTAAAAAGGGGGTGTGACATCTCCTCCCACTTAGAAAAAGGTCACCATCCTCAATGAATTAAATAAAGTATCAAACATAACCAAAACAAAATATTACTTTTATTTATACTTAATCAAATAAATATGGATAAGCTTAGTGGAAATTTTCATACTCTTCCTAGGTGGCACTATCCTCCAAATACTAGTCTCATTAGACCTTGCATTGAGTGATTTCCCTATTATAAAATTTACATGCCAATAGGTCTTTGCTCAGAGTATACTCTTGATCTCAATATTGAAGGATCCTTATTCTCCATCCTAAAGCAATCTTGGATACACACTCCTATCAAATTAATAACCACACACAATCACTAAGATCCCAATCCAATGGCATGACATGCACCCTAAAGACGCAACTTGGGAATCACTTTATCAAGTTCAACATGAGTTTTGTTCACTTCAACTTTCAAGTTAAAGTTTTTTAAGGGGGATGGGATGTTTTTTTTTAAGGGGGAGGGGATGTTAAGAGCCCTATCCCTAACTCTTTCTTTATTATAATAAAGGATTTGGACACGTATTCTTTGTAATTAATCCCCTAAGTTATTTTGAATAATCCATATACACGAGAAATATTAGCTAGCTAAATTATAATTGGTAAAAAATATAGGTTATAGGTTATCGTTTTGGTATTTGTGAATATTGTATTGTGTTTTTCTCAAAGGAGGTTTCCCCCTTGAAGAAGCCACAAATATTTTGTAATTAAATCTACCGAATTTACTATAAAATATATTTTATATTCCAATTTTAAGCAATTAGTCTTTATACTTTAGGTTTTATTGCTAAACTATTGAAGGGTTCTATTGGGTCCCAAAACTATTGCTCCTCTTCCTATCTAACCAATTCTCACTCACAAAGCTAGGGTTTTTGTCATGCAAGTGAAATCATCTCATCAACATATTGAGAAGGGTTGAAGGATAACTTAATGTGAGTGGGTTATATCTACTATGCTACGATGTCAACTTAGACTTGAGAGGGTATTCTTAAGAGTATACCTTAATAGGTATTTGTTGGGTGAAAATTTTGTAATCCCTTTATAGATTATAGAACTAGAATTTCAGCCACAATTATTGTGAGAAATAATCTTTCCTCTTAAAAAGCGGAGGTTCCCTTCTTACTGCTTACTGAAACTGAAAGTAAACTACTCTAAGCTTTACAATAAATACACTATGCTAATCATATGAGGGTGTGTCACATTCACGATTCTCTCTTCTTTTAGAGAATATGTTTACAATGTTCCATGGTTTTTATTTCTTGATGCAATACAACTTTAAATAAAACCAAAGCAGTAATTTCCAATATTACTAACTCGTCAAAGCATAGTCTAGGAGTACTAGTATAATAAAGATACAGAATCAGAAGGATTATGGAGGTACACAGTCATTTTATAGTCTTCAATGATGAATTCCACAATAAAGTAATCGACAATTTAAACGAAGCACAAAGGCTTCAATATACTTCACAAACAAATCCACGAACAACATGAAAAAATTCAATCACAAAGTCTTGAAGATCATTCACCAATATTATCAGCACTTACACTAATGTGAAAGACATAAGGATCTCAATTAATAAAATACTGCTGATCCAATCTAATAATAAGATAAACTAATGTGAAAGACATAAGAACATTCACATTCATTTAAATTGATCCAACAAAAAGTTTGGTATGCAATTTATCCTTCTTTATTGACTGAAAAATAGTTTCACAACATGAGCTCAAAGTTTCAAAATTGCTTTACAAATGAGCAATACTTTTTTGCATTAGACAAAAGGCCCATAATACAATAGAACCCTCTCATATTTATAGATGAGATAAGAGAGCTAATCTAGGAAAAACCCTAACTAAATACTGACTTATTCAAAGGTGATGTCCATGAAAGTAGGAGAACATCTCCATTTTTACATGTAATTACATTTTGCAAAATGACATGTCAAAATGTTAAGACCTATTTAGATAAAGTATAGAGAAAGCATAAAAACCATCTATCTCTGGAAACACAAAAATATTTATGGTTCCTTTCTCCAGGCTCGGAAATATTCATACTTCTTCATGATTTCTTGCATTATTGTCTTGTCTAGTCTAGAAGTGTAATCATTAATAGTGTGGAACTTTGACGAACTTCCTTGCAGCAGAATAAACCTTTTTACATCTATGCAAATACTTTTTGAGATTGTCAAAGGTTAACTATACATTGCACAAAGTGTCCATTCAAGTCAATGAAATGGCTTCATATTTCACTTGTTTTTGAATATCTTTCTTGAATATTTGAAAAATATCACTTGCTAGGAGGAATGTGTGATTGTCATCAAGAATTTTCCCTGATAACTCTTCAATTCTATTCACCATGACAATACAATGTCCTTCAAAATCTTCTTGTACCCATTGTACATCTTTAATGAGAGTCTTGATGACTTGTATGCGATTCTTGATAGATTCTTTAATCTCCACATACTTTTCCTTGTTGGGAATAACCCCAACTTCCACTAACTTGCTCAATTTCATCTCCTCCAATTGCAACCAAGACACAAGACTTCGCTCCATAGAAAGTGTACTTTCTATCTTATCCAATTCTAGCTTCATCTTGGATACTTGAGCAATCCTTTCATCTGCAATGGTTATGAGTTGTGAACCTTTTCTATTATTCTATCAACAAACTCATATACAATTTTACCTTTAGAATAATAATTTTCAACTTTTTGAACCATGGGTTCCTCAATACTTATTGCCATTGGTTGCACATTATCTGAAGATTTTGTCATCCTCCTTAATATTGAAGCATAGTTTAGCATTTTATTTGTACATGTCTTTAGTCTCCTTTAACTTATCAAAATTTTCCATCAAGGCAGTCAAAGATGCTTGAGCATCATCCTTAGCACTAGCATGTGTAATCTTTCCAATCTCAACTCTTGTGATGGTGTAGTATTCCATGCTGAATTCAATCCTACCTTGTGGTGGTACTGCAATACCCACATACTTGTACCTTGATTTATCCATATGCAACCTAGAGTGAATTTTTCGCTTCTTCTTCCCCTTGGGTTTTGGCAGAGCTATCTCCTTAATATCATATTGATTGGGAGAGACCAATTACGTTTTCTATTTGGATACCTATGAAGCTAACCATAGAGGAAGGAATGAAACATTACCTTCATGAAATGATCAAATTTAGCTTGAGAAGATATGTCAAACGATGGGGATAAAAAAATTGGAATTGACGAAGGAGATCCAGAAAGAACATCTATACTTTGCAACACCGACCTATTGGCCTCCTATAATGTTTTAACAACTAAGCCTTTACAACTATGATTTAGATATTAGACATCTAACCTGAATATCTATATCAATCATCATGAAGGTGCATTTAAATTGTCAATCCAGGGACGTAGACTTGAAATGGGTCAGCACTATATGTGTACTAGGAATCCAAAGTAGCCATATTCATCCTATAGCTAAGAAAGACATAATATTGAAAGTAAATTGCTTGAAAGGAAATAATATAAATGTTGAACATCAAACAATAACTAGGCTAAACTAAAATGCATGACATAAATGAAAATCCGAGTGAACAAATAGGAAACTACTCTGTCTTCTTTGGCTGCAAGAACAATCACAAAATGGAATTTTAGTGGCTGTAGGAACAGTCAATGCCAGATTCTTAACTAATAACTGAACAATAAATAAAATCTAAACTAAACTAAGCTGAAGGATAGAATACTCACCAAGTGGCCCCCCTTGGATAAGTATTCCCTAAAACTAAGATAGACTCAGATGCACAAACTTAAAACTTCATTTCATTTATTGGAAAACATGAGTACAAATGAGCAACATGACTGTATTGCTAAAAAGCTTAAAAGTGCGAGTACATTGGATCAACATTATTCGACTGGAAAAAGAGAGTTTCCCCAAAGGAACATCGGGGCTTTATTTAAACCTAGCAAGGTGGTCAACTCCAACAGACGCGAAGGACACCACATTAGGGAAGGCACAAAAAAGATCAGGGGCGGCCACACATGCACAAAATCTATCAGACATGTTTTCCTTAACATGACTCTAGCATAACAGTAATGCTAGCTCTCGCTCAAAAGAATTTAAGACCACTATAAGGTGGTTACACTTTGATTTGGATGAGGAATCTCCAGCTATCAAGAGTCTTCCCTCCATTACATGACCACCTTTTTGACCGATATGGCACACAACTAGCTGGTGGAATCTTCCTGAATTGGAGGTCTCAAATTATCTGCATGACAATGTTAGCATGCACAACAACTACATATCCATAATAATCTTAAAGTGACATTCATTAATCACATGCAAAATTAACACAGTCAGTTCATATAGCATGTCAACATCATTTGAAAGTTATGAAAATAAGTTCATGTCCAAAGTCTATGGTTTCAAGGAAATATTATGAAAATATCAACTCCCAAGTATCAAAATCTCATGACCACTACATGAAATAGACAACAACCCTATAAATAATTAAACCATAAGCTAAACTCATCATTCCCCCCAACCTAATGTCTTGCTGGTCCTCTAGCAGAGGAAGAATTATGCGTTACTTGGTCAATGCCCTGAAGTTGGCAACTGCAAGATGTCCCACATCAGTTTTTGCTGTGTGTGAATTAGGATCCCAATAGAATCCTTGTTGTCTCTCTAGCTTGTTCCATCTCTGTC
Organism: Sequoiadendron giganteum; assembly: GCA_007115665.2. Classification (NCBI taxonomy): domain Eukaryota; kingdom Viridiplantae; phylum Streptophyta; class Pinopsida; order Cupressales; family Cupressaceae; genus Sequoiadendron; species Sequoiadendron giganteum. Next base: position 332,037,274 of record CM021104.1, on the reverse strand, counting down.
TTTCATCAAAAATGTCATACTTTTAAAACCTATAGTTTGACATTGGCCACAATAGAATAGGTAGTTGAAAAAATAGTGGAAGCCAAAACTGCCCTTTTGTTCTTCCAAGCTGCATATACCTATCAATTCTTTTGAGTGTTGCAACATAGTTGTGTGTGGAATGAGGCTCTGCTTGCTTCAAATCATCAGATATGCTATTCCACCTCTAAGATAGGTATCCCATTACAGAGTCTCCTGCGGTTCTTGCCATCTCTTCATATTCTTTGTAAACTGCCTCTCTCCCAGGCAAGATCCCGCAGCTATAGCTTTCCTGATATAGAATTTTGTGCCAATCCTTAAAAATATCTTCTGGATGACTAGAATCAACCCTAATAGGCAAGGGAATGTTTGATTCCCTTTGCCTATAAGCCTTGTATTACTTCCCCAACTTATTTCATTTTGTATCCAGGACATGAATGCCCTTAATTGGACATCCCCAACATATAACAGTGGATTCCATTCATTTTATTTGGTCACAACATAATTATTTAAATAAAATTCACACAACAAAATTTTCATCTCAGGAGGAGTAATTCGAAAAGCATTGAAAAATTTAGTAGGGGTCTCACTGGAGGGATTCAATCCTAAAACAATCTTTGCAAATTTGAAAGAAAGATGCTTCTCCTTTAAATACAGGGCATAGACCCTCAGAGGAGATTTGCATTCTAGTATCTATGGTACTAAATTTTTCATGTGATCCACCTTTTTCTTCAAAACAACAATTTATGCATTCTTATCCTCAATCTCCTCATTTTTCTGTTCAATTTCCTTCTTTAACCTGTGTTTTTCTACTTTCCATTCTGCTTCCCTTCTTTGTATTTCTTTCCATAATTTCAGGATTACCATGTTCATTGAAAAATCAGAGGGCCTATCTACTCCTACCATCATTTTACCTGGAATTTGTGCTTGCTCTTGGTAGAGTACCAACTATAGGGCTTGTGTCTGCTCAGCCAAATCTGGTTGCAGGGCTTCAAGTTCTTGTTCCTGCTCATGCTGTAGGAACTCTTGTTGCAGGAGTTCTTGATTTTCCTCACACGCCTGGTTTTCAACTTGCTCTGCAATATTGGAAAGATCAGCCAATGTTAAATTTGCTGCTTCTTCGAGCACATTCTTTTCTTCAACATTTACCTCCTTCATTAGAGCTTTTGTATCCTCCCGTGGCGACTTCCCAGGTTTAGGGCTTCCCTCGAGAAATATCCCAATGGCTGGCCCAACTTGATTTTTTGGGAGGGTTTCTTCATCTTTCCTTTGCTACAGGAAGAACAGTGTCGACCTTTCATTTATTGGAGCTTGCCACTTCTTTTTCTACCATTTTATTTTTAGCTTTTCCTTCCTTTAGTTATGCCTTCCTCTTTTGTACCTCGACTTTCATTAAGGTGCCAAGAGGAACATCATCATAAGAATCAAGAGAGAAACTCTTTTTATCAGAATGCTCTACCTCAGAAGAACTAATCTCAATAGTTTGTGTGGCTGCAAGAGGGTTTCCACTAGGGCTTGTGTCAGAAGTTGATACACCAGGAGTGGCCCCAACATTGCTCCTTCTCCTCCCAACCCTACGAGGTTGAGGCAAAAACCTAGGTCACAAATGTTCTGGTCTAATTTGATCAATACTAAAAAATTCTTCCCAATAAATATTGGACACATCATGCAAAGATTTTTCAACTAATAATTTAATCAGACAATGGTGGGAAACAAAATTGTCCCTACCTTTCTAGGTCTCTGCTTCCATGATCGAAAGAAGATGGAATAGCACGTTGAGCACATTCATTCTCCTTTTGTGCCTCATGTGGTTTAAGAGCTTAAAATGCACAAAATTTAAATTTAACTAGCGACCTTTGCAAGTGATATACTTGACAACATAGACTGCAACCTACTTCCATAGCTCGGGCAGAGAAGCCCTCTTTGCTCCTTGTTTTTCTATACTCAATAGAGGGTCATTAGGTTCTGTAAATTCAATCCTAGCCGACCTGGCATCCCTAGCAATAGGGTAATTTTCATCATCGAAAAGTAACCCAATAACTTCTACAATTCTTTCCTTCATAGCTGTGACTTCTAGCCCTTTCACCGTGGCCTTACCTTCAGACAATGTTTGAGCAAATTCCAAAGCAATATTTTCATCAAAACCATTCAGCTTTAAGAAATAGTCTAGCCATCCACTGTTTCTAAACTGAGCCAGGCAAGGTACACTCTGTAGTAGTACATCGTGAACCATGGGTTCATTTCTGATTAACCCACCTCCCATTGTCTGCAATCAAACAACTACTTTGCAATTTTTTTCTTCCTACAATTCTTGTCTAAAAATCAAACTTCTTTTTATGCAATGTTGTCAAATTTCCAATGCTAGTGTCGTTTAAGTTTTACCTTTTAGCTTAATATTATAATATCCTATGAGTGCAAAGCTTAGGATCCAATCCCTTCATATCATCATAGTCCCATGCAAATTCATTTTGGTGGGCCTTCAACAAGTTTTCCAATGACAACTGTTGTTCTTCACTCAATTTACTATTGATATTCAAATGTTTCCCTTATGACACTTATACTTGTGTAGTTAACTCTACCATAACTGCTTCACTGATGCTTGGTACTTTGAATTCATGTGGTAGTAATGCATGAAACATACCTTTAGCTGTAGGAATTTCGGCTATAGGAAAGGCATCTGCAGGACAAGCGGCTGCAAGAAGAGTGGGCATGAGCATTTTAACTCTGTGAGCAAAATTAGATACATGATAGGGTGATGCTTCCTCTACCTCATAATGGTTCTGAATTATGTTAGACAATACTTCATCTTCATCCCGAAGCTGCAGCAAAGGAATTTTGTTGAACATCATAAGTTGTGCCACATAATTAACTTCATTGGCCTCCTCACCAACATGTGGCCATACTGGATTACCCTTATCATGGGATGGCTGAGCGAGTGGGTAGAGAACAAGATTTTTGGTTCTCTTTCCATTAGAAATGGTCATGTCTCCTGTTCGGAATCCAATATAAGCATCTGTTGTTGCTAACCATGGTCTTCCAAGAATAATGGGGTACCCACCTAGTGTGGCTTTAGGAGAAAGAATCATAAAATCTATTGGGTACTCCCAAGAGTCTAGAGTTACTACTAGATCTTCCACTATACCGTCAAGCTTAACAGTAGAATTATCAGCAAGCTGCAGGACAGTAGGATTAGGTCTCATGCTTACAATATTTAGTTGCTGCAGGATGTCCTTAGTCATCACATTTATTGCTGCTCCCAAATCAATAAGAGCATTCTTTATCTGCATCCCATTTATAACAACTCCTACCATGGGACTTCCTGGGTAATTATACTTGGGAACAGTCACTTTCTTGAGCATGATGCTAGCAAGATATCCCAACACATGAACTATAGCGGGGTCTTTCTTCTTCCTTCCTGGCTTCTTAAGGCATGCTTCCTTGATTGCTTTTCCATATATGGGAACATCTTTTATGGCTTGAAATAGAGGTATCTAGACAAATACATGCTTCAAATGATTTAATATTTCAAAAGTTGTGTCCTCCTTTTCTTTCCTTTGTTTCACAATTTCCAACCTTTGAGGAAATGGTGGTTCTAGCTCAGTCTGCTTGACTAGAACTGGTTTAAGATTTCTAGGTGCACTTGGTTGAATAGAGGCATTCAAAGGCTCCTCCTCTTCTGCAGGAAGCTTAGTGATAATAAGTGTGGAAGGGGGTAGAAAATTAGTTCCTGAACGCAAGCGGATGTCACTTACACTCACAAAATATGCAAAGAATTGATTTGGATTAGCAGAGTATAGTAGTTATTGCCGTGGTTTATTATTTGGGTTAGATGTGGGCTGGGTTGGTAGCTAAGTAGGTTTAGATGAATTTTAACTTGAATTAGTAGGAGGAGGCATTATAATAGTTTTTTGGGGCTAATAAGGTGGCTGCATGTAGTTGGTTGACTGGTTTGGCCATTGTTGTCCTCCCCTCCATCGAGATGTTTGCTGCCAGTTTCCTGGAGGTGGCTGCCAATTTCTTTGAAATTGCTACCAATTCCCCTAAGGTTGCTGCCACTGGGGTGGAGAGTTTTAGTGATTGGTCCAAGCATGTGGAGGGCTATTCCAAGGTTGTGGTGGATATCCTCCATAATTAGATGGATATGGGGGTTTCCATTGATTACCAGATGAATAAGAATTGAAATATGGCCTAGTAAGAGATAGTGGATCTAGTGGCATACCCTATCTTGGATCCCATGGACTCCTTTGTGAAACATAGTAGACTTGATCATCATCACCATGGATTGGCTTATAATCAGGTACCATTTTCTTGTTGTCAACATTAGCTATCATCTTGCATCAACAACCCTTCTTCTTTTGTCTGCAATGAGGGAAATAATTTGCCAACATTGCGTCTACCTCCTCTTGTTTCTTCTTTTCCTGAAGTGAATCCAACTGAGTAGCTAGATTGTTTATGATGTCTTGCTTGAAATCTTCCAACAAGTGAGTAATCTCCATCCTTGAAACTCCACTGGTGGATGACTTACCCATAGAATATTGGTAAGCTCTCCCCTTCTTTGAAGCTGCCTCAAAATAGTTCTGACATATCTTTTTGATATCTTCCCAAGGAACTTGGGTGATATCTCCTCCTCCCATCAGGTCCAAGGCATCTATGCAACTGTCATTAATTCCTCTCAATAAAATCAGCTTATATGATTCTTCATTGAGTGTATGGTGTCGACATTTCTATAGGTAAAACAAAAACCTTGAAATGTAATCTTCCAAGCTCTCATCCTCCTTTTGCTGCATTCTAAAAATGTTATCTCCTCTCATGTCACTACCTTTACAATACTCTTTGTATTTCTCAAGGAACTTTGTCTTCATGTCCTCCCAAGTCTCCACATTATCGTTGCCTAGGCTCATGAACCATCTTAATGCATCTTCTTTCAAAGTGGCAGGAAATAACTTAAGCCTATGGGCATTAGTGGTATAGTCATAACTTCTGCAGAGTATATCAAAATCAAACAAGAATGTATCAGGATCTTCTATGACAAGTCCATAGAACTTAGGAAGGACTGAAGCATGGATATTCTTGAGGTTGTCTACTTCATTTTGATGAGCAATGGGGAAAGAAAAATCTGGTCGATTAAGTCTATTAGGTCCATTTCCATTTGCATCCCCCATGTTTGCCTGATGAAGTTCCAAAGAAAAAGGGTCTTCAAACATATTTTGATCTTCAGAGGAAACTTAAGAATTGGTCAAATCTGAAAATGTATCAACAAAGAGGTGTGGCTCTTCTTCTTCTTTGTTTCTTGGCAGGTTCTGATACTCAACTATTTGGAATATTTAGGATTGTTAGGAAGGAATCTCCCATGAGCATCTCTTCTCCTTTCTCTATGCATACAATATCAACTCACTATTAGCCAGATCACATAAAGAATTGGTAAAAGAATAGGGGGTCATAACTCTTCTAAACGAGGGGTATACTAAGAACAACTTTTAGAAACACTACAAGGAAAACTATCAATGACTCCCAAGAACTTCCTAGTTTGACACCATCCCTGATAACAACACCAAAAATGTTGGCCTGCTATAATGTTTTAACAACTAAGCCTTTACAACTGTGATTAATAGATTAGACATCTAACCTAAATAACTATCTCAATCATCATGAAGGTACATTTAAATTGTCAACCTAGGTACATAAAATTGAAATGGGCCAGCACTGTATGTACACTAAGAATCCAAAGTAGCCATATTCATCCTACGACTAAGAAAGACATAATACTGAAAGTAAATTGCTTGGAAGGAAATAGCATAAATGTTGAACATCAAACAATAACTAGGCTAAATTGAAATGCATGACATAAATGAAAATCTGAGTGAATAAACAAGAAACTACTCTGTCTACTTTGGCTGAAGGAACAATCACAAAATGGAATTCTAGTGGTTGCAGAAATAGTCAGTGCTAGATTCTTAACTAATAACTGAACAAAAAATAACAACTAAACTAAACGAAGCTAAAGGATGAAATACTCACCAAGTGCCCCCCCTTGGATAAGTGTTTCCTAAAACTAAGATAGACTCAGATGCACAATCTTATAACTTCATTTCATTTATTGGAAAACATGAGTACAAATGAGAAACATGACTGTATTGTCGAAAAGCTTAAAAATGAGAGTACATCAAATCAACATTCTTCGACTGGAAAAAGAGAGCTTCCGCGAAGGAACAACAGGGCTTTATTTAAACCTAGTAAGGCAGACAACTCCAATAGATGCAGAGGATGCCACATTAGGGAAAGCACAAAAAAGAGCAAGGGCGGCCACACATGTACAAAATCTGTTAGACATGTTTGCCTTAACATGACTTTGGCACAATAGTAACACTAGTGCTCGCTCAACAACATTTGAGACCACTACAAGGTGGTTACACTTCGATTTGCATGAGGAATCTCTAGCCGTCAAGAGTCTTCCCTCAATTAAATGACCACCTTGTTGACCGATATGACACACAACCAACTGGAAAAATCTTCTTGAATTGCAAGCCTCAAATTATCTGCATAACAATGTTAGCACACACAACAACTGCATATCCATAATAATCTTAAAGCGACATTCATTAATCATATGCAAAATTAACAGTCAATTCATATAACATGTCAACATCATTTGAAAGTTATGAAAATAAGTTCATGTCCAAAGTCTATGGTTTCAAGGAAATATTATGAAAATATCAACTACCAAGTATCAAAGTCTCATGACAACTGCAAGAAATAGACAATAACCCTATCAATAAGTAAACCATAAGCTAGAATCATTAGGCCCCTTGGTAGGAGTTGAATGAATGGAAATTACCATTGGAGGAATTGTCACTTTTAGTGCATGAAAACCCATTGTAGGTGGAGGAGAAGTGGGAATAGGAGGAGTGTGAGGTGTTGTGGCAATGACAAGTGATGCTCTATGAGGGGGATCTTGAATGATGTTCTCATGTGGAGACAACCACATTGCTTCATCATGCCTTTATTATTCCTCATCACCTTCCTCCTCTTCTTGATCTTCCTATGATTGTTCATCTTCTCCAAATTCTTCACTTTCACCTTCATCTTCTTCTTCAGGTTGCTCCTCCGATCTAGGCTCTTGTTCTTCCCAAGATGGTTGCTCTTCTTCTGCCGTTGGTATTTTATTCTTACCAAAATTGAATGTAATCTTAGGACCCTTGTGTGATGAAGAGGAAGAAATACCTACCTTATTTTTGGTCTTATGCTCCTATCACTTGCTGGCTTGTCCTTCAGATATCTCACTCTTGGATTTCATCTTGAAAGGTTTTAATTGAAGTCCTTACCTTTGTAACCATTCACTGGTATTATTCAAAATGGGAGCGAGACTCTATCAAATGGAAGTATTTTCTTTTCATGATTATTGGAAAAGAGGCAAGGGCTTGCTTTCTATCTACTTTTCATCATAGTCAACATTCAAAATATCACTAGGATCTTCGAAGCCTTGAGGAAAATCTACTAGATGAAGATAAAAAATCTATTCTACTGTGAGCCTGCAAAAATCCATTTTCCTGATGTCCTCGTCTTTGCAATCTTCCCATATATATTCAAATCGATAGACATGCCTATGACTCTTTTTATTTTCCTCTCCATTCCTTGGTAATAAAAAACACCTCTACATCTATAACTTTTTAAAGTCATGATCTGTATCTCATGTACTATTGCTTTGGCCTTGGGCACTTTCTGTATTGAATATCTACCAATAGTGATTGGAAACTAAATTCCTGGCTTATGAATGGCTTGATGTTCATTGTACACTATGATAGCTTGTCTACATAGCTCCATCAACACCCACTTGTTAGAGGGATTCCTTGGTAACATATATTAATATCCAATGTAGCAACCCACCTTGATATATGATAATGTAGGAAATTGTAGGAAGATACATCTATACTTATTGACAACTTTTCATGCTTCATCAGAAATCCTTTTCTTCTCCAAGGATGGATTAAACATACATAGCAAAGGTGCAAAGAAGGCATCATTCACCCATTTGAAATGTTTGATGCTACCTCTGAGAGTGATTTGAGAGTAGTATTTGTACACTGGTACATATCTTCTATCTTCTTCTATAGTGAGACTAGGATATTGCCTCATTATCGTTGTTGCGTACACCAGGTAAGAAGTTATATAGAACTTCAATGTAGTATGCATGTTGATGAGTTTCTCATGGATTTCATCATTGATTTGAGTACCCTAGTCAATGTGGCTCTTTCTTCTCTTGATAATTCTAATGTACTTATATATCCATTATTGGAAAGTTGATGAAGTTGGAAATACCTTCA